>RJWJ010000695.1:0-187955 GCA_004363605.1 Indri indri | reverse complement strand
GCCGGGCGCGGTGGCTCACGCCTGTAATCCTAGCACTCTGGGAGGCCGAGGCGGGCGGATCATCCTGAGCTCAGGAGTTTGAGACCAGCCTGAGCAAGAGCGAGACCCCGTCTCTACCAAAAATAGAAAGAAATTAATTGGACAGCTAAAAATATATATAGAAAAAATTAGCCGGGCATGGTGGCACATGCCTGTAGTCCCAGCTACTCGGGAGGCTGAGACAGCAGGATTGCTTGAGCCCAGGAGTTTGAGGTTGCTGTGAGCTAGGCTGATGCCATGGCACTCGCCCCAGGCAAGAGAGTGAGACTCTGTCTCAAAAAAAAAAAAAAAAAAAAAAAAAGTACATGAAAAATTAGTCCAAAAAGAAGTTTATTAAAGAAGAAACACTTCAGGGCAGGTAGAGAGGCTTTGTGAGGTCTGTGCTTCATCCGTTAGATGAGGATCGATGCTTTATCACATTTTATTTACAAGGAAGATGTATCAGCAGTAATTTAAGTCACTTGCACAAGGCGAGTAGTTCACTGCATGTATGTGACGGTAGTTCATGCCTGGGTGGGGAACGGTGAGGACAGCCGGCTCCAGCGCTCCCAGTCGTCCGAGGCCACCTGGGGTTCCTGAGCTTGTGCAGGACCCTCCTCTCAGGGGTCCCTTTCTCTTCTCCTTCCCGCTCCCATCCTTGCTCCCGGCTTCTCCTCTTCCTCTCTTTCCTCTCTTCCCTTCCCTCTTTGCCTTTGTTCATTTTAGCCACGGTTCTCGTTTTAAAGGGGTACATTTTAATTCCTCTTGCTCCTTTCTGTGGCCTAGACTTCGCATCTTCAAACCTGTCGGTTTTAGGATAATCACTGATGTGTTTTGTACTGAAAACTCAGCAACAAGTCTTCGATCTATTCAGAGCAAATGCTTGAGTTTTTGTTTTTTAAGCAAGTGCTTCAATATCATATAAGATGTGTGCGAGGTGCCCAGGAGCGGATGTGAACATTTGGGTTAGAGAAGTACTGGAACGTTGTTTTAAAGTCACGTCTTTGAGATCCCTTCTAGAGCAAAACGTAAAACATGAGGTTTGGGGAGGAGGGTCTGCAGAGTTGACAAAGGACAAATCTCCCAGTCATTACTTTTCAGTAAGTGTGACATAGTAATCGTGTTAGCTGGGGAGACCAGGAACCATCTGAATGAATGAATGAATGAATGAATGGATGGATGGGTGGATGAATGAATGCCTAGCAATTTAAGTCAACTCACTCTTCTAAGTCTTCTTAGCAGCGGTTCAGTAAAACCATTGGAATACAGTTGTTTTCTCCGTTCTTCCTAATCCCCACGTGCCCTTACGATACACAAAGGGCAGATGGAAAGAGCGAGGAAGGGAAGGGAAATCTGCTGCAGGAACAGTCCTCGTGGATGCCGTGGCCAGCTGTCCCCACAAGGCCCCCTGCCCACGGAGGTGTCGTATCAGGGGGAAATAAACCCAGCAACACCCACATGGGCTTCTCCCAGTCCCCAGTCCTTGGCTAAGAAAATAAGTAAAAATGTTACGCTGTAAGCTGAACGTGTGATTTGTTCCGCTTTCTCACGCGGGGATCGTCCCTCCTGCGCTCACCCTCTTGCGGGGCACCCTCGCCCCGGCCGTGAAGTCGCCTCGCCGCCAGCACGCAGTGTCTCCCTCTCTGGTTTGTGTTTCTCCTCCACAGGGCAGCCGCCCGCAGAGCTGAGACTCTGGCTCCTCAGCACTCTGGCTGCCTCTCCAGGGTCATGTAAAAGACAATAGCTGTTCAGACCCGAGAATTAGCCTCTGAGACAGGACCAACAGCGGACGTTTCCGGGGTGTGGGGCTCGAGCCAAGTCCACTCAGATCCTTATGCGAGGTGGTGGAATGACTAGTGACTTTTAAAATCCCGTTGCTACCTGTTTTGTTTCCCTACAACGGACAGGTCACGCATATCTCGCTCTGTTTCTAGACACCAGTGTGGATACAGACACAGGTAGCCACACCAGCCGACTCCTGCCTTTTCTGTCTCCACCTAAGGTCAGTCCTGTCAAACCTTCACGCCCAGCCATTCCTGCTCTGGAACACTCTTAAAGATTTGTCCTAATTGAGGAGGGGACAAACAAGGAGCCTCTTGGGCGTTCTCGTTCCTCTGGTCCCCTGAGTCCGCTCCTTCCCGAGACCTGGGGGAGCGATGTTCCTTCCTGGAGCGGCTCCCTGGTGCCTGGGCGATGGTCGGGTCGGCCCGGAGCCCGGCACGGGGCCGCCCCTCTGTCAGCACTGCCTTCCTGCCTACTTCCACGCCACGCCTCACCCCGTGTCAAGGACCCATCTCGCTGAGGGAAGGGGTGCCAGGTGGTGGTCATCTCCACGGTCACACAGCCTGGCTTTTGGTGAGACCCCCAGTGTGACTTGAGTCTGTTTTCCTTTTGCTGCCCTGTGAGTACACTGAATCTGGCTTAGGTAGGATGGCTCTTTTTAATTTATTCATAAAACCCTTGACCTGTAGCATTTAACAAGAGCCCTTACTTCAAACATAAGGGACATTGCAGCCTTTTTTGGGTGTGCAACTTCTTAGTTATGCTTCTTTCTCATAGAGTATTATATTTTCTCTTGCACATTTTCTTTATGGAGATGTGTAAAGAGGATGGATTTTGGAGTCCAACAGACTTTGTTTCAGCCCTCTGTCATGGCTGTTAGCTGTGTGACCTTTAATAGCCAACTTGCCCTCTCTGAGCCTCAGGTGTTTTATCTGTAAAACAAAGATGCCACCTACCTGGAGGAGTCTGAGGATTAGAGATAATGTGTGTAAAACAGATGCTATATTAGAAGCTCTCCATAAATGGGTACTGTAAGTTATGATTACCATAATTATTATGTTCAGACGCAACGGAGTTTAGACCGATAAACTGTTTGTAGTGGGTTTGATGACATCACAAGGAAGTGATAGATGCTGATGAAAAAATGAAAGGTCAGAGGGAGTATTACCTTCAGTTTTTTTCAGCATAATATTTGATTCACACAGAAGAGCACATGCAGCACACGTGTGCATTGTGACGCATGGAAGCAAGGTGGGTGGGATCATGCCTCCCTCTCTGCTCCTCTCCCACCCCCCTTCGCCTGCACCCCAGATGGAACCCCTCTGCCGAACTTGGTGTTTAGCACTGAGGGTGAACTTCTGCAAAACGTCCGCTTGTTAAGTTGCTGTGAATGTCCTGAGTCCAGCTACCAAGTCTGACTCCATTCATTCTCTCTTTAATTCATTCGTTTAACAGGTAAGGTGTGTGGACTCCCGTTTCTAGGTGTGCATCTGTCCTCTGCATTTTCGTCTTTCAGAGCTTCTCAGCTGCTGCTTCCTCCCAGTTCCGTAGAGTCTCGGGTGTTCCGTCTTTGGCATTTCTGACGTTAAAATTGACATTGCTTTATAATGTGTTGCAGTCATTCATGAGGGCCATCCAGCTGTTTCCTACACCGTTGACAGGGGCTCAAAACTAACTCATCGAGATGTAATTTCCAGTCAATATTAGGCCCACCACTATTAACAGTCTTCTAGAGATGGTCGCAGATTTTCGCCTCTAAGAATAGTGGCATTAAATGCCTGTATAAATGCTCAGCCCCTATTCCACCTTGATAAATGGCTAAATTATCTCTTAATTGAATACAAGCAAAATACAATAAGAGAAAAAGAGAAGTGTTCAAACATTGCCAGTTCTTCAAGGGAAATTAAGTGCTCTTTCATCTCTGTTTTTTAAAAGTGGGTTTAATGACACTGTTGTGTGGCTGTGCCGTGGAAACACACATCCTCCCCGGGTATAGACGCATAATAATGGTATTTAAGGTAGCTCATGAAAAAGGCCTCCCCTTGCCGTTTCATGTAGCATTTCTCGTGTGATTACTTGGACAACCTCATGTAAAAATATTTTGGCTGCAGGTGTCACAAGTGACACGCTGGCCCCTCTCTCCCCAGTGTGTAGGGACAAAAGCAGTTCTTTAAGATCTGCACTTTTAATGAACTGTCTTATTTTGGACACTCAGAATCTAATAGTGTGCCTTTTGGTGAAGTTGTTGAGAATTTTAATGCATTTTAGTTCTCATTCATCACGGCCTATGTGCTCCTCGCGGGAGGGTCTTTAGAAATAGGATTAACTTCTAGAGGAATGCATTAGCCATGCCGCAGAAGTAGGCAGTGTGCTAACTGGTCTGATAGATTGCTCTAACCTTCAAATCCTTCTGGCCGCCCCCCCGCCCGACTTTTTTCCCCTGTATTGGCAGCTTCTCATTGAATGGCTAGAAGCATTAGTGTATTTAGGAGTTAGATGTTCTGTATGATCCTAGGCTGATCTCGTATTCCCTTTCTGAAATTAATTCGACACTGCTTTACATGTTAATCCGCAAAGGATTGATTTGGAGAAGGTCAGTGCAGTGCAGCCTCAGAAAATGGAAGAAAAGCTCCACTTAGAACAGCTCATTTCGGTTCCCAGACCTAAGCCCGGCTGCCTTTTCATTGTGACCCTGAGCCAGCTGTAGGCGGCTTGGATATCTTGCAGAATACATCAAACAGTGGGGTTTGATGTGGGCTGTAGGATCGTTGGACTAATTAAGTTTAGCTTGGTTAACCAATTGCAGTTTGCAAATTGAACAATTGCACTTTGAAAGCTTCTGACACAATAGAACACAGAATCTTCTTTTAGGCATACACATTCCCGATAATGGAGTAGTACTTTTTGAAAGAAGCTTATGCCAAATCCACACAGTTTGGATATCTCTAATGTAAAGTTCGTTTCACTGGTAACAAAACTCCAGTCTCTTTTATTCAAGGAATTGCATGATGTCAAAGGCAAGAAGACCCAAGGCAGTGGGCGGAGGACCGGCAGAGGAGGGGGTGAGCAGGAGGAGTGCCCGGCGGGTGGAGGGATAGGTGAGTGTGGGAGAATTAAGAGATTTAAATTCTTTCTTTAAAACAAATTTTTTTTTAAAATCTTGAGCCATAGTCAAACAAATGTTAGAGAAGCGATCACAACTATGGCACAGATCGGTGATGATTTTTAGAAAATGGAAACAGTGTAAACCCAGAAAATCACATTAAGGAGAATGAAGGCTCATTTGGTGAAAAGACTCAGTTTTACAGAGAAGGGCAGAGACACCAGTGAAGTGCAGAGTGCACAGAGACACAAATGGGTAAGACCAAAGTAATTCCACATGCAAGTAAAAAGAAAAATATTGATGTTTATAATCTACTTTTATATTGAAGGATTCCATGTTAATAGTTTTTTTGTTCATTTTGAAAAGGATATGGTATGTAATGCATCCCATTACCCAGTGCTTAATCTTTCTTTTTAATGCCATCTTAATCGTCATGCAATGCTTACTCTTTTTCTAAAAAGTTCCTTCAGCAGTGGCTGTATTGCAGCAGGCAGTTTCTCCACATGGTGGCCAGGACAGAGGGAAGCAGCTTTAATCTTTGCCACTGAAAGTCTTACTGGGATCTGAGCAGTGGTGACAGCTGACTTCTCTAATCTGTTGCTTAAGTAATTAGTGTCATCATAAGGCTTTTCTTGGAAAGCTACTAGTCATGGAAAAGGAAATGCTACCACCCATTTTTCTCACAACTATGGATATAAAGCAAGAAGCAAGGAGGGCTTGTTAGATAAATAGCAGCTGTGGGCTTCTTGCCTTTGGAGACTCAAGTTGCAGGACATCAGGATGAACCTGCTGACTTTGTCTGAGGTCAGCGAAGGTCCTGGTCTCTAACGCCGGCCTGTGCCTCATAGTCTGCATCAGTATCGTCCATAGAAAAAAGAAACTTCGGGAAATATCTATTGAGACTCTTATTCGTGGGGGTGGCTAATGGTACAAACAATTATCTCATGTGCTAGTGAGATAGCTGTCAATCATCTGGATAAAATAATATTCGTTTGTGAAATTAGGTGAGTCATCAGTTGCTTCTGGAACACTGAATTCCAATGAGTGGGAAAATAGGGTGTTTATAGTAAAATGGATGTACGTGTATGCATTTCAGGTTAATCGGAGTAGGCCTCTGAGTGTACCAGCCAACACTGTGTGTCTCTACGTCCCCAAGTCAGTATTTCAGATAGCTCATTTTCTGTCTCTATTATTAAAATGTCCACATTTTGCAGGCTGTATTAGCTTACACGTGCAACTGTATGTTCTTGCGCCTTGCTAGAGGCTTGGCTTTGTCAGAGAGGCCAAGTGAGAGGAGATAATCGAGGGGAAGGATGATCTGTCCACAGCTTCAGGGTATCAGAACTTCATGCAAAGTAGCAGAAAAACAATGACTAGAATGACAAGATATTAGCAGGTGTCGTTGTACTTGACGTACTTTATTCGGTTTATCCCTCACAGCAACTGAGTGATGGACACACTTTTATGGACCCTTTTACAGGTGTGGAAACTGAGCCTAAGTGGTATGAAACCCAGGGTTGCAGGTGGTGAGCACTGGGGACAGGACTCAGCACAAGCTGTTTGACTCTGGTGCTCTTAACCAGAGCCCCCTGAATTAAGGAAAAACAATTGCCAAAAAGTTAAAACCCCAGACAAGTGTCCCCATTAGAATAGATGACCGATGGAAACATCCCATTCAGTATAATCAATTGATTGAGTAGTGGAATTTCGGGTTAGGAGAATTGTGGTTTTCTGTGGACAACAAGAATAATTTGTTTTCCCAATGACGTTTTTCTGTCTTGAGTCGAAGGCATCAAGGAAACTGTAGGAGTCTCATGTGTATGTCCCTGGGGTCCTAGCTGTCCATCCTTGGCCTACATACTCAGCCACTGGACTGGAAGAACAACTTTTCTCCAAATCACTTTTGGGAAGTGATACGTGTGCCCGTACTGCCGTGTGTGAACACATGCATCACAAAAGGCCAAACCAGGGCAGATCCTGAGGTCTCATGTTGGTTTCTAGGAGCACGAATTTGATGAATTCTGCACAACTTACACCCTGTTTTTACTCGGTTGTCCAAATAGCACAAGGCTTTTTTGCTGGCTTCTTAGATGTGCTGCTTGGTTCCTCAGCAGTAATTTGAGAAGCATGCATGTCTATAATTGTTTGATGCTTTTGTTTTCCATGTATGTGTATTTTTTCTTTCTACTCAAAACTGGTGTCTCAGTGTATATGACAATAGTGGCATTATAATTTCTCACCATGGGGAATTAGAAGGAACTTCAGAAGAGACCATATCTTTGTATTTAGCCTTAACTATCAGAAAAGCCTCGTTAATCACTGGCCTTCTTCCTCCTTGGCAGCCACACGTCGACCCCGAGTGCGTGTCGCTTGCCTTGCCTGGCCGGGCTTCAGAAAGGGTGGCCTTTGGGCTGGCAGCATCAGCATCACCTGGGAAGGGACTAGAAATGGGGGATTCCAGGGCCCCCGGCCCTACCAAATCAGAATCCACATGTTAAATTAAGAAGCTCCTGGGTGATTTGTATGCACATTAACGTTTGAGAAATACTGCATGGAGTTGTGCTAAAATAAGGAAGCCCTTATTTTCTCCCTACGTTTTCCCTTCCCTCACCTCTTCTCCTGGCTTCTCCTCAGAGCTGCCTTTTCGCTACTTCCCTGGATTGCCAGAAAGAGGGAAAGATGTTAATTTTTCTTTCTCCATATTATGAGTGTTCTATATAGATTTGTCAGGTAAAATCCGGGAAGCCCTGTTAAGTGTGAGTATCAAATAAACAACAGATAATTTTTTAGTATAAGTACATCCCATGCACTATTTGGGACATACTTACACTAAGAAATTATCTGTTGTTTATCTGAAATTCACATTTAACGGGGCCTTCTATATTTTTATTTGTGGAAGTTGGCAGCCCTCGTTGGGAGAAGATGATAGCATAACCGTTTTGGGGAGTAAGTGATTTTACAGGGGAAACCTGGACAGTCGTCCATTCACCTCCCTAGCTCTGGCCTGGCAAGTACCATGAAACGGGTGGGGTCTGGGGTTTTGTGTGGGTTTGGGGGAGAGTGGGGGAGATGAGGGCAGTGGGCGTTAAAGGAAAACTATTCTGTTTGAGCCTCCAAAGACCACCAACTGAATTAAGCCCTGCTCTGGAAAAACTCACCCTGACCTGCCACTGGGGGCACATTTTTCCACCAGGTGGCTTTGGGTGAGGGAGCTGGCAGAGCTGGAAATTTGGAAGAGAAAATGCCCTCCGTGTGAGTGCTTTCATTTCTACAGGGTTTGAGTTTGGGCTTATTATGTCAGATTTAACTATTAAGTTTTCTTATTTGATGAGGAACACGAAGCTCTCATTTAGTTGCCTCATTAGGTGAAAGTATTACAGGTGTTTCTACAACAGCTTGTGACCTAATATTTCTTATTGTTAGGTACTTCCAGATGATGGAGTTTGACTAAAATGCCCCAAAGCAGTGAAACTCAGATTTAAGGTTTCAACATTTGCTGTGACTCTGCTTTTTATGTCACTTAATAAGTTGTACACACATATTCTAAGGGAAATTATGAGCTGCCTTATTCATTACACATTTTTCCAACTCGTAATTGTGTTGGCATCAAATATTGGCATCATTTGAAAGAAATTGGCATATTACTCGATCATTATAAATCTCAGTATTTTTTAACAGAAAATGGCATTAGAACCATTTTCTTAAAAATTTGCTTTCTTACTTTATCTCTGGGAAGTAGTGTTGGTAGGATTCTTTCAGGACTCCTTTGAAAAGCTCTGCCTTTCAAGAATGGGTCTTCTTGCTATTGGCTTACTGACCTGAAAGCATAAATAAAAATGTCTTTGGATCTCAGGCATGAATGAGATTATTACAGGAAATTATGTGGTGGAAGTAATGGAAGTTAGAATATTAAAACACTGGTTGTTTGGCAGTGTGTTTGCGTTGCTTAGTATCGTGAGCTAGGTTGTACAGAGGAATGCTGACTAAATTTATAATCTGGTAAAGTGACATTCCTAGTTACTGCAGAATTATCCACGTAGTTTACATATTTGCAAATACATGTAGCATATTACTGCCAGGAATCAGGGATTCAAGACTTATTGTGTATCTGATTTTTTTCCTTTTTGACAGGAGGAAAAGTCAGAGGTGAAAAATTTAATATATTTTTTTCCTTTGTCTCTTCTGTATGTCAGTGTGTTGTCTCTGGCTTGCTCTTCCATAAATATTTTCTTATTTTCAGTTTTAAACTCACTAAATTTGATGAATAGTACGGTATCTGTTTTCTGAGCAAATAATTTTCTAGCAATGTAAATAATTGAAGTAAAAATAATGAGAGCTATATTTTAGAGCTTATAAAGACATAAAAATTATTATTATTATTATTTTTTTTGAGACAGAGTCTCACTATCTTGCCAGGGGCGAGTGCCGTGGCATCAGCCTAGCTCACAGCAACCTCAAACTCCTGGGCTGAGCAATCCTACTGTCTCAGCCTTCCAAGTAGCTGGGACTACAGGCATGTGCCACCATGCCCAGCTAATTTTTTCTATATATATTTTTAGCTGTCCAATTAATTTCTTTGTATTTTTGGTAGAGACGGGGTCTCGCTCTTGTTCAGGCTGGTCTCGAACTCCTGAGCTCAGGACGATCCGCCCACCTCGGCCTCCCAGAGTGCTAGGATTACAGGCGTGAGCCACCGCGCCCGGCCAAATTATTTTTAAACTTATTTTAAAAATTAAAATTCTAAGACTTAATTTGCTAGATTTCAGTGCTAACGCAAGTCTTATTGGGCAACTAACAGTTGATCAAAAATCAAAGGATAAAGTGCAGCATGTGTGATATAAAGGATACAGAACTTTAAAGCTTTAGGTAACAGAGTCTGTGTGTTAGAAAAATTATAAATAATACCATGGCAGGTAGATATTTTCTTCCCTCTCCATGAAATTTGTTGGGAATCTGTTACCTCCCAATTTGATCAGACCCTGAGAAGGCTAGAGAGGGGAGACTGCCAATACAGAGTCGATTCCATAAAACTCAGGTAGCTTTCACCTTGACCTGACTATACACACACTGTGACCTTCTAGCTTTAAAAGGATGACTTTCCTTATGTTTGTGAGGCTAGTTGGTGGCTTCCGCAAACTTTTCCTGAGCAGAATGGTCAGAGTAGGGTGGAAGGAGCTGTCCAGTGTTCTAGGTGTGCCAGCCAGTCCTAGAACAATAGTTACAGAACGTCATGCAAGGAAGGGGTGTGGCACACTTTTCCCCAACCTTCTGGTTTTGCAGGTTAAAAAGCCAACACCCAGGGAGGCACAGTGTTTCTCTTCAGTCACTCCGCAGGTCAGTGGCCGGTCTGTACCAGCTGCTGTGGCCATCACTCCCGGTCCCCTGCCCGTTCAGCTGTCCACGCTGTCTGCAGTCAGCGCGTGCAGTAGCAGGTCAGGTCACTGAAGGCAGGCATTGTGAAGTCTAGAGATTAGTTATGACCATAGTATTGATACCTGGGTGCCCTAAGTGGGAAAGAGGTCTCTGTCAATTATTTGACTTTCGAACCCCATTTCTCAGGGAGCATTACCAAGTGAATCTTATTTTCATGCTTAGTTCTGTAAGAGGCAGCAAACCATGTCATCTGCCAAGTTCCAGACTGTAAAGTTGGACCCGTTGTTTTCTAACACTGTAGGTGGCACGCTCATCAGAGCGGCAGCAAGACGGTCATTCTGGCACAAGGCAGTGAGGTTAGGCCCTTGCTCCTCGGCCCTTGAAACATAGACCAGCCTGCAGGAGGCAGACATTTCTGCCTCACCTGTCTTGCAGTGGGTTATGGTTTTCGAAGATCAATTTCCAGAAATGAAGCGATGCATACTGTTCGTGATCCTGAAAGATAGGCAGGTCACTACTAGCCTGAACTGTGATGTGGTCTAGAATAACGGCATTTTAAAATAAGATATTTCAAAATTGTTTCTGTCAATTAAAAAAATATTTTCAAAGTATAAAAACCAGAAAACATTATGAGTGCCATTTCAGGGCATATTAAAATGTTAGTTGTATTGCATGCTCTGTGAAATGTATTATTTTAGAGCCTATGACAAACTATCTTAAATGGGAAGTAATTTGTTCCCCGTGGCTACCAGGGGTAGGTGAGTTGTGAAAACACTGTTCAATTCATAGTCGTGGTATGATTACATTATTGGGTTTTTTGGCATGCATTTAACCAAAGTTTTTAGTTTCAAAATTAAAAATTGTTCTGGTTTATTTATTGCTGCAATTCAAACCACCCCAAAACCTAATGGCTAAAAACAACAATTTTATTACATCTCGGGATTTTTCTGGGTGAGGAATTGGTACAAGGCTCAGGTAGGTTATACTCCACGTGGTGTCGGCTGAGGTCATCTGGGGATATTCACGGGTGGATGGGCTGGTTTGCAGGGGCCAAGACTGCTTTACTCACATGTGTCACCTTGGCAGGGAGGGCTGGCAGGCTGTGCTCAGGTGACACTGCTGACTGGAGAGCCCCCACATGTCCTGTGCAGCACGGTGGTCTCAGGGCAGTCGGATGTGTTACGTGGCAGTTCCAGGCTCCCAGAGGGAGACCCCCACCTCTCCAAGGGAGAAGTGTCGGAGAATATGGCCATTCTTAATCTGAACCTAAGCCTTTAAACATTTTTTTACAATTTATTTTTCATTGTGCATATTTAAGGCGTATAACATGTTTTGATTTACATGTACACAGTGAGATGACTGCTAGAGTCAAACAAATTAACATATGAGGAGTTGCTGGGGGTCTTACAGAGAGATAGGATTAAGGGCAATCACAGAAATAAAGGGCTTAAACTCTTCGGGAGTACAAATCTTTGGGCTTGGCCTCTCCTTAGGATTGTAATAATAATGATAGTTTAGGGTCTAGCTCTCCTTATTGTTTCCTGGAGTAAAGGGATATTTGGCCACCACCAAGGTTCCTGGGTAAAGTTTTATTCTCGGAAGTGCAGAAATATCGGTTTCTAGTTGGGTGTTATTTTGATATTTCAGCCAGATTTAATTTAGGGGCAGGCAGCCAGATGTTAACCCTGTGAGCTGGTTTCAGATCTGTAATTAAAGGCGAGGAATTAGGAGAGGCCAGTGCTAGTATTATGTGGATAGGAGGGCAGGGTTTATACCTCATGCATGTATATGTTGCTTTATCTAATAAACTTCTTAAATTTAAAATATTGCATAAAATTATCATTTTTCAAATTATGTTGACTTAATTAGGGATGTGTAATTTAAAGGGATCCTGTGTTGAATGTATTTGGATTTTGGATTCTTCCATTTAGCGAGGGTTGGGAGCTGGCGATGACAGGAGTGCAGATGTGAGCAAGCACCCATGGGGTGAGTGAGGGCGGTGCCAGCTCCCTCCACCTTCCCTGCTGGGCTCCTGGGGCTCTGCTCACTATTGGCATCCACGAGTTCCATCCCAGCTGCAACTAGTTGTATGTGTGTGTGACTTCCTGCTGAATTGCGAACAGTTTGAAAACAGTGGTCATAAGCGGTTAATCTTTGTATTGTACATCAGCACCATTGCAGCTTACTTATTCTATCCAGTGATCCCAACTGGCCTTGTCGTCACACGTGCTGCAGTGTCTTAGGGTCAGCACGTTATTGACCAGGGAGGGGCAGAGTCACTCTTCTCCTCTCAGTCACTTTCAAAGTGGAAGGTGGCAGAGGTTGGCTTGTCACTTAGATACCATTACAAAAATCACTTTCCTCTCAATTTTATCTCTGGTTTTGAGTCATAACCTACACCCCCCCCCATAAATGGGAATTTTTCTCCAAATTTTTATGAAAAAAATTTAAATACACTGAAGATTAAAAGAATAGTACAATGAATACCAGTATATCCAACACCTGGATTCAACAATTATTAATGTTTTATCTTTTTTGATGAAATATTTGGATATAAGTTGTAGACATCTCTGCAGCTTCAGCATGCATCTCTTACCAATATTTTCTCCTACCTAAGCACAATATGAGTATTTCTTATATAAACATTAATTCATTGATATCCAGTCTATATTCAAATGTCCTCAATTGCATAACAATGTCTTGTGTTACTATTTATTTCCAGCCAGGATCCAATCCTGGTTATGCATTGCACTTGTTTGTTATGTTTCTTTATTCCACGCCCCCCGCCCCACCTTTTTTTAGACAGGGTCTCTCTCTGTCACCCAGGCTAGAGTGCAGTGGCATGATCATAGTCCACTGCAACCTCAGACTTCTGGGCTCAAGTGATCCTCCTGCCTCAGCCTCCTGAGTAGCTGGGACTACAGGTGCATGCCACCACGCCCAGCTAATTTTTTTATTTTTTATTTTTGTAGAGACGAGGTCTCTCTTTGTTGCCCAGACTGGTCTCAAACTTCTGGCCTCAAGCGATCCTCCCACCTCAGCCTTCCAAAGTGCTAGGATTATTACAGGTGTGAGCCTCTGCTCCTGGCCTAATCCCCTTTCAAAAAATGTCATCAACTATTTGAAGAGACCAGGCCAGTTGTCCTAAAGAATGTCCCACGTTCAGGATTTGACTGATTTTTTTCCTTCTGGTGACGTTTTCTTCCTGCAGCCCCTGAATTTCTTATAATGTGGCAGTTAGGTCTAAAAACTTGATTTAATCGGGTTAGATATTTTGGACAAGAGAGCTTCCTAGGTGATACTGTTTACTTCTATTGTCACATCACAGTGTCGCACCATTCTTAGCAATACGAAGTGTGATCACAGGTGCGGGTGCTAAGTGCCTGCTTGCTCTGTTGTACAGGTCGTCTTTCTGGTAAGTAACCTTTGGAATGTTACTTTGACACCAGGCAATATTCTGTGCTCCAGTAACCTTAGTGATCCTTCCTGAATCATTTAATTACTATGGTTTGTGAAATGGTGATTTTCTTATTCTGTTATTCATTCTGTATTTATTAGCTGGTATTATTTATAAAGCATCATTTTCAGAGTACAAACTTGCTGTCCATAGTTACTCCAGAGCCAGAAAATGAGTAATTCGCTTCTCTTTCTCCCCCTTTCGCTTCCTCTCTCTTTCTCTCGGTCAACTATATATGAACTAATAAATTGCTCTTTTATACAGTATTTTATAATCAATTATAGTCCTTATTCTCTTTGCTGAAATTATCCTAGAGTTGTCTTGAAAAGCGGGCTCCCATCTCCTTTTGACAGGCCCTCATTTGTCTCTGATCACTTCCTTACTCTCTGGCACAGTAAGATGTCCCAGGCACACCTTGTACATTTTTATATTTTACTTTCTCTGTTTTTAGAAGGAACTCTCATTTATTTTAGTGGAAAATAGTATTTAGATATTAATACAAAGGTCTGAGAACTGCTGCTTCTAAGAAAGGCAGACTAAGATCTTACCAGACAAATCTTCCCCCACCCTCCTACCCCCACACATGGAAAATAACTAAACACTGGGCATAATACCTGCAGGCATTGAAGAGTGAATAGCAGCAGGCGACTCTGGTGGGAATACCTCCATGAAACAGGGTAGGGCTGGAGTGAGGGGGGCTCCTAGAAGGGAAAGGGCTAGGGAGGGGATCCCCAAATTCTATTTACACACATCTTTGATTGCTGAACCGCATATGCATAGAACAGACTCAGATCACCTCAGATAACAACAAAAGATCTAAACTGCTGCCCAAGGAATGGAGTTTGCAGTTCAGGTTCAGCCAAGATATTGCCAACCAAAACAAAAGAAACAGCACTCCTGCAAGAAAAATAGCAAAATCCAGAATCTCTACAATTTAATATTTATTATGTCTGGGATGCACAGCTAAAATACCCAGCATTTGAAGAACCAAAAAAATAGAACACGCTCCCAGGAAAAAGGAAAATCAAATAAAGTCCAACCCCAGGAAGAAGCCAATACAGGGAAGTAGCAGAAGGTTTTACAGCAGCTATTACAACTATCGTAAATAAAGTGAGATGACGTGTGCTCACAATGGATGAAAAGATAAGATATCACAGCAGAGACGTGGAATGATAAAAAAAAAAGAAGAAGAACCATATGGAAATTCTAGAACTGAAAATACAATTCTCTGAAATAAAAAATTAACTGGGTGCACTTAAGAGTCGAATGGAAGTGACAGAGAAAACAGAGCAGAAAAATAGAAGAAATAGATAATAACTAAAAACATTTCCCAATTCAGTGACAAACAGAAATTTGCAGATACCTGATGCTCAAGGAACACCAAGCAGAATAAATATTTTAAAAATCCCATGCTGATTGGTTCAAAGTGTTGAAAACCAAAGATAAAGAGCAAACCTTGAAAGCAACAAGAGAAGAATAATACAATAATACAATTTATGTCTGACTTCTCACCTGAAACCATGCAGGTCACAACAGAATGGAATAACATCGTTAAAGAAGTGAAAGAAAACAATTTTCAGCCCAGAATTTTATGTTCAGGAGAAATATCTTTCAAGAATGAAGGGGGGCCGGGCGCGGTGGCTCACGCCTGTAATCCTAGCAGTATGGGAGGCTGAGGCAGGAGGATTGCTTGAGCTCAGGAGTTCGAGACCAGCCTGAGCAAGAGCGAGACCCCGCCTGTACTAAAAATAGAAAGAAATTGGCCAAACACCTAAATATAGAAAAAATTAGCTGGGATGGTGGCGCGTGCCTGTAGTCCCAGCTACTCGGGAGGCTGAGGCAGGAGATCACTTGAGCCCAGGAGTTTGAGGTTGCTGTGAGCTAGGTTGACACCACGGCACTCTAGCTCAGGCAAGAGAGTGAGACTCTGTCTCAAAAAAAAAAAAAAAAAAAGAATGAAGGGGAAAGAAGGACATTTTCAGATAAAAGAAAATTAAGAGAATTCATTACCATCAGACCTGCACTATAAGAAATGCTAAGGAAACTTCAGGTTGAAGGGAAATGATACCAGATGGGAAGTCAGGTCCTTAGAAGAGAATGAAAAACATTGGAAATGGTAAATATTGGGGTAGATACAAAATATTAATTTTTCTTTATGCTTTTCCCCCTTAATTTCTTTATTAATCATGTAAATATTTAAAGCAAAAATTATAACACTGTCTTGGGGGGCTTATAACATCTGCAGATTAGATACATACAACAATTTTAACGTAAGGAACAGGGTAGATGGGGACTCTTTGATTACAAGATTTCTTTATTTTTCAGGAAGTAGCACAATATTGACTGCAGGGGGACTGAAAAGTTACAGCATATTTGTAATCCCTGGTGCAGCCACTTAAAAATGTGAAGAAATATGGGTAAAAAGCCAATAGGAGAATTGAAACGGATATTCAAATAATTTTTTAAAAGGCAGGAAATGAAGAACAGAGGAATAAAATTTTGATTTTTTTTACCCATTAAATGAGCGAAAGGAAATAGTTTTTAAAAAATTAGGTTATAGTAATATGACAGACTATTCGGTAGCCATTTAAAATTGGGTTTTTTGAAGAACATTAGCATGGGGAAATGCTCACAGTGTTGTGTTAAGTGAAAAAGGCAGGATACTCAGCCAGTGTATCATGACAACAATTTTTAAATATATATATGATATATTCATATACCCACATACCATAGAAAAGTAGTTAAAGGACATATTTCAAAATGTCTTTTGTTAGTAGAATCACAAGTGACTTAATGTCTTAATCTTACTTTTTTGTATTTTCTATAATGAGTATGGTTTACTACAAAATTTATTTTTTAGCTATTGCTAGTATGTAGTCATACAGTGGCACTTAGTTTTTCTATATTCTCATTTCGTACACATCACTAAATTTTTCTAATGGTTTTTAGCTGATTCTTTTAGATTTTCTAAGTGAATAGTCATGTGATGTGCACATAATATAACTATTCAGTTATATATTCAGTCATGAGATCTGTTAATGTCTAACTACCTGCTTTAATGCAACGGAGTGTCCCTGAGAAGGTTTAGGCTCTAATCGGTGGTTCCTGCGTGATGGGGACTCACTCCTCTTGGATCCATCTCTTGTCATCTACAGGGTAGGGTCACAGTGAGGGTGGACAGTGATGGATGGAGGTAAAGTGACAGCACTTGCCGTCATACGTCTCAGCAAATGCTAGTGGTCATTGTTGTGAGGGTGTGTTTCTGGGGCAGAGCTGAGTGCTGGCAGGAGCCACAACGGTCTGTGGGTGGCTCGTAGGAAAGCGTGAGCCACTAGCAGTTGGCCCCTTAGGGTTGCCTGCTCTGGGCAGCTGTGCTTAAAAAATAATTCAGTCTGGCATGTGGGTGATGTGTTTCCCTTATATTAAAACTCCACACCTGATTTGATGATTCTCTCACTTCTGTGGGCCCTGAAAAAATAATGAATGTGAAGGTAATAATGGAGATAATAATGTATCGCGTGGCCCAGCATGTGGCTTCACTATTCGGTTTTACTATTAATAATATATAGTTGTAAGAGGCTCCTGGTGGGAGAGTCAGGCTCCAGGTTCATCCAGCGAGTGAATGTGGTCTGCAGCCTTTGATGCAGGGTCTCTGCCTTAGGGTTTTCCTGCCCATCTGCAAGCCCCTCCCCGGGAGTGTGGGTTGGACCTGTTGGCTCACTTCTAACAAATCAGATATGGCAAAAATAATGGGATGTCACTTCTGACATAAAGTTTCAAAAAAGACTGTGACTCTGTCTTGCATGCCTTCTGTCTCCCTACCCCACCACTGCCTTGCTATGAGTAGTCCAGTGGCAAAAGCCATGGATTGACAGCCAGGGACGAGCTGAGGCCTGCGGCAGCCTCCCCCAAACAAGCCTGGAGATGACCACAGCCCCAGCTGACACCGCGACTGCACCCTGGGGGAGACCCTGAGCCAAAGGCACCCAGCTGAGCCACACGCAGACTCCTGACCCACAGAAACCATGAGATAATAAATGCGAGCTGTCTGAAGCTGCTCAGTGTGGGATTCTTTTGTTACACAGCAAAGTATAACTAATACACTATCTTAAGCAATTTAGTGTTTCTACTGACTTCCCCCACCTTATCTCATCCCCCCTACCCTTAGTCCTGGGGGAATTGTTCTAGCTTCTCCGTGGCACCCTTTTATTTCTGAAATTTGTCATCAAGGAACCACATGGCCTCTCTGCCCATTTGCTCACCTTCCCATCTTGCTTCTAGCCCCGGGCCTGCTTTTTTGCTGTGCTAACAGAAGACGACACACCGACTCTTGCTGTCATTTCGTCTGTTTTCTGTGGAAGTCTCACCTGCTTCTTTCAAAAGTTGTATTAGTAGACATGGTCTCATTGCGATCTAGGGCCCAGAGTGGTGGCTCCCAGCCAGCTTTTCTGTCCCTTGGTCACATCTCAAGGACAGTGTCCCAATAGGAGCCACACCATGGGTCAGGGCAGTGAGGCGGCCTCTAACCATGCGCGGCTCCTAGCCAGGAGTCGACTTTCTGAGATGAAATGGTGGCAAGTGCTCTGGGCCAGACGGCGCTGAACTGGAGAGCAAGACCCCTGGGTTCATGTGGCGTCTCAGGGCAGCTTTGCTGTGATCCAGAACACGTCTGTCTATCTATTCTGTATCTGGAAGGCCTGGACAATGATGACCACTGTGTCCCTCTTATTAAATAGAGTTTTGGCGAAAGAATCCCTCTATAAGCCGTAGAAAATGAACATTTAATATTTTAAACCAGAGCGGAATGATTGTGCCTTTGCAAACTGTAATAGGAGCTACCGTTGTCCCTGGACCTGGAAGAGTTATGGAGAAAAATAGTACATCTCACCTCCTGAAAATATTTGCCAATTGAAAATTAGTTTCTCTTAAATTGCTTCTTTATTCTTTTAGCTCGTACTTCATAAAGTGGACGTCTGGTGATGGACGCCTCGATGCTGTCCCTGTGGCTGTCGGTCTGTTCACGCCATTCCTGGTTACGTTATGTGTCCCCAGTGCAGAGAATTAAGCCGCATGGAAAGTATACTTGGTTCTAGCCAGAGGTCACGGAGAGCCCCTCTTCCCTTGGCAGTCAGCGGCATTCTTATTACACTTCATTTATCTACTTGGGAGGATGCGGGAGGACCAGCTGGGCCCCTGTCTGCACTCATCAAGAGTTAATTTCTGAGCGAGGTGCTGTGGTCATGAACAAGTGCAGGAGGTACCCCGGTGGCCCTGCCAGACAAGAGGGGCCCTTAATTAGCAGCAACGTTCAATCAGGCTGCTTAACCCGCCGCAGAGCTGGGGAGGTCATGTCCTTCCTGCCGCCCCGCCCGTAAACACAGAGCCCGGACCAGTCTCGAGCCTGACATGTTTCCAGGAGACACCCAAACTCGGCTGTTGTTTCTGACAGAGTAGTGAGGGTTAACGGAGAGAGTTTTTTTTTTGCTTTAAAATTTGGAAGCATCTTTTGTCCTTGCCACCTTCGTATTTCTCACGCTGGACACCACGCTTGGCTTGCTTGCTTTGCTATTAAAAAATCCTACGTTGTCGTGTTTCTGGCGTCGCTTAGGGCTAACGGTGCAGTGAGACAGCTTGGTGTTGTGGCCAGTCAGAATCCTTCCCCAGCTTTGTGGCCTTGCTTAATCTCCGTGCAACACACTTTGTTCAGCTGCAAAACAAGGGCGATTATATTTGCCCTGCCACCTCACAGAGCTGTTAAGGGGATCACATATAGAGACAGTTTTCAGCTGTCAAATTCTACATCAACTATCAGGTGACAGAATTGGATACCAGGATTGGGGTGCTTTTAGTAGGCTCATTCCTTATAGCCGAGGTTGTTTTTTATTTTAATGGTCTCATAGAGAACACCATAAACCTGGTGTCTTTGGTAGATGTTTTATGCTTTATGAGAAATACTGTCTACTGTTGCAGCTCTTATTAAATAGCAAGTAAATATAAGCACGTCCCCAAGTTCTGGCCAGGAGACTCTAATGCACTTTGAAGACAACGCGGGGCAGAGGGGTCGTAAGGTAGGAGGAGGAAGGGATCAGAGTTCCTTAGCTCCATGTGACATCTTGCTTAGTCATGGGACACTCCAGCCACTGGTTGCCTGGGGGAACTGCAGGCGGGCTGTGTCATTTTGTTAGCTGCCTAGCCTGTGGTGGGTGATTTTGCGATAACCCATTGTAAAGACCTTGAGCAGACCCCTTGGTCGCCTCTGGGCAAGCATGGATTTTGACGGCATATGCATGAACCAGCATCTTCCCTGACCCCAGCCTATGAGTAACTTGATTTACTAAGCATGAGTGGCTCAAAATTCTCGTGATCAAAGAGCCCACAAAACAAAAGTGGAGGCAGCACCCTATGCCCTTGTGGCGATGCAGAGTGTAACTTGGGAGTTTTAAATGAGTGGCAGATCCAGCACCTGCTGGGAGCGTTGCATTGAACCTGGGGACCAGCCAGGAGGAACTAATGGACCCCGTGTTAGATCATTTGAGTCTCAGCCACAGGAAGAGTTGGACGCAGGTGGGGGAAGGGGACTGGTGGACCACACGTTCATTTAAGGTTGACATGCTTTAGCATTTTAAAGGTGACTGTAAATTTTAAGCTTCGTTCTTTATTTACCTGGCAGATCGGAGAGTGCTGTGTCTTGGTGTAATGAACCATTATGTTGGTCTAGTGAAAAGGAAACTGCCCTCCTGACTGGAATTCAGTCTCACTAAAAGCTCATGGTCTGGCGAGGTGGCTCGCTTGGGAATGAATGTGTGTATATGTGCGCCTGCAGACGTTGTTTCTGATGGGGAAGTTGAGACCAAATTGCCCATTACATTGCCTGATTCTACCTGATAGTTTCCTGTAATGGATGTTTGATAGCAAATCCATCCCTGTATTGCAGGCTTTTTTTTTCCAAACTTGGAGATTTTTTTTTTTTTTTAACTTTATGGATTTTTTTTTTTCCCTCTCTTTCTACTTTTGCTTTGGAAACATGGAAATGATTCATGTAGAGCAAAAAGAATTGAAATTGAGGAATAAATCAGTCGAGGGATAGTTCTTGCAGCCAAAACCTGTCAGAGCCAGGAGCTCTGCGAGGGAACGCCAAAAGCTACTGCTACATCCAGGAACCTCGCTGTGTGCCTCATGGGCATAAACTGGAACCTTGGCAATAAACTTCCGCACACAAGGTCGCCCTGTGCAAGAGTTTCTGGAATCCAGACTTAATATTGCACATTGCACGTTGTTTTGAAGGGAGAAAATCATTGCTTTAAATGTTACGTGAATCTGTTCCATTCTGAACATAGAAGTGTTGATGCTCTCTAGACAGAGACCACTGAGAAGGAAGCTGTGGACAGTTCATCTGTCCTGCTTATGCTAGCAAGCGCGGATTTAGCTCTCCAAGATTGTGCTGCAGGCCTCTCTGCAATCAGGAGGCTGGCTTGTGGATGGAGGAAGGTGTCCGGTTCGGCGACACCTTGGGTTTTGTGTGCCTAGTATTGTGTTCTGACCTTTCTTCGGGCTCCATGTGGCCAGTTGTCACCATGACAACGAGTGTTACACACACGGGCTTCAGTTCTAGTTAAACGGACGGGGTTAAGAACTTGACTCCAGTTGCCTAGAGGTCTTTTTCACATAATAATTTCAATCTAATCATACTTACCCATATCTGCACCTATGTCTTTGACCTCCAGAATAAGAATTAGAGGCCGTATTTTGAGATTGTTAACATATTAATTTCTGTTTCATTATTGAAGTATGTCCTGAACTGTCTCAGAGACGACTATTGGCTAGTAAAGATGGCTTGCTGCTCAGAATGTTGTGTTGATTGTACCCCTGTAAATTGTCTCAGGACTGTGCCTTCTTTATGAAATGATGTCACACTGACTCCATTGAGAGTGAAAAGGTAATCCTAATTCTGTTGTAAATGTATTCTAACCCAGGAACTCCATTGTTCTTGAAGTTCCATACAATGCAAAGAATAGCGGAAAGGGCTTGAGATTGGATCCGGAAGGGCAGGGAATAAGTCTCAGCTGTCCCCCTCCTCTGCTTGGATGCTAACTGGCTTCTCCAAGCCTTAGTTTCTTTGCCTGGAAAATAACAATAACAATAGCAACTTTTCAACTTTTCCCAAATAACTAAATTTTCTCAATGAGTAAGACATAAGTGAAAAGCACCAAGTTAACATTGTAAAATAAAAGGCAAATGTTAATTACATATAGAGAGAATGTTTATGGCAGAGGAAATATTACGTGATTTCCAACCCTGTTTCGTTTTCCTCCTGGGCACATAGTCCCCCTGGGCTGGTGTTGCCTGGATGGCCAGTAGACAGGATGGACATGAAGGATGCTTTTTTCCTGGCCTGCAAGATTCTCCCACTCTCCCTTTCCCCTTCCATGGCGATCTTGGAGGTCATGTAGGAAAATGGTGGTGTCACAAGTTGGAAGAGCCCTGAGTCACTGTTTGGAGGAGAGCTGCCTGACTAGGCTTGGACTTGGGCCACTGCGGTTGGGGTTGTTTCAGCTAACGTTAGCCTACCTTGATTAATCACAATTTTGGAAAAGAATATTATTTGCTACTGTTAGCATATAAAATAATTATGTTTTTCTATACCTTATATCATATACATGACAAATATATTGTTAATGGCTATTTATATCATATTATATAATGTTGCACAAAGTGCAAGTGAAAATAAAACCAACCTATTTGCAACTTTTGTAAATAGGACATAATCGCTCATGATGAAGCAAATCCATATCTTAGTTGTTTTGCTAAATTTTTGTGCATCCCTCGACTGAGAAGGGAAGTTAATAGACTTGCTGAGAGGTAAGTTTGTGGTAGATACATTAACAATAATAAAAAAAAGATAAACTGCCATTGGTTTAGCACTTATCACACGCCAGACATGATAGCTTTGCAGACACGACAGGCATGTGCCTTAAAACAAGACGACAGATGTGATTCTGGTCCACGTTTGTTTGTTCTTTCTTTCAGATTATTTTTAGACCTGTTAAATTGAATTACTAGACTAAAGCTTGTTTTTCCCCTTGTTTTGATTGTCATACCCGCTCCCCATTGTTATAATAGAGTGTGGCACAGGTGAATTGAGCCGGGGGTGGGGGGCTAATGATGTATGAGAACCTGATTTCTAAAATGCCACAGGGCAGGCAACTACTACAGTTGATTTGTAGCGAACTGTTGCAGGTTGAGAAATTATCTGTGTCTCTGTTGTGAACTTGGTGTGTTTTGGCTGGCATGAATAAGGATCATCTTTCGGGGGCATTTGTGGCTTACCAGTGATTTACTAGTCTGTTCTTTAATTTTCTTACGCAAATGTGCCCGGCCACGTACGGCTTCCTGTCTGACACCGTCTGGTAGGCATCCCAGCACGATGTCTGTGACATAGTCCTCACCGAGGCGGGTGTTGCCGTTGATGATGTGGTCACATAACGTAGCCACAGATGCTTTGTAACGAAGCCACTTCAGGTGCGTCATCTCTCTCCTTCAACACCACTCTCCACCCGAAGAGTAAGTGGGTAGAATTAACACTGTCCACTTAGAAATTGCGGCCAACACTAAACTCACTATTCTTGGTGGGTTCCGTGATAAATGGGCTTGTGTTTTGATGTTTTGCGAGTTAGGTTGTTTTAAGGTTACAAATGATGGAAAAGGAGTTTTCAGTCACTTCTTATATTAATACTTGAGTAGAGCAAACACTCTAAAGGTGAGAGAGAATTAGCCTAGTAGCTAAACCGTAGGCTAGCGGGACCCAGAGCCTGATGACCTGGGTTCAGGTTCCAGCCCTGCACTGATGTGGGTCTCAGTCTCCTTACCTGTAAAGTGGGAATAATCTTAGTACTTTCCTGCCTCTGCTTCCTCACCAGTATAATGGAGTTAGTGGTGTTAACTCATAAGATTAATGAGTCATTTCAAGTAAAGTGCTGAGAATGGTACCAGCAAGGAGAAAGCCCTCAGCTCTCCTTGTGGTCATTGCTGCTGTGACTGTGTCTGCTCCGTGCATTACGTCTGTTTTCATTGTAATGGAAAGCTTGAGTGCAGAGTCTGTTTTCTCAGCTTATTGTACAGATGTCTGTTGTTCCTTTTTGTGTGTCTGTTTGTTCGTCATGTATTTGTGGAGTACCCGCTATGCGCCAGGAGTGTCTTCTAAGTGTGTCTTCATCCATGTTGTCTGTTTTCAGCGTGGAGACATCTGCTGCTTTCTGCCACGGTCAGCAAGGGGGGCCTCATCCCTCAGGTCCTCGCCACAACCCTCTCTGGTGACGTAGAGATGGGCTCGAGCTGGCCTGGTCTTTGGTGTCGTCTGAACTCAAGGTGACCTGTCCAGAAGTTGTTCTCACATGTTCTCTGCAGCTGATGTTGAGCACAGTTCAGAACTGTGGAAGTGAATCGTATGAAACTCAGGCAACCCTGATTAGAAAGAGGGATGTCTGGACTTTCCTCATGAGGCTTGTGTGTCTAAATGTTTACATTTTACTCTTGTTGGTTGTTCACAAACAGACATGTGATTTTGGCTAGTTACTGAATTTCCATTTTTCCTCAAATGCGAGAATTCAGGCTTAGACAACTGGACAACTTTCTGAGCCCCGGG
The DNA here is from genome assembly GCA_004363605.1 of Indri indri. Lineage (NCBI taxonomy): Eukaryota > Metazoa > Chordata > Mammalia > Primates > Indriidae > Indri > Indri indri. The sequence goes on along the minus strand of RJWJ010000695.1, from coordinate 163,580 downwards.
CTGAATTCGGGACTCTGATTTGTAGGGTCCAGTTTTCTGCTCCTTGGAAATCTGGCAGATTGGGGATGGATAGAGCTGTGTCGGACCTCGCTGCCACTGCTCGCAGATCGGAGGGGCTGGGGGACACTCGGCACTGTATTGGCACAGGCCGCCCACAGGACGTTAATGGGTGTTCAGGCCACAGCCCCTCCCCCTTCCCTTCTCTCTCTGCGTCCCTGTCCTATGGCCTGTCCTTTAGCCCCTGCTTTAAATATCATCTCTAAAGCAATGGCTTCCAAATTTACATCTCTGATCTCTTCCCTGACCACAGATGCTCACAGGCACACACATGCACATGTGCATATACACACGCACAGGGGTGCACACAAAGGCACACACGTGCACACACACTGCGCCCAGGGGTCTCAGCCTCACTGTCGGGCCTCAGACGCGTCAGGCACACACTGCCTACCTGAGATCCCTCGGGCTTGCTATTCCCCTGTCTGGATCATTCCCCCCCAGGTATCTTTCTCACTCTCTCACTTCCTTCGGCTCTCCGCGCACAGCTCATCGGAGAGGCCTTCCCACAGCATCCTCAGCTCCCTCTTCTCCTTCCTTTGCATATTTGTGCCTCCTTTTGCCAGAATGTGAGTCTGCTTGGTTTGCTGCCGTCTTTCGCAGTCCCTAGCACAGTGTTACCTAGTAAGTACTCAATAAATCATTGCTAAGAAAATACATGAATATACAAAAGTAGGAATGCAGGTGGCAGGGGCAGATGCGACTCCGGACGGTGTGCCCCGGCAAGCTGTGCACTGCTGCACCCTGCACTAGGGCCTTTCGCTTTGCCTTCTCCTTTATCCGTCTGCTGAGCAGGCTGTGGCTTGGCTTAGCTTTGAGAAACAGAAGAAATCTGCACCAGTAATAAGTGCAGATGCATTTGATACCTCCTTAATCTAATATGTTCAAATGGATTCACTGAAAAATACTTCGTAACATTTTTGCGAACAAATGTTAAAATGGAGCTTTTGACACAGGAACTTCTCAAATGATGTACAGCATGCTGATTATGCACTAGTCCTTCCCCTCCCCATTTCAAACAAAAATATAAGACAGAGCTAGGAGAAAATAATTCTAATCATATTTATGAAATGTACTTGAATGCTTTTAAAACAGCATGACCGTGGGAGCCAATACTGTTTTCTAACATTGTCACTCTATTATGTTGTTGAAGGTTGGTTTGTTTGTTTTAAGGCCAGACTGGAAGATTTTTAGACATACACAAAATACTATCTTTGGATGGCACAGCCATAGATTGTATAGGGACAGCATTAAGAGAGACCGTAATTAAAGGTCCCCTGTGTATGTTAATGATAAACTTGTTGATTAGGTCTGGTGATTGATTTCTGTAGATGCTGCATTGCTTCTCTCTCCCACTCCTGAATTTGTATTTCTGGAAGTTATTTTTCATTAGCATGGGCCCCCCATATACCCTCCAGTGGAAGAGTCAAAGGGGGTGTGGTTTTCCTTCCCTCTTCGTTAGTGGCCCTGGTAAGTTTGATGGACTCTGGCAAGACTGGGGTGATCGCGTGGTGCGTGGGGACTGTTTGCCAGTTTGGGAGAGTTTTGCAATACCCTGGATTAATCCGAGTCCTAGTACCCTGCAGCTCTCCTAGGCCCTGCCAATACATCCAAAACAGATTGCTGTAAAATTGTAAACTGTGAAAAAAAACAGGCTTTGGGGACTTAGAACATTTGGTAAAATCAGGAAGTTGATCAGGAGACTAATAAGTCATTTGAAGAACTGACCTAGAGCCAGTGAAATGTGTCCAGTGACTTTTCTGCATCATGTGATTTTCCTCATTTAGATGATAAACTTGTCTCATGTTAAACCATCCTTGCATTTCTAGAATAAATAATACTTGATTATAATGTATTATACATGAGATGCACCATTGAATTCCATTAGCTAGCGTTTTATTATTTAGGATTTTCACATTTGTATTTGTAAGTGCCTGCTTTTATATTTTCTTGCTCACTGTCTGATTTTAGAATTGAGATTATACTAGAATCGTGAAATGAGTCCAGCAACTTTCCCTCTTTTTCTAATTTGTGGGACATAATGGAATGTTTTCAGAGTTACAGATTGCAACTGTTTTGAACCCCAGTTGTGCCTGGTTTACTTAAGCCACCAAAATATTTTTTAAAACCTTGTCCTTAATTAACCTTTTAAATTAAAAAGATAACTTTCCTAGTTTCACTGTTTTTCTTTTTTCCAGTGAGTGACCTAAATTAACTGTCTGGTTAATGTTTAATGAATATTTATTCGCTCGCTCATTCATTCGACATTTATTTAGATTTATTGGGCATTTGCTCTGCACAGGACGTTATCCCAGGCACTAGGGGAGGAACAAATGGCAGAAACCCTGCCCTCAGCTCCTCCGAAAGGGAAGCAGAATTTGTCCACGGGTAGTAACCGAGGCACGATATCTCGTCTATGAAAGGAGAGGGTTTGGCCTGCTTGGGACCTTCAGACGTTTGCCTCTCAGGGAATAGTCATCTTGCATTCTTCTTGAGCAGTGAAGGGCTCATGGGTCCAACATTTCTAGTTTCAATTAGAAATATCCAGAATTAGTTGTTCATCAAATATTTATATAATGCCTACCATATGCTAGGCAATGTGTATGGCATAGAAACTGTGAAAGATATTTCAGTAGCTTGTGTCAAAGATCCTCAGTATTTTGGAAGGTGCATATTGTCACCATTTACTCCCATTTTGAATATATTAAGGAAGTATTTGAAGGCATGAGCCTCTCAGGAGGGGACCTCTGGGTTTCCCTGTCCCTCTGTGGCACACAGATGGTTATGCACTGAGCACCATACCTGTGTCCTAACAAAGGAGGAGGCGCATTTCATCCTTTATGTTTGTTTACAGTTTGGGTGTGATGATGTGCCTTTGTCACCATGCTCTGTGTTTGTTAAATAGAAACCAGGGGTGTGGGTTTCTCATTCAACCTGGTGCCTTTGCCGGAGAGCAAAGTCAGATTCATCAGACATCTTCCCCTCTCCAGTCTGACTCATTCCCCAGCCAGCCTCACTAGTCCCGTGGCAGTGGTTCCCGCATGAATGTCCTGGCCCAGACCGCTCCCTCCCGCTGCAGACTTCCGCTTGGGCTCCCTGGGCTCTCCGATGGCATCTTAGGCTCGCTGTGTCCAAAGCCGGTACCGGATTCTGCCCTCCAGCCTGCTCAGCTCTTGCCTTCCCCCTTTCTCTCCCAGTTGTGCCTGCCCGAAATCTCGGGCGCACCCTCGACTTCATCTTTCTTTCAAGAACTCAGTGCCTCATCCAATCCTGTCGGTTCCACTTCCGAAATACGCAGCCTGCATCTACTCCAGCCGCGGCTCTCCCACCCCGCATACCCCTCATCTGCCTCTCTGCGCAGCCTCCTAGCTGCTCCCGGCTCTTTCCATACAGCAGCCAGGTGAAGTCCTTTAAAACCTAAGGCTATTATCTCATCCCTCTGCTTGGAATGGCTCAGTGTTGCCTCTCACTTCATTCAGCGTAAAATCCAGAGCTGCCAACTTCCACATCTGCTCCCCAACCCACGTAACACGCATCCCTGTGCACCCTGTCCATACATACGCAGGGGCTTCGGCCACCTCTGTCACCTTGTTCCTCTCCAAACCCTCTGCCTGGCGTAGTCCTCTCTCATGTACCGTCATGGCTTGTTCTCACTTTCTTCTGCTCTCTGAACAAACGTCTCATCAGAGAGGCCTTCCCTGACCATATGACACCCCACCCCTTGTCCCTCTCCTGCTGTATTTTGTTTTCTTCCGCATTGACACATGATGCTTTCACCCGTTTATCTGCCACCCAACGCCCACACTGGATGCCAGCTCCCTGGGGGCAGAGACGGAGCATTTGTTCCCTGTAACAGCCCAGAGCCGGGAAGAGGGCCTGGCACGTGGCTGGTGGTCACTGAAATGTCTGTGTCCTGATATGTGTGCTGCAAGGAGCTTAAGGAGATGCCCCTTTGGAAAAGCTGCTGCAGGGAGGCCAGGATGAGCCGAGTGTGGCTCAGTTCCCATCCCCGCTTGCCCTTAGCAGAAGCTAAGCGTCCAGGGCGGGTCTGAGAGCTCATTCATGGGGTCCGAGGCCTCTAAGCAGCTGTCCACGTAGGTACTAAGGTGGTGAATCCTCGTAACACCCCTGTGACTGAGGCCATGTCTCCACGTGAAACACTTTCAACGAGAGGCTAAGTAACTTGTCCGAGGGTTCTCGAATGTTGGAGACAAGAGAAAAGGACAGTGTTGTTTTAGCAGCAACATACCTGACTGCTCATGTAGCTTCTGGCTACAGCTAAATTTCTTTAAAGTCTGACTTATCTCTAACATTCTTGCAAATTTTGCGTAATTTCTACTCCATAATTCTGGCATGTGTTTTAATATAAAAATAACTTTTGATCCTGCCAGCTTCTTTTCTCAACTTCTTTGCTTCTCAAAGTAAAAGAAGTAGCCACGCGCTCTCGTGGGCCCTCTGACGGGCACGTACCCCTCGATGCTCTGACAGCTCGTGTGAGAGGCAGGAGCTCCAGGGAAAACGGGGCTGTACCCAGGGAAATGTCCAGGGGTGAATGGAACAACAGAAGGGGTGATTGATTACCTGACGTCAACTAAAGATCCCGACAACTTTAACCTTTTATTTGTCTAAATAAAGTCAAAGTTTCTCCTCTTTGTAGAAACGCGCTGGGCCCGAGAACAGGTCATTGATTTAATCAGGGATAAAAACGCACGAAGGATTCGAGTCCAACTACACACCCCTGGGTTCTGGTGATCACAGATGCAGCTGCCACAGAGGGTGTTTAGCATGTGGCTACACACAGAAACAGAAGGGAAATAAAACCGAACAGATAGGGTGATTGACAGAGTTCAGGTGTAGAAAGCATTTCGGGATCTCTGCTGCCCTCCCCTAAGTCGTGCCCTGGGGTCACTGACGGAGCTGACAGGAGCAGACGCCACCTTTTCTCCCAGAGCCTTTGCCTGCCTCCTCCTGTTCTTGCCGTCGGCTGCTGCTTCAGGAGGCGCTGGGCACCCTCACGTCTGGAACAGACACGGCTCTGGGTTTCATTACTCGGGAGTGATTATTTGTCATGGGCACCAAGAATGCCTCTTATCAGCTGTGTGACCCCAGACGAATGACTTAAGTTCTCTGAGCAGTTTCCTCATCTACAAATGGGGATTGTAATAGCTCCCATCTGGGAGCACTGTCCCAAATGAAATGAAAGCACGAGCAGCAGCTCACACAGGGACAACGGAACAAAATCAGCCAATTTTGTGACCCTCCTCCTCCTCCTCCTGCCCTCTTTCTCCCCATCTCATCTTCAGGTTGAATCACAGGAAAGTGCCATTTCTGCAGGTTCAAACGGTTGAATGTCGGTGATTTCACGTGGTTCCATCGCTACTTCTGCTCCGGCCACTGCTATGGTGAACGATTGATACTCAGATGGCAGCCATCCCTGGTCACACAGATGCTGAAGTGAGCTTGTTCTCCTCCTGTGTGACAGAAGAAAAGGCTGCTTGTCCCCGGGGCTTAGCTCTGGGAGCCTGTAGAGCAGCCGCCAGGTGATTTCTCTGGAGTCCGCTTATAGGTTCACTATTGGCAATAGTTAATGGGAAGGGGACTTGGGGACCCGGTGCTGAGGTTGTCTTTTACTGTTCTTCAGAGCAAAGTACTGTGCACCTTGACAGGTAGTGCATTCACCTTCCAGGTTTGAAGGCACGCTTGCTCCTGTCCCTGTGGCTGGCCCATACCTCGCTGCAGCGTCGGTTTTCCTCGCTGCTTTTCTGATGGGCTTCACCGTGTGGGACCTGCTCTGTCCACCCCAGCCAGCCCTTTCTTCTTCAGTGGTAAGAAGATGCCCCATTCTAACCTGGGTTTTCTTCTCCTGCTTTCTTTTTCTCTTTCCCTTTGCAAAGAATGCCTTTGCAGAGAGCTGGGGGGCTGCAAGGTTGTGGAGCCATGGAGACCTAATCCTTGTGTGTCTGGCAAACAGGGCCCTTGGGGCAGCCTCATTCCACGTGGCCGTGGCACCCCGCTTCCGTGGCTCGCGGGGGCCGCCCTCCAGGGTGCTCCGTGCTGTGTCTAGGCCTGTCTGCCATATTCCCTGTCACTCTGTTTCTCTCATATGGTACAAACCCACCTAGAGTAGGTTACATTTAATGGGGTGAGAAAAATCCACACTGTAAGAGAAAAGTCGCAGGTGAGGTCAAACTGCTTCCTCCCAGGAGAGAAAATGATTTTCTTCTCTTTGGCTCCCACACTGAGAATTCATACAAAAGAGCTCTTTTTATGTTTGATGTATTGCTTTTAAAAAACAAACCTTTCATGTTTTTTCATTTTTGGTTCATACCTCTTGGCCGACCCAGCAGGAATTTGGCGGTTGGCAGTGCTGCTTCTTGCAAATGCTAGAAGCTGCCTCACTGAGAAGTCCCTGGCTGCTCAGGAGACTGGATGTGTGGGCAGGAAGGCTGGGGCCTCTCATTCCAGTTTGCACGTATTGAGGGACTTACTGGTTATTGACGCTGGTGGCATATGTGGACGTTCCTTATATGATTCTTGCTACTTGGTATATATTTGAAATTTTTTATACTCAAGAGTGCTTTTTTTTTTTTTTTTTTTTTTTTTAAAGATGGGGTCTCACTCTGTCACCCAAGCTAGATTAGGGTTAGGGTTAGGGTGCGGGTGCAGGCTGGGGTGCAGTGGTGCAATCATAGCTCACTATAGCCTCAAGGTCCTAGGCTTAAGTGATACTCTTGTCTCAGCCTCCCAAGCCAGGGGTCTTGCTATGTTGCTAATTTTTTTTTTTTTTTCCATTTTTCTTAGAGGCATGAACTGCTATGTTGCCCAGGCTGGTGTTGAACTCCTGGCCTCAGGCAATCCTCCCACCTCAGCTTCCCAAGTCATCAAGAGTACTTTTTAGGGTTACCTAAGTCACAGTGAGGTGTGTATACATTTTGTTTTGGACAAGCCTATGCATTGCTGTTTTTTCCCATGATTCATGTCTCAAAGGTCTTCGATAAGACCCACTGTAAATACAAGCAAGCTCAAACTAAGGCACACCTTCATTTATCATATCATTCTGTTCTGTTTACAAAGTACATTGTCCAACACCCAAATTCTTTGCTTTAAAAAGAATCAGAAGCCACACCAGTGCCAAGTCAGCATAGACAGGCAAAGTGTTGAACAGAATGGCTTAAGAAAATTCTGCTGACTTCATAATTTTCTTAAATGGAGAGAACACCAAAATTCTGCTGTCTCCTGCTTCTGGAAACGCAAATGCTCTGCAAGCTGATGGAAGTGCTGCCCTTCCGGAATGGTTATATAGCGTCTCCTGACTCGCTGTGCAGCGCAGACGCCCCCCTTGCTGTCTGAGTCAGCCCAGGTGGGAGCATTCCTACCTCCTCCTGCGTCTGTCTGTGTGGACGGGCAGAAATACAAGATGCTGGGAAAGGCAGCCGAATACAGAATATGTCTTGGTGGTGGTTTTCTGTCTTCCGTTTGAATAGAGGAGCCAAGATAACACCAAAGGACCCTATTTCATAATCCTTCACAATTCAGGGGCTGCTGCTTTCACCCTCTATATTAGCCAACAAACAAGCCCACAGAAATGTTTTTTAATACTAATACCCAAGATGGGCAAGGAGATAATGAAAACAGGTACTTTCAAACTTCATTTAAACCCTGGTGGGAGTGTAAATTAGAACAGCCTTTGGAAAAGCACTTTGGTAGTAGCCATCCGGGAATCATAAGAAGTTCATACCCTTGACCCAATGATCCTGCTCCTAGTAATCTACCCTTAAGAAATAATCAGGTATATGGGCAGACCCACACTCATGAAGATGTATAGTTAAGTCCCTTGTATATAGTCACTTGATGGAATATTGTCCATCAGCAGAAAGATTTAACAAGATATAGAAATAGATCAATTAAAGTAAAAAGCAGGTTTAAATTAATAATTGACAAATTAAATTCTTAAAACATGCAGCTGAAAAAGGACTGGAAAATGTGCAAAGTGGCAATAGTTGTGTTAATATGAATGGTTAAATATTCTGTGTCTCTTTTCCAGGCTATCTGTGGTGTGGTTATTCTCATAATTTTTTAAATTAATAAGCCAAATAGCCTACATACTTCTAACCATGGTAAAGGGAAACATTAATTTTTAATCTTCACTAATTTAGAATTTATGATTATTTTCACACAGATTAAATTGAAATTTCCTGGTTCGTGGGCACAAACAAAATTAAGGGAAACATTTAGGGAAAATGTTTAAATTACTTGAGCAGATCAAGCCCCAAATCATACTTTAGTGTAATTTTAGTTAATTGAGTGTATTGGAAAGAAGTAGAACTGTATTTTAAAAATATTTTTTCACCACATCAAGACTACAGCTTTCTGACTTGCTGATCTCACTGTGTTTGTAACGTTCGATGGACGAGGTGGGGTGTTTAGTCTAAGAAGTAGAATCAGTCAGGTGGCCTGGGGCGTTGTAGGAGATAGGGCTTTCATTGCCTTTTTCTAATAGGAGAATAGTTGCTAATTAGAGGGACTCTCACATACCCACTAGAACTTCCTTAATCAGAGTGTGTTCCTGATCTTTTCCTCTCCCAAAAGGTGCCCTGCAAAAACAACAAAATCTAGCTAGTGGCAATTAAAGAGCTCTGGCACGTGACTGCACCCCTGTCTCTGGGAAATATGAGTTATTCATCTTTACCAAAGAAGTTATTCATCCTCAGTAAAAGTTCCTTTGAGTTTTTATAACTTCAGGATCCTTTTAATAACACACTCATTTTATATAATAACATCCAACTGTAATGCAGCCCATGAGCCTCTCCCCCAGACCCTACCCGCACGTCCTCCTCCCACGCTCGTTACAGACCTGGTCTGTAGCAGGAACTTTAATCTTCCTCTTTGCATTTTAACGCTTATCGTAAAAAACGTTATGAGAAGTTCCAGGCAGTTTCATTTTGTGAAAGCGCACCCAGCAATCTTGATTTCGTTAGAATGTTAAGCTCCGTTTACTGCTCTTGGCTTTATGAGGGTCATTCAGTGGGCCAGCGTGTAGCAGTAGGTCTGGAGGTGTGTCAACCTCAATTTCTGACGGAGAAGCCACTGAGATCCCTGCCACTGACAAAGGGTTGCTGTGCTGTGCCAGGGTTTGCTCTGCTCACGGGCGTGCCCTGCCCAGCTGTATCGCGAGCCCAGTGCACCGTGTGTGGGAATGAGGCGCGCCCATCAGCTGTGCCAGTTGTGTGTGTTCCTTGGGGATGTCGTGCAGGACGCCTCACCACGCATTTAACGTGGACGCAAGGAGGACCCACGCATAGTGCAGCTTCAGGAAGACAAAGTACCGTCTCTAGGAAATACCTTGCTTTTATCTTTCATGGGGAGTGGTGGCCCAGCGCTTGTGTAGAGGCTTGAGGGAGTGCAGTGGATCTAGCAGAATGGAAATGGAATAAACGTATGATCAAACTTGAGCCGACCGGAGCGACGCAAAGCAAAGGAAGTCAGAACCAGGAGCAGCATCTCTCCAGGGAGCCCAGCACCCTTCCAGTGGCCGGGCCCGGGCGTTTTGTCAGGCAGGGACAGTGACAACCACCAGCGTCTACACGGCCCTTGATGGCTTTACCTGGTGTCTTCACAAGCCTTTTCCTGTCATCTTACTCTCCCTTAGGGTTGGTGAGATAGGAAGGAGAAACAAGAGTCCTCTCCTTCCAGAATGTCATCGCAATAGAGTATCTCAGACAAGGGTGGGGCGTGGCTGGTTGGAAAATGGCCTTACCTGGAATATAGGAGCTGTCTCCTGTCCTAGAAGAGATGCCACCAAGGAAAGGAGCCTTTCATCATGTGTTTGACTGTGGAAAGGCAACCAGGGGAGGGACCAGTGCTGGCCAGATGTCCAGTGTGCCTCGTGCCCTGCTTGGGGCTCCCGTGCGGCATGACGTTTATTCCTCTCAAGGCCCTGTGCAGTGAGGGGTTAGGGTCCAGCCTTATCTACGAGGAGATCAAGGCTCAGCATAGGCAGGTGACCCCCAACAGTGTCCCCAGCCTAGTGCCTCCACTGGGTTTTCTGTGACCCCTGGCTGTGGCAGGGGATCCCCAGACCAGCAGCCTGTCATGGTTAGGAAGGAGCAGGTGTGGCCATGCTGGGGTTCAAATGGCCCATGGAGAGGTGCCTCGTCCTCACCCCACCGTGGCACTGGGGGGCTGCTCTTGGAAGAGCATCTGAGACCGAGTTAGACCAGCACTCGGAGTGGACATGGCAGGGCTGAGGCAAACTGACACCCTCACCCACATGCTCGTGTACAGCCGTTGAAAAGCCTGAGAAATCCGTGTCTGCGATTTGTTCAGGGTTTCTTGGCTCTGATAAGTTCCAGCTTTGAAATGTGGCTGAACACGGTGCTGTGTGTAGATGAAATTATTAACTACGAAGCCAAGCTTTATTTTCCGTGCATGTACGCGTCTTCCCATGCACTTCAGGTCTGCTGCGCCTCGACCACCCCCGTTGGAGGGAGCCATCTCCGCCTAGGCTCTGACGCCTTGGTTGTCCCTGCTCCTCACGTGGCCTGCGAGGCCGTGCACTGCTCATCATCCCTGCTGTCGGCGACTTTTCTCCTGGTATAATCGGCGGCTTTTCTCCCTGGTCTGATTATACGTTCTGTGAGAATGCAACTTAGCTTGTGATTTCTTTGGATTTCCCATATAGCTAAGATGGCATTTTAATTATTAAGAATCCGGTAAATAAATATGTATTATGAAAACCTCCACCCTGCTCCCTCATGCTGTCGTTTCAGATGGTTCGAGATGCTTCCCTCTCCCCCATTTTTTAGGAAAAGTGAAACAAAGAAAATGCATGGAAAAGATTTATGTATTTGATTGGGGGAGGGGGAAATTAAACTTCTCATAATAGTTTTTAAATTAAATTTTGTGCTCGTCCAAATCCTTTCCTTCTCCACCCCTTCCTCTGATATTCCCTCACTCATTAAAGCATAGGATTTTGATGGTATTCACAGGGAAGCTGATTTACTGGAATAAAGAAGTTCTTTAAGTTTTAAATTTTGGAACGTTCCCAGTGTGTCTGAACCTGGGTTTCAGATTTTACTGGCATTTTGTTGGCAAGGCTGTCTTTGGAGCCCTTCCTTATTTGAGCGTGTTTCCTGACACCTTTGGCGGTATGGTCCTGTGTTTTTTAGATTTAAAAAAAATGTTTAAGCAGAAAAGCATATATAAACATATACAGAAGATTGATTATAAGATGTCAAGCAAAATAAAAGGGCAGCAAATGCTCTCACAAATTAGCAAATGGGACGCGTTTCTTTTTAACAGGGCAAGAAAAGGCAGGATGAAGACAAAGAGACCAGGAGGAAAGTGTTTCAGGAAACCCCAGGAAAAGATGACTTTTCATCTGGGCCCATTCTTCTTTCCTCAAAGAAGTGTCCCTGTTGAATTAGGTGACAGGATACGGCCCTTCCCACCACAATGAGCCTGTGGTCGGTCCCTGCAGCCATCTTGGCCACAGACGCACACAAGCCAACCGAGACGAAAGGAAACTCACGGTGGTGGTGGCTGCAGGGGCCAGCCACAGAGGGCAGCTCTGCCACCGGGGTCTGAAGGGGTGAGGGAGGAAATAGTATTTCCCAGAGACCAAAGCTTGGAGGGAGCGGGTAGGATGCGCTGAGTCCTAACACTAGCATCCCACTGCATGGGGAAACCTAAGAGCGTTTCTACGAAGACCAGGAACGAGGTCCAGGGTTTGCCCGCCCTCTCCACTTCTACTTACCGTCACCCTGGAGATACTGCCCCATCCACGTGGACAGCGGGCGTCAACTGGAGACGTAAGAATTGAAAAAGAAGCAGAACTGTCTCTGTGTGTGGATGATATGGTAGCGTATCTGCTAAACCGTAGAGAATAAATGACAAGACTAAACCCAAACAATAAAAGGATTCAGTAAAGGAGCAGGATATAAAACTTCCTGCCGGCCTTGAACCCGACCAGAAGCCGGCGGCCTGCCACGGGCAGAGAGTTGGGAGAGACGCGTAGAAAGTGGGATGGGGGGGTGGGGGGGGAAGTCACCATGTGAACGAAAATCTGTTACAGAATTGGATTCTGAACCAGGTTCAGTTCACAGGGGCCATAAACACAGCGTATCGTGGAGCAAAGCCCTGCCTTGAAGAAAGAGGCCCCTTGTCCCACCGAGTGGAGAGTTAAGCTGTCTGGGCATCCCGGGGGAACAAGCAGTGGCGTGTTGGTTGATCCCTGCGGGGCGGGGTGCAGGGCCGGCTCTGGAGAGAGGTCAGAGCGAGAGAGGGAAGAAGGAAGGTGATGTTCAGGGCAGCAGGGCGCTGAAAGCAGCGCTGGTTCTGAGGCCAGCTGGCAGGACAGGAATTTCTTCCTCAAAATTGACTTGAAGCGAGATGGTATCGGGTGGAAAGAAAGGGCCAGTGCCTGCCCAGTGGGCTGGGTGGAGCTTCCCTTCTGGAAGAAGAAATTCGTGACCTTCAGGTTGCTTCGTTGGCTGAGATGTTTTGGAGGCCCCTTGACTCTATAGGTAAATAAGCGTCTGTCATTATTTTATGTGGATTTGGTAAGGAAAAGTTAGCGCATTGGAAACAATGCATACAGAGCAGGGAAAATAGCAACTCAGATGCAAAAAACAGAGCTAATGAACTTCGCCACTCATCTGGTGGTGTTTAACTTTTGAAAATTTAAGATGACTCTCTTTCAGTTCTCAAAAAAAAAAAAAAAAGCAATAACCCTATTTTGATTTTATCATTTGGGAGTAAATTTCCAGGACTTTCTAGAAAGCCTGGTAACCCCCAGGACTGTTAAACTTATACAAATGCATTTTGAGAGATTGGGAGCATTTCTACGTTCAGATTTTGTGTGATAAAAGCAAGAGATTCTTTCACAGTGAGTTGGGACGGGCACCCGAGCCAGGCAGACTGCACGAGCTGTGCTCTGATCGCAGCAGGCCGCTGCACCTGTGCCGTCCCCACCGCTCAGCAGGAAAGTGGGGACACAAGGTGATGACGGTCTCTCCAGAGTCATTGGGACATTGAAATGAGAAAAGTGTTCATGCCGAGGACTGAGTAGGTGGTTGGGGGCTTGTTGAGGTGGAAGTCAACGGTGTGTGTGTGTGTGTGTGTGTGTGTGTGTGTGTGTGTGTGTGTGTCACACACTGGCCCCCAACGTAATTCGTGGGCTAAAAACTATGCAGCCTGGATATCTGGGGCTCATGAATGAAGCCACTGCAGGGGACAGAACACTAACAAGGACTCAGACATATGATGTCACCATCTTGCACATGATGGCACTCTGGTACTTTGTGTCTGGCTGCCAGTTCCTTGGTCCTTTCCCCCTTTTTTCCTTTTCCTTAACTACCAGTCACCAGTTGTGGCTCTAGAAAATAAAATCTCTGTTTGTAGGACTGTTTCTGTGCCATCCTAGTGGATATGGAAATAATGCGATGCTTTATTTCAGTAGCTGAGTTAGCCAGAGGGGAGTTACTGCCTCCTTGATGTTGTGGCTCTGGGTTTTCTTTTTTAAGAAACATAGTTTTGGAGCAAGGGTTTCAGAACCCTCAGCCTTTGGACCAGGTGCCTTGCGATCACCTGGGACAAACCCAGGCTCTGACTCTGGAGAAGGAGATTCAGTAGGTCTGAGAAGGGGCCTTAGCTTCGATTTGTTTTGGTTTGGTTTGGTTTTGTAAAACTCTGCTCATGTGAACATTGTTTGAGGACCTGGCTCTGTTGGCAGCTTTGCCTGGGTGACCTTGACGACACGGTCAGAAACCCAGGCTTGTTAAGGTGGGTGGCTCCTAGCAAAGACTGAGTCATTTGTAAAAACTGAGCAAAAAGTACAATGCAAAACACCTTATATTTTCTTATTTGTTTCTGAAGTTTTAATGATGATAGTTGAGGAGAGTCTTAAAATGTTTTCCTTTGGGATCAGTCTGACTCCTCCCACCCTCCCACCCCTGTACTCTCCCCATGGGGCATGCTTTGTGGAACACGCAGAGACCTGGGCACCCTGGGCTGACGTTTACCAGACCTTGAGAGGGTCAGGCATCCAGCCTATTTGTCTGGGACACGAAAGTGAAGCCTTCATTAAGGTTCTCATACGTCAGTTCTTTAATGAAATCCACATTAATATAGACTCACTGTCTTGCTACCCATGTGTTACAAGTAACTCGCACAGAGCTGCAGGTATTCTTAAAACCACTTCAAGAAGAAATAAAAAAACTTTCCTTTGGAATTGTCCTACAGGACCATTGGCCAAATTTAGTCTTTCTGGGAAGCACTACTTCAGTAGAAAGAGGATGGGCTCATAGAAACGAAGGAAAACTTTCAAATATATTTTAATGAAGTAAATAATATTGATACTTAAATCTGTTAAAGACAGTGCAAATGAGCCAGTATCAGTAATGAGCATCAGTGCAGAAATGCTAAATAAATATTAGCAAATAGAATCTAATACCACATTAAGAAAATAATACACCATGGCCAGGTGTGATTTTTTTTTTTTTTTTTTGTCTAGGAATGCAAGGTTGGTTCAGTATTAGAAAAAAATAATATATTAATGGATGTATGTATTCATTAATATATTATTAATAGGTCAAAGAAGAAAAGGAATATGGTTATTTCCATAGATGCTGAGAAAGCACTTTATAAAATTCAACACCCTGTCCTGATAAAACCATTCTAAAAATAGGAATTAATGGATATATTATTCATTTGTATGTGTGTGTGAGTCTTATAGATAACATCTTATTTAGTGGAGAAACTAAAAACATTTCCACTAAGAACCAAAACATGGCTAGATGCCTACTATCTCCACTTTTACTTAACATTGTACTAAAGGTTTTATTCAATCCAAAGAGAAAAGAGAAGTCAGTTAAAGCATAAATGAAAAAGAAGTAAAACTATCTCTATTTGCAGATGAAATGATAATATACATGGGAAACCTTCGAGAATCAATGATTCACTGACTCAAGGAATAAAGAATTCAGTAAGGAAACAGGATGTAAAATTACTATACAGAAATCAATAGTCTTTATATATATAAACGAAAACCAATTAAAGAGTATTATGATATGCATTTATAATAGCATAAAATAACAACAAATAAGATAAATATCTAAGAATGTACTTAATAAAGAAGTATGCAAAATCTACATGAGATCACTTTAAAACTTGTCTGAAAGACAAAAGTGTATTTGAACAAAATGTAAGACATCCCTTGCTCATAGACAGGACAACTTAACTTGACAAAGATGTCAGTTCTCCCTAAGTTAATTTATAAATTTAATGCACTTGTCCTAAAACTACCATCGAGCTTTTGTTTTTTCCAGCGGAGCTAGATAAGTAGATGCTAAAGTTCATCTGGAAAAATAAATATGTAAAAATAACCAGGAAGACAATGAAAAAGAAGAGCCATGAGGGGTACCGGCCTTGCTAAATATTAAAATACAATACAAAGACTCTGTAATTAAAACAGTGTGATATTGGTACATGAATAAAATGAAGAAACCAGCAGAAAGGAATAGAAAATGCAGAAATAGACCCAAGTACATATAGAAATTAAGAATATAATAAAGGTGGGGTTTCAAATCCTAGAGCAAAGGGTAGACTTTTTAACAAATGGTCCTGGGACAATTTGACAGACATTTAGAAAGAAAGATAAAATCAGACCCATGCCTTTCATATACACAAGAATAAACTGTAAGTGGCTCAGGAATCTAAATTTTAAAAATATACTCTTTAAGTGCTAGAAATAAGTGGATGAGTTCCTATATAACTTGGGTGTAGGAAAAGGCTCTCTAGCCATGACACAAAAACAAGAGGCAATAAAAGAACAGATGACTATATTTGACCACATAAAAATTTAAAAATTAAAAGCATTTGCACAGCAAAAACACCATAGGCAAAATCAAAGAACGAATGACAAACCGGGTGAAAATATTTGCAACAGATATCACAGATAAGGCACTAATAATCCCTAATATTTAAGGAACTCTTAAAAATAGACAAAAGAGACAAACAGGTGTTCAGGGTGCATACACATGCACACACCACAGTCCACTGGTGAGGTTATGGGGAAACAGGTGTCTTGCACATGGCTGATTAGTCATGAGGGCAGAGAGTCTGGCAGTATCTAGCAAAGCTACCTGTGCGTTCACCCTCTGGCTCAGCATCCCAGCAGTTTACCCTGAGGAAGCACCTCCAGCAGTACAAAAATGCATGTGAATAAGGGTATTCTGTATGCTGCAGTTTAGGGAACTACCTAAATGCCTCTGCACGGTGGAGCCCCCTCCACTTTAGGAAAGAATGAGGAGCTCTCTGGACTTACGGAGTGCTTCCAGGTTGTATTCAGTAGAGGGGAACAAAAGGCAAAGAGTGTCTGCAAGATGCTAACTTTCTGCAATGAAGAAAGGGAGATAAGAAAGGCAAGAATGAACATATAATCTGTTCATTTGTGCAGAAAGAAATACAGGAAGAATAAACCAGAAACTAGTGAAACTGTGATTTACAGAGAGGAGGAGGTGGGGAGACATCGATAGAAAGGAGGAGCGTGGTGCTTCTCGGAGCAAGCTTGTCTACACGGGAACCAAAAAAAAAAAAAAGAAGACAAAAGGGTGCGGGGGGTGTAGTTAAAATGGAATACAGAAATACAATTAAACCTAAGCTCATTTCAGACAAATAACATAACCACATTAAAGTGAAGGGAAAAAAGAACAAACCCAAGGAAATTTTAAACACAATGTTTGATTCCGTACCCTCAGGCTAAAGGCAAAGACAGATGGCCAGCCCTAGTTAGGATGTGCGCTTTTCACCGCAGTGTGGGTCAGCACTTGCGCGACCACTCTCCCCGATTACAGCGTGGAGCAAATAAGTAAATATATGGTTCACGAAGCCAGACTTCTCCCTATCAGAGAAAGAACTTGCGAATATAGAAAGAGGGCAATCTAGAACAGTGGTCCCCAACCTTTTTGGCACCAGGGACTGGTTTCATGGAAGACAGTTTTTCCACGGGTGGGGCGTGGGGGAGGAGTGGCTGTAAATACATTTAAAGCTTTGCTCACTTGCTGCTGCTGCTGACCTCCTGCCGTGCAGCCCTGTTCCTAAGTCTCACGGAAGACAATTTTTCCATGGTGGGGGAGGGGAGATGGAGTGCAGAGCTCAGGCGGTGATGCGTGGCCCCATTCCTAACAGGCCACGGACTGGGGGTTGCGGACTGCAGGGCTAAAATGAGTCTTGTGGTGTTGGATTGGAATTGGAGTTCTCAGTAACCTCATGGTTTTTAGGATTGATGGACAGATAGATGGATGAAAAGAAAGTACAGTTGACCCTTGAACAGCACAGGTTTGACCAGCACTGGTCCACTTATATATGAAATTTTTTCAGCCAAAGTGGATTATTCCAGGGATGCAGGTCTGGGCTTTTTGTGTACACAGGTTCCACAGAGCTGACTGCAGGACTTGAATGTGTGTGGATTTTGGTATGGGGTGGTGGGTCCTGGAACTAATCCCCCGCGTACACTGAGGGACAACTACAATGCGTATATATATACACCATAGACACACGTACACACCTTCTCTAGCTCTTTCTTAGCACCGAGATTTGTTTTCAGTACTGTTTTTCACTAAAAGGAACCAGAGCTCCTTGGAGAAACAGCTGATTCCATGGCCGAGGCTGAGAAAATTCAAGATGAGCCTGGAACCTCTCATGCCAGAAAGTCAGAAAGTGTTAAAAATGACAGGGACATGTCAGTAGGACACAGGAGCCAGCTTGAAAGTGCCTCCACTTGCCAGATCTGGGGCAAATTGAGTATCAAAATAAATAATGATAGGAAAGTGTCTATTGAATAAAATAAGGCTCTGTTAAGTCCATTCTGATATAAATAAATAAAAATATAAATAAGTAGAGGGGAGATGAAAAGGCTTTTCCTTACAATAGAATCCCAACAAGTAAATATAGAGGAAGTGATGTAATCAGAAAAATCGCTATTTGGCCACCATCAAATAATTAATTGATTCAAGCAAGAATCATCCATGGATGCTAAAACCAGTAGGTTAAATTTCATGGGAAATATTTATCTGCCCACATGTGCTTATTAATTACAAAGGAAACCCAATGGGAAGACCTGCCACACAACACCTAACCAAGTAGAGCAAAGTTCAATCACCAGTACCTGGACTAGCCAATGCTGCGTCCTCCTGATGTCATGCACCGAGGAGGAATCAACATTGCTTCTGTGGATTCCTGCTAAAAATGCGAACCGGAGTCTAATCACAAGAGGGTATCAGATAATCCAAATTGAGGGCCATTTTACAAAACAACTGCCCCTGCTCTTCATAAAATGTCTAGATCATGAAAGACAGAGGAACTGAGTGAGATTAAAGGACACTAAGGAGACACAACAACTAAATGCAGCCAATGATCCTGCGTTAGATCCTAGACCAGAAGGGAGATTGTGTTTTGCTCTAAAGAGCAGCATTAGGACAATGGATGAAATTTGAGTACATTCTGTAGATTAGAGCAGGGTTGGCAAACTGGGGCCCTTGGGCCAAATCCGGCCTGCTGCCAAGTTTTTTGGCGCTTGAGAGCTAATAATGTTTTTTACACCTTTAAGTGGCTGGAAAAAATTTTGAAAAGAGTGAAACCTCTATGACATTCTGGAGAAGGCAAAACCATAGACATAGTAAAAAGATCAGTGGTGGCCACGGGTTCAGAGGGAGGGATGGATGACCGAGTGGAGCACAGGGGAGTTTTAGGGCACGGAAACTGTTCTGTAACGGTGGGTACTGGACATTTTGCATTTACAAAAACCAGTAAAGTGTACAACACAAAAGTAGACTATGGACTTTAGTTAATAATAGTGTCATCAGCACTGGTTCGGGAATTGTAACAAGCGTAGCACACCAAGGCAAGATGTTAAATGACTGGGAAGCTGTTGAGGGGAGGGGGCAGTGGGAACTCTCCACATGGTTTTTCTATAAAGCTAAAGCTGCTCTAAACAATGAAGTCTATTAGTTAAAAAAAATTATGTATTATGAGCCATGAACATTATATGTAATTCAAATTTCTGTATCTGTCACTGGAGCCCAGGAATTGGAGGCTACAGTGAGCTATGATCATGCCAACGCACTCCAGCCTGGGTGACAGAGCAAGACCCTGTCTCTAAAAAATAAAAGTAAAAACATAAAAAATTTCTGTGTCCAGAAGTAAAGTTGTGTTGAAACACAGGCATGGCTGCTTTCGTCCTCGGACAGCGGGATTGAGTAGTTGCAACACAGACTATATGGTCCACAAAGCCTAAAATATTTACTGTCTGACTTTTTACTTAAAGTTTGCTGACCCCTGGATTAGATAATAGTGTTGTGTCAATGTTAAGTTGCTGATCTTGGTAATTGTACTATGATTAGGTGAGATAATACCCTGCATTGTTAGGAAGGATACATGGAATCACATAGGGATAAAAAGATGTTAGGTCTGTACCTTCCTCTCAGATGGTTCAGAAAAAAAATAATGGAAAGACGGAAGGAGAAAGCACGCGTGGTAAAAAGTTAACATTTGGGAAACCTGGGTGCCGTGTGAAGGGCATATGCAAATTCTTTGTACTCCTCTTGCAACTTTTCTGTAAGTCTGATATTATTTCAAAGTAAAAGATAAAAAGAAAAAAAAAACAGCCCAGGCCTTAGAACCAACCAGAACTGATTTGCATGCCCAACCTGCTGGCCGTGTGGCCTTGCAGACGTGGTTTCGCCTCCCCAAGACTCTGTCCTCTCATCTGCTAAGGAAGGTTGTCTTCTCAACTTGGGAAGGATTGAATGAGAAAGTGCACAAAAAGCGCCACTCGTAGCACAAAAAATCGGCATCAATTCCAGGTGAGCAGTTGAAACATCTACCCGGTACCTGCAGGAAGATGGTTCCCAGATGTCTGACCCATGTGGTCAAAATGAGTCCATGTCCGTCATCTGAAATAGCAGAAGCATGTCGCACAAGCAGGCCCTCTGCCGGGGTAGATGACTCATGGCGGTGGCTTGTGGGTTCTCTCCGCACCCAGGTGAAGATGATGGACATAATTTATGAGATTTGATCAGCCTGAAAGGTGGGTTGAGAAGATCCTATGATCTGGAGACTCACAGTGGAGGACTCAGGACATACAGCCTAGTTTGGTGTGTGGTCGTGCAGTCAGGGCTTGCCAGTTAGGGCTTGCCGTCGGAAGGCAAGGATCTAACAGTCAGGACCCGTGTTGAGGTGTGGCCACAGACGTGGCTGTGGATTTTCGGTCCACACAAGCTTCCTTGCACATTTATGAATTCTTCTGATGGCACCAGTTAAAGGTTGAAGGTGGTTGACACTCGGACATGCAGTATTAACGTCAGGTTGAGGAACAATGGCCTGTATTCATCTTGATTGAATACTACAGATGAACATCAATAAAGGCTTGATTTGCTAGAAAGGTGCCTCATTCTGAAAGCTGGATCCACAGGACAACTTCCTATGAAGAACAAAATGATTTAGCAGCAGCATGGATGTTATGATGATGTTGGAGATGGAGAAGATAGGCCAGAAATCCGTGAATGGTTGCTATGCCGGGAGACATGGAAACTAAACAGGTGTCTCTAACAGAGCACCTGACCTGCAAGCATCACTTGGCTTCTGGGGAACTCCCAGGGAAGGATTGTGATGGTTCTGCTCTTGAGCAGTTCACATTCCCGTGTGGCCTCTAAATGAAATACTCATCCTGTTACACACACGAGAGGAAGAAGATGTGATGTAAAACATACCAGAAGGGTGTGCTGATGAAGGACTGTTATGCTCTAATGTCAAATCCAGAATATAATGGAAGAATCTGTCAGTAACACTGTTACATTATCTGCCTATGTGCATCGCTGACCAATATTATTTGTGAGCAATAACTTAAAGAAAGTCAGCCAAAGATCTAGTTCAACCAACCTTTTATAGCTTTGCTAAGCGGGCTCAGAGACCCTAGAATTGGGAGTGAAGATTTTGCATCCCTAGTTGCTAGTGTCACTTAAACACTCGGGTAGAGATCAGTTTAGTGCATGTGTGGGTAGGAGAGATTAGGGTGGGTGGAGAGGAGAAGCATTATCTTCAGAGTTTTTGAAGACTCCTAAACACACGTTTCCCCGCCGTTCTCTTCCTTCCCTCCCTGTCCCTCACCACCCTCCTTATTCCCAAGAGGAGGAGCTGACGGGAGGCCGTTCTTGTCTTCTGGCAGCAAGAAGTTCTAGGATCTACGTGATAAAGACCACTTTGTGTATTCCATCATATTTCATTTTTGCTGAAACTGCACAAAATGTTCCACTGTATAGGTGGCCGGCGAGATTTAGAGAGATGGAGTCCCTTCCTCCGTGTTAGTTCATGGCAGCTTGAGGGTTTCAGTCTGCGTGTGTCTGAGTCTCCCTAATGTCTCTAAAGTTCCTTGGGAACCGTTCCTTAGCTGCCAGGAGTAATTAGGGCCTTGCGGTGTCCCAGGGACATCAGCCTCAGCACCGCGCCTCTGCACCCAGCCGCCGGTTCAGAAGCCCCAGCCAGAAGTTGGGCCTGTCCCGCCCCAGCCTGTCCCATGCATCGCACAGCCGTCCCACACGCCGCGATCCTTTCTGCGATGGTGACGTTTTTAGCAGAAACGACTATTCATTTTCTTTCAAAAACCAGTACTATGCGTTCCTGAATAGAAAAGAAGCTTTAAAAAAAATCGATTGTACTGTTAAAGTGCAACTTTAAAAAAAAAAAATCTTGATATTTTAGCTTTAAAAATTTTTTAAAAGTACTACCCAGATGTAATGGTTGGTTTTCACAATGTAATACATTTTAGAAAATAGTTCTGAAATGAAGTACAGCACTGTTTCCTTTGAACCACGCAGAAGGCAGCAGGGTTATGAACAGTGAGAATTCATCTTCCAGTAGAGTTTTTAAAAATCAGAAGCAAGCCGTGAACCTTCAGTGCGTGACCGTCTGGGTCCCCGTCTCCCCCGCTCCTCCCCGCTGCCTGGTTCGGTTTCTGTTTCACATATGGGAAACTTGAGGGAATGCCTGAGAACGTATATCTCTCTGAAAGCTAAGAAAACGGAGTCTGAACTGAGAAAACTGGGGGGAAAAGAAAACAACCAAGGGAAGGCAGGACAGTGCCAGGCCACGCTCCCCACACCAAAAAGAACCATGAGTTGATGAAGCTGCCCAGCCCGGGGTGGGGACTCCGAGGCTGCTGTGGCCTCGTGCCTGCCCCGTGTGCCCCAGCAGCTGCCTTGGAGCATGATGCCCTGGACTTCTTGGGGAGTCCTCCTTCCAGGGAAAGACTCCGTAGCATCTCTGTAAGAAAGGAGGGCACAGCTGAAGGTACACCACGGCTTCCAGAGGCAGCGTGTGTGAGCCCACAGACACCAGGGAGCTAGCTCAGGACGGGCATGGCCAGGGACGCTGTGTTCGGTGCGCCTGGAAAGCCTCCGGTGTTGGCTGCCCTTTCGACGTGAATCTGTGATCTTTCTGAAAAGGCGGTTATTACACCAGCTAGTGAGCTAGCAGATGTGGGCTTAACCTACTGAAAAGAAAAGTTGGGTTTACATAAATCTCTTCTTAATATAATAGCATTTTCCTGATTATAAAATAAATGCACTCCAATTACAGAAATATTGGAAATTTCAGAAAAGTATAAAAAGGGAGCTAAAAATCACTTGAAATCTTGCCACCCAGAGATTACATAGAACCATATAAAGAAATTAGAATCATCGTGTAATTCTACCTTCACCTTCCTGAGATAACTGCTGTCTACATCTGTCCTGTTTTCTTTTATAAATACACACCTTACATAAAGGAAATCATACTATGATAACTGTTTTTAAGCCTTCCTTTTTTAAAACTTACCTATATAATAAGAATACTTAATTACAAATGCATCTACAACATCATTTTAATTTCTCTAAAATAAAACTTTTCCAATCATCAGAAACATATTTTGTAAAAACATATCCATGTGCATTTTTTTGAAGGAGAAAAATCATAGAAGAATATACACTTTTAATGAGAGGAGGCACTTAACTGGATGACTTAGTTTCTACTTTGTAGTTTTCTGTATTTTTCAAATAATTCTGCTCCCTGAGATAACTGCAGCTAATGTTCTGGTATATTTCCTAACAGTTTTTTAAAGTACATTTTAAAGCATCATTGGAATTATGCTCTATACAGGATTTTGTATCCTGATTAAGTCACCTAATAGTGCCTGGTGGGCATTTGCCCATATCACGTGTGGCTTGTGTGATATTCTTTCATGGGATGCTGTGGGTTTTTTTTTTTAAATGTCTCAATCATGGACGGTTTGGATTGTTTCTGATTTTTCACACTGCATCATTGATGCTGTATGAATAGTTTGCCCTGAATTATTTTGTTTCCCTATCTGACTACTCCTTAGGACTCAGTTTTATAGAAGTACAGTCACTGACTCAGAAAGTATAAAATTTTAAGGCTGTCATTGCATATGAACAGACTGGTTTTAGGAATTTCCGCTTACTAGTTACTATCAAATAGTCTCTTGCTCATGAATTATAATAAAACGGGTGCTGCAGATAACTATTGTTAATTGTCTTAGTTATTTCTAAAGCAGCTTTTGGTCTTAGAAATGCTGTATGTATGAATAGTTAATTACAAATATTATATCTAAATGTAAAAAAACATGTTTTTTCCAAAAAAATTCAAAATTTTAAATTAAAAGGTAACCAATCATATTAAAGTTTTAAAATAAAAGAAAAAATCATTCTGATATAGTCACCATTAACAATTCGTCAAATCTCCCTCCCCTCCCCTTTCTACGAATCGTATTATACATGGTTGGAATACAAGTATATGTAGTTTCTCGTATCCTGCGTTTTTTTGTTTATATTGTGTTGCAAGGGTTTCTTAAACTATGTTGCTATTAATACATAGTCTTCATAGCTGTCATTTTTAGCAACTATACATGATTCCGTTGACTTCAAGTATATATTAATAATTTACTTAACCATTCCCCTATTGAACAGTGATTTCCAAATGTTTACTTTTATGTCACCATAGTGAATGTGGACTATTTGTTTCCTTAGGTTTGGATCCCCAAAGTGGATGGATTGAGTCTGAATTTAAAATTTGGTTTGTTCAGATTTTTCACTAATTCATGGTGGCCTGTCTTCTAGATTGGTCTTAAATTATTGAAGCTTGATCTTAATGACCGCGAGACAGTCGGGGGTCCAGGGATGTATTCAGTAACCAAGTGGTCAGGAGGCTGCCTCCCTTGCAAAATGACCCTTCGGGGGTTCCTCGTGTTTCAGACTTAGAACGGAAAATAAAACAGCACTTTTCTCCAGTGCCCCTTTGGTACTACAGCTCATGCACGCGGCTGCCACTCACAAAAACCTTTTATTCCGTAGCCTTTGCCAACGAGGAAAGAAATGTACAGCGGCAGGGAGGTAATCACTATGTAACCCCCTATTTTTTTTTTTTTTTTCCTTTTGTAAGGACATCATCAACTAAGGATGGAAATGCATTTATGGTCTCTCGTTTCTGCTAAAGCAAACACAAGCAGCTTCATTTTCAGAAATGCAAAATTTACCAAGTTTATAAATGCTTCTTTGTTGACTGCAGCCGTGTGGTTTGGTCCCCGGAGTTATCTGAGATAGCGCAAATAAATCTGGCGGCCTCCAGTTGTCTCGAACTAAGCATTAGCTCCTTCCCCTGTTGTCTCCCTCCTTGCAGAATTTCCTCTTGGCCTTCGGCACAGACTCCCTCTTCTCATTAATATGCCCTGTTAACTGCTGCCAAACCTCTAGCAGTTTAGTGCATATGTTCCCTTAATCATTTCTCTTTGTTCTAGAAGTCTGTGTTTGGTTTCTGAACCGACCTTTTTGCTGTGCACCCCCCTTCCACCGTCACCATCGCAGGCTACAGCGTATGACTGTCTACTGTCTACGTGTTTAAAGAACATCGTAGATTGCCTGCGATTTACAGAGCCTTTGCAATCTCCCCACAATGTGCTAAATCATCCCCTCAACCCGCCCGATCCCCTCCTCACAGAGCCCTGGGCCTCTGGACCCCAGGTAAAGGGGTTGCTGGAACCCTCTGGAAATCAGAGGCTCCTGGAAGACAATGTTAACTCCCTGCATAGACAAAGACTCCTTCTTAGGATTTTCTGCCGGTCCAACACAAGAAAAGGACGCTTTATTCTTGGAGCCCAGGGGTGTATAGGCACACTCGATCTCAATGAGTTATTCATGGTGTCCAAGAGAAATACTTCTGGAGCTGTATTTCATGTGAGATGGAAGTAGGCCTGGCACAGGGGCGGCGAGGCCGGGAGTGCCCTGGGCCTCTTCCAGCTGCCGTGTGGGAAGACAGCTGTCCGAGCAGCTGAGCCCCTGCCCCACGCGGCCCGGGGTCTTCTTAACAAGTAGAAGGTCCTCTGGGCTCCTCCTGTCCCAACTGGGGCCTGCACACACCAGCACGCAGAGCCCCGCGAGTCCTCAGTGCGCAGGAGGACACCGTGTTGTTTTTTTCTGCTTTTATGTATTCTTTTTCTCTTGCCGAGTTCCAGCCATTTGCAAAGTTCCAGCCAGTCCCTCTAGCCCGGAGGGGAGGAGGATGAGCTTCTCAGAGCCCTTCTCCTCACAGCAGGGCACTGTGGATCCCTGGAGATTTATTTCTGGAAACTTTATGTTAATACAAAATACCATCTCTTCCTCATCCCTGGCCCTGCCGCTCTCCACCCTCAGAAAGAAAAGTATTCGAGAGGCCCTCGAAACTGCACGGAGACACGGGCACACCGTGAACGGTGTCTGCTCGGTACCCGGCCAGCAGCTGCGGGACCGTGGCGGGGACCCTGCCCTGATTCGGAGTCCAAACGTGTACAGCGCAGCTTGGAGGAAACCCTCAGAGCGGGGCGTTGGTGTGTTCCGTTTCTCCCTTTCCTTTTGTGGAAAGCGTGAGCGCTGACTCGTTTGGGGGACGTGTAGGGCGCTGTTCTACCTGTCTCCCAAAGGGAAGTTTGTATTCTTTTAAATGGAACCGTTTTAAGAGCAGAACTGAAGCCTAAAACGATGCAGGGTTCTCTCGAGTTCTCAGAAGGTGTAGATTTATTTACTATAGTTAAATCATAATTAGTTCTCAGGGGATAGTGTATCTTTTAAACCGCTTTATTGCCACCATATTGGTTTTCTGAGTAATCAGAAACTTCTGTTATAATTGTGTCCTAGTGTTCAAACAGAAACGCACCGTAAGTAGAAACAAATGTCAGGAATTGCTAGTTGTCACTTGAAGAAGGTACACACAGAGGGGTGGGGGAAGAGAGAACTCGAAAGGCTATTCTGATGCAACGTAGCCTGAGTCTTGAGTAACCTGAGTAACAGCTCAGGCTCAGGTACGCATGCCCGTCCCACATGCTCTTTTTTGATACTAAATGGTGGTTTTTTCATCCCTTTTCATTCTCACTTCAGAAACTAGGAAGGACGGTAGTGCCCTTCCTGGCTCTGCATTTGTACAGATCGTAGAAACCCGAAGTCGGCCTTCCTTGGCGGCACGTTTGCAGATGGGTGCAGGCACTGTCTCTCTCTGAGCCGTTGCTTCCGTTCTGGCTGACTGGTCTTTCCCACCGTCCGCAGGTTGATGTTTGAGATGCCGCAGGAAATGGGATTAATAGCGATCGCAGTCCGGCAGACCCAGGGCAAAGGTCAGTCATCTTTCGCTATCATTGCTGTTACTTTTCTTTTCGCAAATCTGTGGCTGTCCTGGCCAGAGAGCCCATGAAGTGTGTATGCTGACCATCAAGACGACACAATGGTTGGAAGTTGTCTCTGTTTTCATGACTGCCTGAAACGGAGGAAGAGGGAAGGAAGCGGTGATCGGAAGATTCAGCCTTAGTAGAATCAGAGCGTTCTCTCAAATTGTGACGTGTCTTAATCATATGACATCGGCCTGTGATGGCTTTAACATTCGGTTTCCTACATCTCGTAAATTCTGGGCTCTGCAGTTTGTGAATTTAGAGACGCTTATTTTCCTGAAGGTTCTGAGTGAGGTGCCTTCTGTGTCTCTACTCAGTGTCACATGGAGGGGCCTTGCACACGCTGGACCCCACCCCGGCTGGCCCTGGAATTCGCATGTATGTAGCGGGCACTCCACCAGTGCCCGTTCACAGAGTGACCACGAAGGAGCAGGGCGCAGCTCAGAGCTCACGCCTGTGGTCCCCGAGGCGAGAGCCACGTCCTCCCAGAACCCATCTGGGGTCTGGCCCTGCACGGGTTCCCTGCCCGGTGTCTGTGCGGGAGGCACTTGAGGGGGCCTGGCCCCTCCAGCCGGCGCCGGGCTGACCCAAATGTGCTTTTAACTCTCAGAGGCTCTTATGACTTTCTCAGAAGAAGCAAGGAAATAAGGAATCTACTGTTTCCCACTTCTTTCTCTTAAATGTGTCTTTTGAACATAACTCAAAAGAAAAAAAATTCATTTTCTCAAAAGCTGTGGGTCTCAATATATAGACTAATAAAAAGACACTGCAGGAAGAACGTTGATTAACGCTACCTGTCATTTTGATTATTTTATTTTCTTCAATGTTAAGAAAAGCAACAACGCAGAGTTAATACCAGGGATCACTGTTTTTTATTGGCTTTGTTGAGATATTATAACGCACACACCATGCAGTTCCTCCATCCAGAGTGCACAGCCCCGTGGTTGTTAGCGTATTTGCCGGGTCGTGTGACCATCATGACAGTGGGGAGCTCTGCTAAACAGTGGCTCCCAGGACCTCATGGATCCGCGTAAAGTCAGTCTAGTTTCCCGGTGTCTCTGTTTTGCCTCCATAACCATCTGGTGAGAATTAAATTTATAGTCACATTCAGACACTGTGAGATTGTGAATCATCAAATCATAAACGATACGCTCCCAGAAACAGAACGTTATGCTAATTATCAGAACCTTTTCCAGCAGCAGAGCTTCAGACTTTAAAAAGCTTTTCTTTTGTGGAGTTAACCTCCGAATATCCAAGCATTTTACTAAGTGCTGGCTTATTTAAGTAAAACATCTCTTCAGTGTGTGGCCCCGGCACTGCTAGTTGTTGTCTGTGTCTGTCTACGTGGTGATGCAGTGGGTTTCCCAACGGGGCCTGTGTTCCAGGGCGGGGAAGGAATGCGTGGCTGAGCCCCGTGGGATGCGCGATTTCTACTCTGCTCATCTCCATCCCACTGAGATCCCAGCTGGGTCAGAGGATTCCGTTTGTCCAGCATCTGATGTCCCTGGCTGTGGTGGAAGCAGTAAGGTCCATTCCCGAGTATCAGGTACGTACACTTTCATTTGCCTCTCCATGCCTGTCAGGCACGCAGGGTCGGCTTGGTTTTGTTTGTGGCACATGTTTGCGTGGTTGGTGGATGTAGAGCCTCAGCCTGCCCTTTGCAAAGCTGGCAGCAAAGTGCTCTCGGAGTTTCACAAGCCGCCAGGTGCTGTTGCTGCTCCAGGCGTGCAGAATGCATTTATGGTCCAGCATTCCACACACTATGTCCCTTCCCGTCCAGTTTGTCAGATTTCTCAAGCATCCTAGTAAGGGCAAGGTTTTGTTTGCTGTTTGAAGCACTACATGAGATTTGATTGTTGGACTGGACAGGAGCTATTTGTCTGCGTTTCCTGTTGAAAGGGGTTATTTTTTAGACTTAAAAATACCTTCTCATTTCCTACCTCCATGGACCGCAGTCTGTGCTCGGCAGAGTTCAACGTCCAGGTTCATTTGGGACCATCTTCCCCTAGCTGTTAGGACAGATGTGCCTGCTTCACTATTACTTTTGGATGCTTTGGCATCCATCATCAAAAAGACGAGAGAGAACAGTTAGCACAGTGACCGAAGCCGTTTCTTGCATACGTCCCTCCTAAATGCTCGTGGACGAAGTTCAGACGGCTGTGAGAGGAGGCGCCTCCCCTGCCTCCCGCCCGCAGCTCCAGTGTCAGGCTGAAAATATTGATCATATTGATCCCTGACGCAGGGTGTTAAGAGTACGACTCTCAAAGAAGACTGAGAGGTCCTGTTGTCATTGTTTAAATGACGACACAGTCCTTAAACCCCTCTCTGACGCAGCCGTGCATGTGCCCACCACGTGTAGCTCTTCTCCAGTCTGTGTTTCCCGTGTTATGTCCCATGAGCACCGTGGATTGTTACCAGGCCCAGCATCCTTGCTTTGTCTGGTGAGTTAGGGGCTAATCAGACTATTAGAAACCTGCGGCACCTGAGCTCTAGCTGGCCTCGGAGAACGCAGTCGTGGATGCAGAGTTCTGTCATGAGAGAAACTGTTTTTAACTCTGGAGGGCTAGGTGAGTCTGCGTAGGGTTTTTTCTTGGCTTTGATTTTGACCTTGCAGCCTCACTAGCTAACTTAGGAGCATTCCTTGAGGTCCTCGCAGTGCATGGGGCGGGGGACTTGTGTTCCATTCTCCTTAAGATGCTCCCACCAAAGTTCTCCTTCCCTGGTCGGCTGCCTCAGCCTCACCTGTGCGATGGGACTATGATTTTGAATTGGATTTATTTTTCCCATAGCATAGTTAGCTCGCATCGTACAGCCACTAGATGATTGAAACAGGCCCCAACTGTGTGGCATTTGCTTTTCTTATGACCTTCACTAGGGCCTCAACTGGTCCCTAGCCAGATGTCACCGTCAGCACACAAATCGCATCCACCATCCCCAAACCCGACACGGCATCACCCAGACACTCACCATTCCTTCCAGAGCCCACCTCGGGCTGCCTGTTCCCGCTCCTGCTGTTCCTTCTGTCCTTGAAGTCCTCCCGACTCCTGGAGCACCCTCCCTTTGCCCACACACCCACACACCCCTTCTCCCACCCTCTTCTCTGCTTCTCGGAATGCTGTTCATCCTTCGAGGCTCAGCTCCAATACCGTTCCCTGAGTGCTCCAGCTGCTTCCAGCTCTTTCCTCCAACACAGTACAGCACTTGAAACGTCCAGACCCCCTTTATGATGTTGACCACGTGTGGCCTGTGCTTGTGTTCCATCTCCTGCAGAGTTACCAGCTCTGTAGAAACAGGATTCATTTTACTTTGGCCGCCACGGTACTTACCATAGTGCTTTGTGCAAGGGAAGGTTGCAGCAGCTATTGGAATAAATGACTGAGAAAATGAAAACTGAGTACATGACCTTCCCCCTCATCTTAGAAGAGATGTTCTTGTTTACTTGCGTGAGAACCCAAAATTTCATAAGCTACCTCACTCACTAAGTAGACCTGAAAATGTGAAGTCGAGCAAGAGCCCAGCTCAGAAACGAGCTGATGCCCACGCTGTGGAGTGGCTTGTCTGGGCTTTGGGAGCTCTATCTGCATCATCGTGCCACTGCGGTGGGTCCAGGGGCATGAGGGAAGGCAAGAGAGGAAGAGAGGGAACTGGGGACAGTGACAGAGGCCAGGGTCTCCAGGCTACAGGTTTTCTAGATGAGTTCTCAGCCTTGGCAATGTTGATACTTGGACCCCTGACGTCTTGGTTCTAAGGGGCTGTCCTGTGGTTTACAGGATGTGTAGCAGCATCCCTGTGACAACCAGATGCTTCCCAATGTTTCCAGATGCCCCCCAGTAGAAAACCCCTGTTCTAGACAAGAAAGAAACATGGAGATCCTTATTAGTTAAGGGTCATCGTGAACGCCCCATATTTCATTTATGCTTTCGTTCTTCTGTTGCTCCTGTCTCTGCACCTTTCCTCTCGGCCTCGACTGCTGCACTGGGGCAGGTGAGCTCCAAAGAGCAGAAATACACTCTAACTGGCCACAGTACCAGAAAGCCCTGTTGGAAGGAGAGAAGGGCGTTTCGTGGAAGCAGCAGGCTACATGGCGTAGGACTGTTCTCCTAGGCTTGGTGTCAGAAAGCCTGGGGTTTGGATCCCAGCTCTACCACTGCCAAGTGGTGTGACCTCAAGGAAGCCACGTAATCTCTCTAAGCTTCAGTTTCTTCTTCTGTTAAGTGGGTTTGGTGTAAGTAACGCTCAGACTAGTGCTGAGAAAGGGCCCAGTGCTGTGCTTGGCCCACAGTGCGGGAAGACCAGCCCCGTGGGACTTGGAGGCCATCAGCTACTCTCTGGCCACTTAGGGTTTTTTTGTTGAGTGTCTCTCTTCCAGCCTTTCATCCCAGACAAGCTTCTTTGACCCACACGTGGCACAGCCTGGCTGCCAGCCCCAGGTCTGAGAGACCTCGAAGTTCTGGCAGCCACCCTGTCTGACCTAGTTTGTGTCCCAACTTCCGAGTCGCAGGCGGAGGTCCAGGTGGCCTAGCTGAAGGCAGAGTCCACTCTTGGTCCATTCTGCTGTGACCGGATCACAGGCAGAGACCCCAGGCCACACCGTGCAGGACGGAGAGGCAGCGGGCCCTGTGACAAGTCCACTTCCGTTCCCCAGGTTGACTCTCCGCAGTTCTCTGAGGCTTCCCCTAATGACTCAGTAAAACAAGTTCTTCCTCTGCGTCTTCGTAGCATTCTACCCGAGACGTTTCTACCTGCCTTTTATGGCATTGCTTAATTCAAGGGCGTCTTTGTCTTTCCCCCCTTAGGGGGAAGGAGCCCTGGGAGTGTTACCTCTCCCTGCCCCCTCCCCTCCACCCCGTGGTGGTGGTGGTTGTTGATACTAAGACAATGAACTTAATTCCCAAGGTGGGCATCTTCAGACAGTGCTCTGGATGGTGAGAGACAGTGATGGGTGGAGGGAGAATGCAGGGGCTGATGCTGAATGTGTCCTCTAGGTCACTCCCTCACCTTTAGCCCTGAGAGGCACTTTGCCATTGGATGGTCCCAGGGAAGTGATTTGTTGTCTGAAAAAGAGAGGCCAAGGCCCGTGTCCCCTTAGCTTCTGCTCATCTTCCTTTCCGAGCAGTGACCTCAGCCCTGCCCTTGTGTGCCGTGATTGCTTAGCTAACGTGCAGATTCTCCTTTAGGACATCAACTTGCGGGTGAAGTGGCCCAACGACATTTATTACAGTGACCTCATGAAGATCGGTGGAGTACTGGTTAACTCAACGCTTATGGGAGAAACGTTTTATATACTGATCGGTAAGTTTTTATAATCTTTCCGCCAGCATTTTTAGATGAATGAAACAATAAAAATAAAAATGGTTTATGCAGGCCTACACTGGTAGAAGCGGATTATCACATGAGATTACTTTTTCTTTGAGTCTTGTAGTTACGGAGCATGCTGTGTGTGCAGAGAGGTCCAGATCAGTTCAAAGTGCTTCAAGGGGTTTGGCATTTCCTATCTATGACCACGGAAACTCCCAAATTGGCATCAAATCAAATAGGCATTTACTTACACCTTTTCACATTCCTGTTTCTCATAGAATTTGAAATGGTGAAAATAAGTATTTCATGTACCATTCTATAATAAGAAAAGAAAGTTAATTTTTTTTTTTTTTTTGAGACAGGGTCTCACTCTGCCACCCAGGCTAGAGTGTAGTGGTCATCATTGCTCACTGCAACCTCAAAGTCCTGGGCTTAAGCAATCCTCCTGCCTCAGCCTCCCAAGTATCTGGGACTATAGGTGTGCACCACCACCCCAGCTAATTTTTCTGTTTCTTGTAGAGACAGGCTCTCGCTATCTTGCGCAGGCTGGTCTCAAACTCCTGGCCTCAAGCAATCCTCCTGCCCCAGCCTCCCAGAGTGTTGGGATTACAGGTGTGAGCCACTGTGCCCGACCAAGAAAGTTAAATTTCTAAGATAGTTCTCCTGGTTGTCTTGCATTCTTAACTCAGCCTTCCCAGGTCATGAAAGAAGAAGTTCCAGGCTGGTCACGGTGGGGTAGAAAATCTCTGTTTCATCTCAGCACAACCAAACCAGGCAAGGAGATGGGTTCAGAGGCAATTTCAGAAGCTCATAGGCCCCCTTCTGCCCAGTGGAACCTCATTGAGTTGAGAAATCGGCAACGGACAGCAAACACGTGACCATGTGCTAGAAGTGCCAGCCAGAGGATACAAGGCTTATGTTTCCAGCTCTGCTAACAACTCGCAGTATTATTCTGGGCAGGCTGCTTCATACCCTCAAAGCTCTGTTTCCTATCTTTAAATGAGAAATTGGAGTAGGTGCAGAGGTTCCTGAGTAGAGTCCACAGATAGCAAGGGGCCCATGGATGGATGGCGGGAGCTAAACATTTTCCTGTGGGGAGAATCCATTGCTTTTGTTAAATTCTTAAAGCCATGGGATGGGGGTCTTTGGGGAAAGATTCCGAGTTGCCAGCAGGGGTGCTCTCTGGTCCTTGGAAGGACACAGCCTAAGTTCTTGGTACTCAGTGTTGCTATTCTCCCCAGGAATTTTAATTTTCTGAATGCAGTTCTTTTTAGCACCATACGGTAATCTAACGCTTTACATTCAGTAGGCGCTTAAGGTATTGTGTATGTTGTTGACTGAAGGAACAAATGAACAACTGCAAATTCTGTCCTATTTGTTGTAGTTACTTGTGTTTTCCAGATGTAATTTACATCGCTTTGTATTTAGTAGCCAGTATTTTTTTATAATAATCTGAGGCCAGTCAAATCCTTCCCTTTACACTGAAAATGGTAGAACATTTATCAAAGAGTACTGTTATTACAAATGTCATCATTCTGTCTAAGGCGAATATTTGGGGAATTTTTTTCTTAGAGCACTGGAACCATGGTAGTCTTACTGCCTAGTTCGTGCTGTATCCCATTTCTTAGAGCCGTCTCTGAGGCTGCTTCAGCGCCCTGCTGAACGCTGAGGTTGGCCTTCTCTGAAGGCGCTGACCTCCCCCAAGAGGAGGGTGGTGTTAAGTAACAGCACAGATAAGCCTATTCAGCCACCGCCTCTGGTCACTCACTCTCGTGAAGCCTTGGTTTAGGCGCCTGTAAAAGAGCCACTGAACATGGGTTGGCTCCTGGCCAACTGTGTAACTTTAGCACCAAAGACTTCCAAGGATAAATGATTAAAAGATGTGTTTTAGGATCATGCCATGACCAAGGTTTGAAATCTCTGAATCCTGAGTCTACTTCTTAAGTCCTCAATACGATCCTCTGTTTTTAAGCATGTGTCCTGTTATTCAAGTAGGAAAAGAAATAAGAGATTTTAGTCTATATTGGGCTGAGCACAGAGCTACAGTTCTTGGCTAGACCACTTGAGGTGTGATTTCAGAAGCAACACTAAGAAATTTGTCCATTAATCACTTCCGTTTAATTAAATCAAATCAAATGTGGCTTGCTTTTTTCCGACTTCTTATTTGCAATAAAGTCGAGATGGTCCCAGCTGGAATAAGAATAATAAAGGAAGGACGAAAAGGAAGATGGTCTGAAAGATGTAAGTCACTGTCTAAGTAGCCAGAGACAATAAATCTGAAATGAGGACAAAGAAAGCAGGAGATTGACAGTAAAAACTATAACTTTTCCGGTTGGTGGCGAGGAGTGTGCGATGTCACCTATCTGGGGAGATGCTCATTTTTTCAATTGTTCGTTTTTGTCCAGGCTGTGGGTTTAATGTGACCAACAGTAACCCTACCACGTGCATCAATGACCTCGTCGCAGAGTACAACGAGCAACACAAGGCAGAACTGAAGCCCTTAAGGGCCGATTATCTCATCGCTAGAGCTGTGACCACGCTGGAGAGACTGATCGACACCTTTCAGGACCAAGGGCCCAGCGGCGTTCTTCCCCTTTATTATAAATATTGGGTACACAGGTCAGTGCTGGCTCAGCTTCATTCTTTTAAAATTCCTTTATTAAGTCAGTAGTTCAGTATCTTAAAATGAGGGACAGAGCACTGGGGTCTGAGTAATTATTTTTACCTCTCTGATGGAGAAACCTGGTGGACACCACCTTGACCAAGTTAGCTTTGCCGGCAATGGGCAGCGTGTCTTGCCTCCTGGTGGGATGCAGTGGGAAGGACGCAACATCACAGGAGAGCTTAGCATCAGTTTAATTGTGAGGAAACAATCAGACAATGTCTGAATCGTGGAACATTCTAGATAACCATGGTTCTCAAAGTGAGATCCCCAGGCACCACCCTATCTGGGGCCACTAAGTCAAAAAGTCTGGGACTCGGGCCTAGTACTCTGTGTCTTCCAAATGCTACAGGGAATTCTCAAGCAGCTCAAGTTTGAGAACCCATGTTGTATAACAGTAGGCCTGCACCTTCCAAAAATGTCAGTGTCTGCAAACAAACAAACAAACAAAAAGGTGATGGGAGAGTTGTTTGGGATTAAAGAAGACTAGAGAGGCATGACAACTAAATGTGTGACCCATAATTAGATTCTGGAGAAATGGCCACAAAGGATATTGATGGGACAATGGACTGGATGTTAGACAGTGTTACTGTGCCAGGATTGGACTTCTTGAGGGTGATAATGATACTATGGTTTAATCATTCTTAGGAGAAACATGCTGAAGTATTTAAGCATAAAGGGTCATGATGTTTGCAACTTATTTTTAAATGATGCAGCAAAAATAAAGTGTGTCTGTGTGTGTGTGTGTGCAAAGAGAAAGCAAATCTGGAAAATGTCATCAGTGTGAAGATAAGTGAAGGGAATAGGGCATTTATTGTACTATTCTTTCAACTTTTCAGTAGGTTTGAAATTCTTCAATATAAAAATTTGGGGAGGAAATTCTGTGCTTTGAAAACTGCTGAGAAGGATGTGACTTAATGGGTCCATTTGGAAAATATTCTAAAGAAGTAGATGAGAAAGAGTTTCACTCGTAGCTGATGCTACCCAACTTTATAGGAAAAAGCTTTTCTTATCAACTCAGCCCCTTTTCCCCCAGTCTCAGCCAAAAACCCCAGAGAGTTGCACAGTGTTTGTTAAAAGTGTCGGGGGGTGAGGAAGTGAGGTGCGTAGTCATCATGGATGATCAGAATTAGGAGGAGGGATGCCGTGGGAAAAAACTCCGACTCCCAGTTCACTTTGCACCCCCTGGGTATTTTAGTAGTTATTAAAACAACTCACGCGGGACCAGAGAAAGTCAGAGCTCAGGCTGGGCTGTGCCTTAACCGTAAGTAGCCTCAGCCCTCTCCCCAGCACCCCCGAGTCCCTTCACAGGATGGGCAATTACGCAACTAACCGTCACAGGCGATCAGTTGTGCGTCCCAGTGACCGCTCGCTGTTCTTCTTTGCAGTGGTCAGCAGGTCCGTCTGGGAAGTGCCGAGGGCCCAGTGGTGTCCATAGTCGGCCTGGACGACTCTGGCTTCCTGCAGGTTCATCAGGAGGGTGGCGAGGTTGTGACCGTGCACCCCGACGGCAACTCCTTCGACATGCTGCGGAACCTCATCCTCCCTAAACGGCAGTAGCGCCCGGTGCCCGGCAGATGGGACTGAGCCTGCAGCCCTGACTCGGGGCTGGCACTTGCGCAGTGGGCGAGGACACCTCTGGGCCACCTTGGGTCAGGGCCAAGTGCAGAACCACCTCTCGAGCATTCTGCCTCCGTCACGGCCGCCTGTCCTGGCCCATCTGGAAACCCAGTTCAGGGTGAAGGTGAAGTTTTTCTTGCACCAGTTCATTTGTTAACTCTTTAATTTTTTAATTATTTTTTTAAGGTTTGTTTTGTTGTTATAATTTTATTTGGTGTTTGAAGAGGCTCTGGGATAGAGGGTTGATGAGTGGAAGATTTAGCTTAGGTAAAGCCTTCCAGTAGGTGTGAAATTGCTCTCCCCTCTTGGATTTATGTTTGCTGGGGTGGGGGGTTACGTGGAAGCAGCAGTGGGGTAATTCAAATATTTTCCCTGTAGTGGAGACCTTTACCGGCTAGACTATTAAAAAACAAATCAAAAAATGCTCTTGGGCCCGGGCCAGTGGCGAGTTAGAGGTATGATGGTATCACTGTTTATAAGCATCTAGGGAGGGATTTTCCTGTAAAAACGTACATTGGCACTTAGTCATTGTTTTATTTTGGGGGGTTAATGGAGAAAAGAGAAAGCAGACTTCCAAGAGCTACTCTCCACCTGGTGGTGGCGTGGTCCGCTAACATGTCTGAATGCCTGTAGAGATACATCTAGCTGGTACGGTTGCAGTGACTTGCAGAGGAAGTCAGTTAATTACTTTGACATTATATTATGAGCTCTCCTTTCCCGAGTTTAAATTTACTGCATATTGTGAAGAGATGGCATCAAGCTCAAGATCCTTAGAGCATTGATTAGGCATTGCCTGGACGTGGGGGTGGACGATTTGGCTCTGACAGCTGGAGATGAAGGCTCACTCTCACACCACATGCAAGGGAGGATTTGGAGCTTTTAAGCCAGTTTCAGGTTTGCTTTGAAATGCGGAGCATTCCTGCAAGAGTGTGCAGTGCACGGAATGGAGAATACACGGCATTTTATTTGTAAGTCATAACCTTTCGTTCACTTTTTCCTTACATTGCCAAGAAAGAAAACATTACCGATACTGAGTACTATCAGTTCAGAAAGAGGATGTGTGCGTGCACACATAGCATTAAAAGATGACAGTCAAAATCTGATGCACTGAAAGTCTCCATGGAAGAACAAAAGAAAGGAAGCCTTTTGATATACATTTGCTATTTCCAGATGTACCCCATGCTTTTTCCATGTAATTCCTATCTCTGTTGAACTTATGAATCATACCCATTACTTTACAGCCTTAAAAGGACAATTTTTGTCTACTTTTCTCTCTTCCTGCCTGTCCCAACTGAAATTAGTGGAAAGAAAGTCTGATGGAGCTTTCAGCTTTAATTTTTGCAAATAAGGCTTCAATTAGAATTATTTTTCTAAAAAATAAAATCATGCTCTCCTAAATGCCCAAGTCTTCTTTGGAATCAGTGACAAGTTTAACTAAAAGTCCACACCACCCTAAAATTATTATACAAAATGGACTCTCCCTTCAGAGGGCGTCTGCAAAATATCATCAGGGACAAAGATCTCCAGGCTAATGATGCAAGTTTCATTTCTCCAGCTTCGTAATACAAGGCAAGTCATCTCTCAGAGCTGCCATCATTACTTTTTGAATGTCTTTGGGGGGTTATTTAATGAAAAACATGCTATGTTTTGTTTTAAGCTGAAGTTCTATTCTGGACATTCTGCTTTGGGAAAAATGTTATTTAATTTCCTTTCTGTAAATTAAAACTAATGAAGTGTGGCCATGTCAAAGGATACGGAGATGTTCCGGGCGTCCTGCTTGTGCCTCCGTGCTTCTAGCAGGCTGTTCTTGCTCGTGCAGGAGACCCAGTTGTCTTGGGGGAGACAGATAGCCTTGAAGCAGATGCTGCATTTTCCATAAACCTGATTTTGCCTCACATGAACCAAAGACTCTTAAAATTCTGCTTCGTACAGAACAGCTGAATATAAAGGCATTTTAGCTGTTAGTGTTAGGGAAACCCATCTACCTGCGATGCCTCGCTCTATCACTGTAGGGTTTGGGCCGTTTGTGCACCCCACAATCTGTGATCGCAAGGAGCTTTAAAGTCTCAGTGGAAACTTTGCATTTCTTTATGCATAATCTTTAAAATGTGGCCACTAAACTCAGGATGGGTGTATACTTTCAGAATATCAGATTATCCTCCAGTTAGAGGCTGTAGGTTGAGCATCTAGTGTTTTGTAAAAGGTAAAGGAGTAGCCTCCCTTCAGGGTTGGTAGCAGATTTTTGAGGGAGATTCTTGGGGACATGTCCCCTAAAATAGGACACAGCAATCACTGGGCTTCCTATGTCCCACCCCCACCCCCAAACAGTGACTTCGACATTGGGAATGCCGGCAGGGCGTGGTGGAAGTAGGAAGGATTTGTGTCCAAAGTAGAATCGTCAGTCGGTTTCACTGCAGCACACTGAGGTCACCTGATGTGGGAGCCAGGGGCCCGGCTGAGGCATGGGGCAGGGGCGGGTGCACAGGCCTGCGTAGGGGAGCCCTGGA
Organism: Indri indri; assembly: GCA_004363605.1. Taxonomy (NCBI): domain Eukaryota; kingdom Metazoa; phylum Chordata; class Mammalia; order Primates; family Indriidae; genus Indri; species Indri indri. The sequence continues at coordinate 124,696 of RJWJ010000695.1, read as the reverse complement.
AGGGCGCAGCCTCTGGAGGTCCCTCCACCTCTGACATACACAGCAAGGCTGCCCTCACCCTGGAGTCTGGGAACAAGGAGAAAAGCCGGCCTCACCTAACAGTTCAGAGCGCAAAGGGGGATGTCCTAGGCTCACAGCCCTGGATCTGTTTGCTCCCAACAGGCAGAAAATGGAGAATCCTTATTCCTGGGTAATTACTATGCATATCTGAAATAAAGTGTAAGCCTTTGCATTTTTAGCTTTTCAAAGAATGTCTCTGAAAAGAATCACTTTAAACCAATGCCTATAAAAAGCAAGTCTACCAAAATAAACTTTAAGACTTTCTATACGGTTTGGGTTCATTCTTATTTTTTAACCACAAATTTCATTTTTAAAAATTAGTACGGGGCCAGTGGCACAATGGATAACGCGTCTGACTATGGATCAGAAGATTCTAAAAATAGGCGACTACTTTTGGTTAGAGTATTTTTATTCATATTTAAACATGTTTTTACAAAATAAATAAAGTGTTGTACATAGTATGGAATATGGATGTATTTGCAAATTTAAGAAGCCAAGTGTTTTTTGGTTTTTGATGTAGTTTTGACAAACATATTATGCATCATACAAAAGAGAAACCTTATTACTCCAAAGAATGAAAGTTCACAAAACCCAAAAGTGAAAAACCTCTTTATTGAGGTGAGAAATAAATTTAATGTAACAACGTCTTAATTCTGTTCTTTTAGGATATTTCTTATTCTTTTGTGAAATCTGCTTGACATTTTGTCTTAACAGTTTTTTCCCCCGAGAGTTTAACCTTATATATCATGCTTCAGTTTAGGAACTGCTCGACTAATGCATTTTAGATAACCCAAATTCACTAAAATTTCAAGCTGCTGTAATTTTATGGCATTTATTGGAAAATGTCTTTATTCCATTTTATCTGTAGCAGCCCCCACCAGCCTACCTCAATTGTCTTACAGTTGCAATAAGTTAAAACTTACGTAGACTTTACACAGGATCCGTTGACCGCACTAAGCCTCTCTGGGGTGGAGAGGAGCAAGGCAGGGCTGATAGGACTTTTAACAGGAGGAAGGGGTGAGGGGAGAGGGCAGACTGTGCAGGCGCTCACGGATTTCCTCAGCACTGCCCTTCACACCCAGTGCACGTCTCTACAAAGGTATGAATGGAATGGCTTTTCTAGAAAAGGGCTTCCAAGAACATAAAGGAATTCCTTTCCCTGGGAGGCCCCGTGGAGGGCCAGTCTTGAATTGGGCTTATTTCTCAAATCCATTTGATCTGGCATTTTTGTCAACACGGTACATGTTAGGGCCCACTACAGTTTTTTTCTTCTTTTTTGTGAAAGAGAGGCATATTTATTAAAATTCTTCCTTTTCCCCTGCCGGAGCCTCACAGAAGTCAAGAAACGATATCCCCAGCTTAAATGTACAGCCTCTTAAAGGTGGAGGCAACAATATTAGGTTGCCATAGTAACTGCTCTGTTAACCCTGCATTGAAGCCGGCTTATGTAAGAATCTTCCTTCATGTTCTAGGCTATGAAAACTGTGATGTTTGTTTAGACAAGGAAGTTTTCTCTAGTACACATTTTATTTTTCAAGTACATATACACTCTTTGTTAAGCCTATTTACATTATCATTTGTAAACCTATAATGGGGTCTTTTTTCTCAACGGTGGCCTTTTTTATTAAACTGCTCTGGTTGCGTTCATGATTTGTATTTACTAAGTACAGCCCCCAGAGTTAATAACAAGGTAGACACAAAAGCATTTTGTGGTACTTTATTGAAAAATGTTGGTGATCTCTCCTACTAATCACACCTATACCTTCCAAGAATCATGGTTTAATTACGAGACTCATGAACATGAAAAGTAACACCCTAGGCTTATTTTGTGTGTACACACACTCACAAAGAGCTGTGGATGAGGTATAGCTAAGTGTGGTATGGAGGGGTGGGCATCCCTTCTTATGATCCAGTCCCTTTGTGGCCAACGAACACCCCATAGGGAATGAGTCGGGGTCGGCAAAAGATCAGTTCACATTTTGAGAACAGTCGGTGTAGGTGCGCTTTGATTCTACAATGATGAGTTGAAAACATTTGTGAAAACTTCTTTCCACTCAGAAAGGTTGGAAAAGGTTTCCTAAAATAAACCATTTTTGAAAAAGCAGCAAAATAATGTAGTGTTTATAGTGTGGAGCAAGTTGAAAGATGGTTCAATGCACCCATCCAGTTCAGAGCTGTGATAAGATTTTTAAATGGTGAGATCTTTAAGCAAAAAACATAAAACAAAAATGAATGGAAGTTTATTTTTAAAACACTGCTGGTGCTTTATGAAAGGATTTTGTTTACCTGTTACATGACATGTTCGTATGAAGTTTCCTTGCTATGTAGAAAATGCTTAAATGTATACATCATTTTCATTACATCCCCTTAGCACGTTTTTCTTACACAAGGTGCAGTCCATTGACCGTTTGCCATATTGCACATGCAGCTTAACTAACTTTATTAGCACTACTTGTAGCAAACACAAGCCTACTGAATTACAGATCCGTGTGGGCCAGAGGGATTTTGCCATGTGATTAAGCTTGACAGGGTCATTCTCATAAAATCTCTGGCTACATATACTTTTTTGCATTTAATGCCTATTCAATATACTCTGAAGGTGCTATTCTTGGTGTTATCAAGAGTTCATAGGGGTTAGGGGGAAGTAAGAGCTTGTTAACGTACTTGTGAAGCACACCCATGTTCACAGACACACACGATGAAATTGCATGTTCGCCCCCTTAGTCTTGGCTTGTTGATTTTTGTATTGAAGAAAGGGTTAAATTTTAAAAAAAAAATTGAGACTCATGAATGACTCTAAAGACAGTGGCGTTGTTGTCTATTCATGGGAGTTACAATAATCACATTCTGCCTTTACCCAAGAATCTAAAAGGGTTAGGGATACAGGCTTCCTCCTCCCGGGCCTGACGTCTTCCCGGGCCGTATCCGGGTGGGCTTCTCTCCGCAGACGAGAAGATACTTGCGGAGCTGAAGCTCCTTCAACCCCCCAGTGAGACTATTCTCGAGAATGGGGACAAGGCAAGATGCGTTCAGCCTGATTTCAATGTGAGGAAACCAAGTCCCCCCCAACGACGGGGTAGTCTGAGGTCACACGTGGGACGTCGGGGACGCTCGGCGCTGGTTTTCAGAAAACCCAGCTCTGGGGAGAACACGGCCGGGCGGTCCCTTCTCCCCAGCGCCAGGCCGCGTCTCCGTCCTCTGCGCCGGCATCTGTGGCATCTACGGTAAAAATTTAAAAGTCGGCTGCGGGGTCCTAATAAAATAGTCGTCTCTGTATAAATTAATTTATATGGTGCATATGCAGCTCGGCCCTCCTGGGTCTGCGGACGTCGTCGAGCAGGAACCGGAAGGCCTGGCTATGGCTTCTCCGTGCGGGCAGTCCCGCGGAGGCGGGTCACCTGCCGTTGGTGATGATGACCGAGGCGCCCAGGTAGTGCGGCAGGGGCGCGCCGGGCGGCGAGGCGGCGGCGGGGCTCGGGGGCCGGGGCCGCAGCGCGCCGGGCGCCGCGTCGGGGCCGCCGGGGCCGCAGGCCAGGCCGGGCGCGGCGTGCGCGGCGCCCCCCAGCGGCCCGCGCCGGGCCAGCACGCGGTGGTAGTTGAGCAGCACGAAGGGCAGCTGCGCGGGCGCGCCCGGGGGCTCGGGGGCCGGCGCGCAGCACTCGGGCGCCGCGCGGGCCAGCGCCAGCCGCGCCCCGTCCCGGGCGGCCTGGCGGGCGGCCTTGGCCGGGCCCAGCGCCGGCTCCTCGCGGTAGTGGCCGCAGCTCGGGAAGCTCGGCGGCGGCGGGGGCGCGGTGTCCTCGGCGAACCTGCGCGCGGCGGCGGCGGCGGGCGCTGCGGGGACAGGCGACAGGTTAGACGGACGCTCGCACACGGGGAGGGAGGGGCGCGGCCCAAGCAACGCCGCTCCGGGGGGCCGGGCCACCACCCCTCGGCCAACCGCGACCCGCGCCGCCCACGCGCTCGGCCCACGCGGTCGCCGTCGCCCTCCCCCAGCGCAGCCCAGGCCCGCGCTGTGCAGTCGCGAGGCAGCATCTGAGATGTGCTCCCGGCCGCAGTGGGGAGTGAAGAGAAACAGGTGGAACTCCTGTTAAACGATGTGCTTAATGCTGCATGTCCAAAATACTATTCCGGTGTGCAGTCAATATTTAAAATTACTGGGGGATTTCATTCTTTCCTTTTTTTTTTTTTTTTTGGTACTGCCTTTCAGATGCAGCGCCTACTTCACACATCTCGTGGCACTGGCCACCTTTCGATGCTCGACAGCCACACAGGGCTAGTGGCTGCCAGTCTGCCCCGATTTTTGTTTATCCCTCAGTGGGGAGGGGTGGTCATCACCCTGGTCTGTATCATAGGTAAAGAACCACCTCTACCCAATTAAATGCCTGAAATTAAGTAGCTCCCTGGGGCTTGGGGGTTTTTTGTTTTGGGTTTTGTTTTTTTTAACTTTATGACACTTCTACTTTCATACCAAAGAGATTAGGAAGTTGATCACAGATTGCCTCACATTAGCACCTTCGATCTATTTTTTTATCAAGTGTGTGACAAATTCTTATTAACCTCTTTCACTTTTAAAATAGCAATAAAAATCAAACATTATGTGACATATCATAAGCCAACTTCCAGACACACAGAACAATAATTCAAATTCCGATCTCAAGTGGATAATGTTTCCAGCTGTATCAAAACCCTTTCCTGTGCCTTTCTTTCCTTGGATGTTTCGAAAAATCCCCTAGTTGGTTATGTGAGGGACCCAAAGCACTGATGGATATTGAGAGTTCAGTGGAAGAATCGGTGGCTCCAGGGACAGCCCCAGGCCAAAAGGCGGGGCAGCACGGCCCTGGCCGCTGGGATGGTCTTTTCTAAGTTGGCTGCTTTTCAAAAACATGTCCTAGTGATCTCCACAAAGGTTAGATTTCTCCCTCGATCTATATCCTGCTTCTCAGATTTGGAGAAGAAAGGTTGTATCACAGAGCTGAGCAAGAGATTCCTGGGATTTGCATCCAAAGCAGGAAGAAGCCTGGGGAGGTACGGAGCCCTACTGAGAGAGAGGCGGGTGAGAGAGAGAACACTCTGGGAGCTCTCCTTCTTAGCCCTGCTTTAAGTAGGGGCTGGTGCAATTCTTTTCTGGGGCATGTCATCCCGATGTCACGTTCCTGCAGCTAACACTCAATCCCCACCTTCCACCCTCTGCCTGGGGTTGGTTCAATGAGCAAACAGGAGTCTGTGTCCTAGGCAGCTCCAGGGCACCTCCACAGAGGACATCTGCTTGCTTGCCACCAGGAGAAGGCAAAAAGGCCATTTGTGTCTGTTGTTGAACTAGCATGTGCTGGGCAGGCCCCTCCTGTGTGCCATGTCCTGGAGTAGGCACATCACTTATGATCCCATTTTACAGAGGAAGAAACTGAGGCCTAGGGGTTTTATGTAATCTGCCCTGGGTTGGTGAGTGGCATTTCTGTCCCTGAGCCCATGAATTTCCACAATGGTTTTCCTCACTTCGAAAACTGGCATGGGAAGAAAAGCAATAGACTCTTTGTCTCTCGTACTCATTTTTGGGTGGAGTGGAAAGTAATCTTGTAAAATAAATGCAGCTGGGGCATTCTCATCACATGTGAGCTGGTTTTGAAAATCATTGTGTCCTTTTGGGGAGTGAATGAGGCCAGAATTTATATGAAGGCTGAACACTTGGTTTTCCTTTGCCATTTATACTGTCACTAGTTGTCCCTGAGGCATGCAGAGTGTCCTTTCTCACTCTAGTGAAGTGCTTCCATCCAGAGCAGGAGAGCACAGCAAGTCCTACTTAGAAGCAGAAAGAGGAAAAGTTTGCCTGAAGCCAGAGGATTCTTTTTCCATCTGCCACCCACCGCCACCGCTGCCGCGGCCCTGTCTGTTCCCAGTTCTCCCTGCGTCCCTGCATGCAGACCTGACCCACCTTCGTAGTTTGGCACGAGGCTGTGCCGAGCAGTGTTCACCGGTGGCTCCGGGAGGTTTTTAGCTGGAGACGGGCTGCTAGGCACTAGGCGGTTGGCATAATGCCACTGGCATTCGCTGCTGCCTGGCAGTGTGCTCAGGAAAAAGCGTGCCACCTCACAAGGGGATCCTTGGGACTGCCCGAACTTGGCCGGCAACACTGGCTTTTTGCTGCTGAAGACGTGAGAGTCCAGGGGGAAGTGTCCGTAGTGGTAGGAGAAGGGCAGGCTGTAGGAGGGCGCGTACAGAAGCTCGCTGCTCTCTGAATGGAGCTGCTGTTCTGGGGGAGCCGGGGCGTTCGCGGGGGGACTGGCTCTCCAGTTTCCGAGCTGGCCGCATTCCAGTTTGTCCATTTGGAACGAGCTATATTGCTGCGGGGCAAAGAAGGTGGGTAAAGGGCTTGCCGAGGGGCTGGCGGGAAGCTGCCTTCCGGCCCCACGAGATCCGCTCCCACGGGGCCAACCCCACCCTAGGGCTGGCCCTACCTCTGCCCCGACCACCACTGCGAGGTCCTTTGGGGACAGGTGCACGGCAAGCAGCACCCCGTCACCCACCGCCTGGGTGGGAAGAGATACCCACCCCAAGCTGACAGCACACCAGACACACGTGGACACTTGCCATTTCCAAGAGGTCACAAACTACTTTAAATTTTAAAAAACGGGGGAAAGTTTTCATTTTTAAAAAGGATGGAAACACTTCCATGGGTCTAACAGGCCTACGTGCCTTCCTAGGTTAGTCTTCTCTTTCCTAGACTTGGCCCCCGGTAGCAGCCCCCCACCCCAGGCTGTGTCACCAGCATGTAGGCAGGACACCCCGGGGGCCCTGCTCGCTCCACAGGGAGCCCCTGCCGCACCGTCAGAGCTCATCGCTCCCTAGCGTGTCCAGGAGTCCCGAGCCCGGGACCGAGTCAGCCCGCCCGCACCAGCATGCGGCCTTACCTGTGGGGGGTACGGGTTTGTTCTCAGCTTTGTCTTCATCTTTGTGTTTTTGGGTTTAGCTAATTTCCTAGTTTCTTGTGAGGTAGACAAGGCGGTCCTCCAGGAGTCCTGGGACTTGGAAGTGGACACCTGGTCCAGGGACAACCGAAGTTCCTTGTATTCGATCTCCCTGGAAAGCCAGAGTGGGACGAGTCACGGCCGGCGAGGGTGGAAGCAGAGCGGCTCCCCTGGCACCGTCCCCTGGGCACCTTCATCCTTAGCGCCCCAGCGTGTCACCCCTCTGAGGCTGGATGTGGCTGGGATGCGAGAGGCCAGCTCGCCCTTGGTATAGAAGCCACCCGTGGCCCCAGGAAATGCTGAGCCAGGTTAGTGTCACTTGGCAGGGTACAGGGAGGCCCGTGCAGCTCTCTCCAATCCCATAACGCCCCACACACATTTCCTGGGGACAGCAGGAGCCACGAGGAAGGCCATCAAGACAAAAAGGAAAGGGCAGAAATACCCTTACCAAGTCCTCCCTCATCCAGCGTGCCTGTGGCCCGGCTGCTCTCTGTTAGCACCGGGGAGGCAAGGCTGGGAGCCTTCGCTGGGCCGGAGCCCGGCCTCCGGCTTTGTCCACTTTCACGTCAGGGGCCCGTCTCCACCCTAAAGAGCCAACTCAGCATGGTCCTGTTCACGGAAGGAGAGGGCCCCCAAAGTGCCAGCCCACACTGGTCTGCTCAGGAAGAATAAATAAGGGGCTAAAAGGTTTTCTCTCTTAGAGTTTTGCCAAAAATCACTTGGCTGCTAAAATACGTAAGAACCTGGCTGTCATTCTGTGAAAGAACCTAGAGCCCAGATCCTCACTGCATTTAGAAGGTGAATGAGGACCCTTTTCAGGGTGGGGCTGGGGGAACTTCCGGGGCCAAGTGCAGGGCCAGAGCTGGGTGCAAGACGATTTAATGTATGGTAGCCACGGTGGGCAGAGAGTAATATACAGCTCCAGGTAGACTTATGTCCTGTTGCTTCTAAGGGCCTAAAAGGTAAGTGCAACTGAACTTGACCTTCTGGGGCTCTTAAGGGGCCAGATATTCACCATCACTTGCAACAGCCTCTACAGGAAGACAGGGGAAGAATGGGGGGAGGTTTCCTCTGTCTCAAACCGCAGGAGCATCCAGGATGACCCAAATGTCTGTGGACACGGATAGCATGAGTTTGTTCCTGAGCGAGGATGTGCTCGCTCTTTGCACCTTATTAAAGATGGGGGCACGCCCACCCGCCCTGGCCCCTCACCTGTGCTCTGTGATGGGCCCTAAGCTGCGCCCTGGGCAGGGCTCCCCCGTCCTCGTTCCCCCCACTGCCTGTTCTCGGCCCCCACCACTGAGCATGGAAATTGTTTGGACCTTCCCAAAGGTTTGGACCAGACTGTTCAAATAAAAACAAAACAGGAGACAAATGAACAGTTTGAGAAAGAGAGAGAGAAAGAGATGGTGCTTATCGGAGCGATCCGATGCGGGACAGGGAAGGAGGAGAGAGCAAGGAGAGAAACAAATACGTGTGACTTACGTGAGTACATAATTGACACTCACGATGCAGTGGGGCCGGGACGAGCGGCTGTTGTGCACCACGGTGGCGTAGCTCTGCACCCACACCCAGCCGCCCCGCCGGGACAGCAGCCGGTAGTACTTGGTGGTGACCTGGCCCTTCACCAGCACTGCAAGCACAAGACGACATCAGTCCTCGCACATTTCCAGGCCTCGCCCCTGGGGACGCTGCCCCCACGGTGACCTGCAACCCTGGCCTGAGCCTTCCTGGGACCAAGGACAGACACCCCTGAGCACCTGACAAAGGGGGTGGGCTTTCTGCATAGGAGGGTGCATGCTCCCGTGCGTGCCCAAGCGTGCACACACACACACATGCACGCACACAAACACACAAGGATTTTTGCCTACTTACAGCTTCAAGAAATGCCCTCCTGTTAAGAACTCGAAGTTAGCAGTTGTGCTTTCACTGGGGGAAACGGCCCCCAAACAGTGTTTGGACCCGGCAGAGTGATAAAATTGGATATGCCTTTTAGTTTCCAAAGTGCCACAATTATGTTTTAATCCCCAAACCCTTCATGGGCAGAGGGGGTGAGCGATGTTATTTAAACAAAACAGTAAGCTGAGTCCACTCAGCTGTGTCAGCCTGTTGCTGGTATCTGCTGCACACTGGAACGAGTGTATTCACAGTAAAACGGCGGCTTACTCTCCTGCCATTTACATTTTCTTCTCAGGAACCCCATTAATTTCCTACGTTGTTGTTCGTGTAGGAAGGGCCTCTGCTTGGCTACACAATTCCTGAAAATCGGGCCTGTGGGCCCATCTTCTATGCATGGGCGCAAACTCCAGGCTGCCGGGAGCTCACACAAAGCTCGGTGTGCCCACAAACCACCGTTCCACCTCACAGCCTTCCAGGAGGCAGGTGGAGGGAGGCTGGTGGGGGAGGAAAGCACCAGAACCTGCGGGTGGGCAGTGGAGAGGAGAAAGGCAAGTTAACCTTCTCCAGGGAAGGGGAGGCCAGCACAAGTCTGGAAAGACACCCCTGGATGCCCAGGTCTCCAGCTCCAGGGTGCTCCTGCTTCCCAAGGCAAGACTGGCCCCTGCCCCTAACTAGCAGCTGCCTGAGCAGAAATTTGGGGAGATGGCCCAAGGGGCCGAGTCTGTGACTGTATTAGCTGGCACTGAAGGAAACCCCGGAGGCTCATATGCAACAAAATTCAGCCTTCCTGTTGCACCTCCAGGCAAAGCCCTCCCAATGCCCAGTCTCTGCCCACACACTCCCCGGGCTCTCCACTGCCTTGTGTGGCTTCTTTTCACTTCACAGGTAACTGTCATCCACATAAAAATATTTTGGCAGGAAAAAAAAATACTGCATATATGATAGGCACAGAGTTATCTACCTTAATATGTAAAGAGTTCATACAGATCAATAGAAACACAAAGACTCTAAAAGTAATGTGGGCAAAGGGCGTGAACAAGTAATTCACCAAAGAATAAACATAAATGGGCAAAAGGATGAACAAAAGTTTATCTCACTGGCTTAACTCAGAGGTAGATACCATCCATTGCATGAATATACATTAAAAAAGAAGTAAATATTACGAGTCCATTGATAAGAAATGCGCAAAATGGGCAAATCCACAGCAAGAGAACGCAGACTGGAGGTTGCAGGGTCTGAGGAGGAAGGGGCTGGGAATGATGGGCTCCTTTTGGGGGATGATGAAAATGTTCTGGAATTGTTAAAGGTGATAGTTGCACAACATTGTGAATATACTGAAAACCACTGAAAATGGTTAAAAAGATGAATTTTACATTATGTGAATTTTATCTTACAAAAATGAAATGACAACAGGTGACGCCAGCTGATCTACGGAGAGAGGCATTTCATGTGTGACGGAAGGTGAATCGGTAGGACCCTCCTGAGAGCTCGTGCCCGCTGACACACCCATTGTGGTCCTGGGCACCGGTCCTCTGGAAGTTACGAGTGACGCAAACAGAGGCTTACTTACAAACAGGTTCATCACAGTCTTACTTAAAATTCAGGAAAAAGGAAAGGGGAAGAGATTTAACAGTTCAACAAGAGGGAAAAGAGCAAATAAATTATGGTGTACTATGCAGCCATTAAAATGATGATTAGTAAGAATTCATAATATTATGGGGAATGTGTATGATACTATGTTAAATGAAGAAAAGACAAGATTCAGAAATGCATAGAGCATAACCCTAATTATGAAAAAGTGGGCACGTGCACGCTTACATGTACACGTACCGCAACCAACTGCGATCCTGGACGAGCTTCCAACCCCCGTTTATCCTCATCTATAGAAGGAGGATAATCACAGTCCTTCCATCACACGGGTGGTGGAGACATGAGCTGATCTGTGTGAAGATTTAGAGCGGCGGCAGACACAGATGAAGGGCTCCGTGTTAACACCTATTAACGCTCATTAACTGAAAATGACAGGAGATTTTCATTTGCTTTTCAGCTTTCCTTGATTTTCTAAACAAGGAGGAGGTTTGAGTTTTATAACCAGAATGTAAAATCATTTTTTTTACATGGGAAAGCAGTTTGTGTGGGGTGGGGAAGTGGAAGTATGCTAATAGGCCCCACGCGGCGCAGTGGGATGGGGCGGACAGGCCTCTCTGGACGGTGCAGAGACCGGCCCTTTTCTGCCCAGGCTCAGCATCTGCATCTCAACAGACTCGTCTGGCAGGAGCCGATCCCTGCAGAAGAGTGTAGACAAAGGCAGCGGGAAAGAGAGGAGCCTTGCAATGCTCTCCGGGAGTCCGCCGGGTTGCACTCGCATGCCCTCGTCCTGCGCTCTGCCACTGCGGGAGGTGGGCATCGCCAGGAAACCGGGGCCCCAGCCCAGGTGTTCTCAGAGTGCCCACTGTGGGAGGACGGAGCAGCAGCCTCCAGAAGGGTCTCTCTAGCTACCTATGGGGGCGGGGGTGGGCTCACCTTTTAAGAAAGACAGCCAATTCGTTTATAGCCCCAAGATAACCAAGAGATGCAAATGCTCAACCCGAGGTCCCACCCATGGATTTCCCAAGATGACACACTTTCTTCAGCAGAAATGTTCGTGAATCTCTTCAACTTTGAAACCCACTCCTAGCAGTGTTTGGACAGCCCTGAGGAATATGACCATATACTTTTATTTTTTTCATCTCGTACTTTATCCCTTTCCCTTTATTTCTTGCAACATTCCTCATCTTGAGCTGGATAAAATGAAGCCAATTTATCCCAAATATTTCATATTAAGAATCAAATTACAGAAATTACAGAGATTTTATTCTCTCTGGCCCTCCAGCTCTGCCATGATGAGGCTTAGATACAGACAGCAAACAAACATATAATTTTTTTTTCTTTTTTGCTTCTCTGTGACCCATGACAAGAATCAACGTATCAATCCAAGTTGAAATTCTAGACACTCAGCCATAACATTCTTTGCTTTGCTCCCTTCTCTGTTAAGTCTGGCATCCTTAACTACCTGCCTAAAATCATCCCAGGCTAGAGAGTTATGAACTAAGGCCCTTCTTGTGGTGGTGATGGATGGGGACAGGGAAGAGATGTCCCCTAAGCCATGAGCTCCTGGGGCTCGTGCACCTCTAGCCATAGCACCTCCCAAATAATGGTCTAAGACGGTTCTGGATCCAAGGCGATCCATGCATGGACGAAAGCCAGTAGTGCTGGTTCTCTAAGGCCACTTTGGGATGGAAATTCTAGTTCCATAAATATACTCTCCAGAAAACTAAATGGCCTTCCCGGGTCCTACGGAATTTCTCCCCTAGGCACAGTCATGCCTGGGAGACACCCTCTGGGAGGAAAGTGAACTTTGGCCTCAAGCATAACTCTTATTTCTGTTTTGGATTTTAAGGCTGAAAAGGACACAGAAAATGCCCGTCATGTGTTGAATAGTATCCCCAAAAAAGTTATGTTTCACGTCCTAACCCTTGGAACTTCTTACTTGAAAAAGGAGTCTTTGCAGACGTAATCAAGTTAAGGATCTCAAGATGAAATCATCCTTTACACAGATGGGCCCTATACCCAATGACAAGTGTCCTTATAAAAGACGGAAGAGAAGACACAAACACAGAGGAGAAGGCCAAGTGAAGACGGCAGATTGGACTGATGCAGCCACAAGCCAAGGGGTGCCTGGGACCGCGAGAGTGAAGGAGGCAGGGAAGGCCCCTTCCTGAGCCCCTGGGAGGGAGTACAGCCCTGATGACATCTTGACCTCAGACTTCTGGCCTCCAGAACTGTGAAAAAGTAGATTTTTGTTGTTTTAAGCCACCCAGTTTGCATTAATTTGTTAGGGCAGCCCTGGGAAACTCATCCTCCACCCAAATGGAAAAAAGTGGTAAATGCAATCAGGGTTCTTGTCCCTTGGACAGGCTTCCCCACACCTTCCTCAGCGGGACAAAACCAGTTCCATCTCCAGACTCCACCCAAGGGCAGCATCCCAAAGGGACGTGGGTGTGAATGAAACGTCAGCATCGTTTCCAGTCCAGAGCAGGTATCTCCTGTAACGTCAATCAGACCCCACACAGTGGGCTGGAAACGCCTTTCAAGTTTACTTTCTATTTCAAGGTTTTTCCCCCTGTTCCATAGCTGTGCTATAGCGTGGTCACAGACTGGTATCCCATGTACTGCCTGTGCCCACAGATGTGCCTGTTGGTGGCACAGTGTCATTGTTACTCAGGATGCCTGTGGGTGGGTCATGTGTTCTCCAGTGAGCCACAGGCCCCACCATGCCCTCTTGCCCTGCATGTGCCCATTCCTGCATTCACGTTACATGCCTGGCCTGTCAGCATTTGAATGTGTGGCTATTGTCTGTCATTTAGGGTGTGTTCTCCTTGGGTTTATGTGAGTTACTCTAATGTCCTATAATTTTGTTATAGTGGTTTATTGCTTGAAATTTGTAAACCACATATTCTGGCCTCATAGCCTTTCTGTCACATTGAAATATTTTAACAGTTGGACGTGGCCTGTGTTCTCTTTGTGGTTTGGGCTTGGCCCACCTTGATCAGGAGCCTACCTAGAGAGTTAGGTGCAATTCTCAACTACCGTGGAAGAACAGCCATGTGGACGTTCTCCCAAACATGGAGAGCTCAGTGTCCCTCGACATAATCATCGGGTCTGCTGACACTGACCCCTCCCCGCCTGTGCACCAGGCAGCCTCCGCCTGCCCCGAGGGTTGCAGGTCAAGAGAACACAGACTTCTGCCGGCTTCCTCCACACACAAGGAGCCTCCCAAAGTTAAGTACGGCAGGGAGCCGGGGAGGCAGACCCCAGCTGGGGACCCCGGTTTCCTGGAGACCGAGCGACTACATCAGGCGTCTACTCGGCCTTCGCAGGCGGTGGGTGGGGAGCGGAAGCTGTTCCCTTGAAGATCCGTGTTGACTTGCCTGCCAGGTCTGACCCGGAGAGCTGTCCTGGTGACGCCCTGACCTGCCCCGGCAGGAGGCCCACACGCGCCCCTCTGTGGGCCGAGGCGCCCTACGTGCTGGCCCCTGGAAGCCTGTGCTCCCCAAAGACAGCTCTGTTGGGCCCTGCTTTTCCACGAAGCCTGACTTTCTGCAGCCTTTGAATTCTTTTTCTTTCGGCCCCTGTGGATTCCGTGTCCCGGTTAAGATAATATTGTAAAGAATGTGTGAAAACCATCGGACTGACTGGCTCCCCAGAACTGCCGCCTCGCACCTCCAGTTAGGCCTCTGCGGAGCCGTCGGCCCTGTCGCCAGAGAGTCCTGGCTTCTGGACACCAGTGTGGGGAAAGCATGGCCCTAGAAAACTGGACGGTGACCTGGTCAGTGGCCTGTGGTCTTGGGTGTCGGCGGCTGTGCCTTGTCCCTGCACTCAGTGATGTCTCTCTGTAAGGAGTCCCGGGGGGCCCAGGTGGGTGGGCCACCTCCAGCTGCATTTGGTGTGGCAGACGGAAGGGAAGCAGACAAGCTACCTGTGTCCCTGCATCCCTGGGACAGCCACTGGGCCAGCTCTAGCTGGCTGGACTGAAGGACTTGAGTCCCAGGTCAGCAGCGGCCGCCGTGCCGCTGTGGGGACCCGGGTGGAGCCTGGGAGGGCTGAGGGGGAATAAAGAGCCCAGGCCTTGCCGCCCTCCCCTCAGGCCAGGCCCCGAGCCCCAAAGCACTGCGTGACAGGACCAAACAGCCACACTTCACAGTGACACATCCACCTTCTCTGTCTTCCCGCCTGTCCTCCCCCCAGCTGGCCCGTCCAGCTAGAATATGGGAATGGAGCTGTGCCCACTATGTGGGTGAGGACACAGAGATAGCAGAGAATGTCCCTGTTACGGGATGAATCGTGTCCCCCAGAACTCATGTGTTGAAGTTCCAACCCCCAGTCCTTCAGCACGTGGCTGTATTTGGAGACAGGACTTTAAAGAGGTGACCGAGGTAACATGAGGTCACATGGGTAGGCCCTAGTCCAACACGACTGGTGTCCTCATAAGGAGAGGAGATCAGGACACAGACACACATGGAGGGACACCCTGTGAGGATACAGGGAGAGAGAGATCACAGGAAAACCCGAGGCTGCCGACACCCTGATCTCAGACTTCCAGAACTGTGAGGAAATAAATTTCTGTTGTTTAAGCCGCTCCATCTCTGGCACTTTGTTATAGCAGCCAGGGGACATGAACACAGTCCCCAAGAGGATCTGAACACCAAGAGACAAAAGCATTGTCTAGAAAGAAGAACGTAGGTCCCTCAGATAGGGCTCTGTGGGGTCGAGCAGCAGCCAGGCGTGCCCCTGAGAGGAGAGGTGGCCGCCGCTGGCACCAGGCCAAGGGGGGGACACAGCTGCGGTCACGGGAGCGCGGCGTCCACAGCCCTCACAGAGCAGGGGCTTGGGTGTAGGACACCGCTGTCGGCCAACGGCCCCCACAGAGAGTGTGACCCATGTGTCCAAGGAAATGATGACAGACGGGGCTGGGAAGTGAGGAGAAACCTGTGGAGCGTTAGAATGGGGGACGTCCTCACGCAGCCCGAGTGGAGGCCTGGGCAGGAGCAGGCTGAGGACAGGCTGTGCAGGGGTCCACCTTGCCCGGCCGGCCACGTCCTGCCCTCCCTCCTGGGGCCTTTCTTTGGCAGAGCCCGCTCCGGCCAGCTGAGCGTAGGCCGGGGAATGAATGTCCCCTGAGAGCAGCCCCCGCCCGTGGCTGGTGTATAAATACCTCAGCTCACCCTCCCCTCAGGGCGGGCCATGCGGGGCTCTGGGTCCCCCTGGAGTCCCCGGGGCATTGAACACCAGCCGCCCACAGTGGAGCCAGCGGACCACGCCCCTTTGTGGCTCCTTCTCTTCCCGCTCACTCCTCCCTCCCTGCCCGGGTTTAGTCCGAATGAGCCAGCGCACCCAACTCCAGGCTCAGGGGCAGCTTTGGAGTTTAAGGAAATTACACAGATGCCACCCAGCCCTGGGGGTGGGGAGTCAGGAACAAGAAGCCCGGAGCTGGCCTCTCTGGCCTGGTTCTGCACCTGGGAAGGAGGGTAAGGCCTCCGGTACTGTGCAATGTGGGGGTTTCACAATCGCCAAAGCGCCACTCCATAAAGACCTGCTTCTGAACCCGTGCTCTGGTGTTGACTGTCTTCCCTTGGACGGTTCTGGCGTTGGAGGGTTGTGAGACTTCTCAGCTTAATACTCTGGGGGAGGCTGAGGTTCAGGCCCAGCAGTGGTTCCAACGCTGGAACCAGGAGTAAGCTCTGGAGACTAATTCCCACCCCCAGGCTTGTGCAAGAGCCCAGCCTAGAACCCACCACTCCCGGAGCCTGCCCCGGCAGCCACTCCCTCCCCCAGCTGGGGCAGGCGCGCCCCAAGGCCACACCCGCCCCCCAGCCTGGCTGGGTTGCACTCAGTCCCTCTTGTCCCCATGGTAGGTTCTCTGCCACAGCTAAGGTCAAAGTCACAGAACAGTAGTAACTACTGTCCATCTTGCTATTTTCTGTTTTCTTTGATATACAAATCCCAGCCTATTTGGAAAGGAAAGCTGTGCTCTAATTCCCAAACACTCCTGCCTTTCCGTGTGACTCTCGGGAGCCCTGCGTGCTCCCCTTCCAGATTCCCTCAGACAACTGCAGTATCTAGGAATGACAAACTTCCAGGGAGATAAAGGGGATTTATCGGATAATCGCAAGAGGCCTGTGAAACCAAATCCCCTGCAGGCTTGGTAAGCCGGCTGAGCTCGGGAGATCAGGGCTCCCAACGGAACCACGCTGGCCCGCGTGTCCGGTGCCAGACCTGCCGTGTGCTGGAAACTGCTGGCAGCCTGGGAGCCAAACGGCCTGGGCCCCAGTCCTGCCCGCCTCACCTGCCGCCCTGTGCAGGTGGCCTTGGAGTCTCACCTTGCTCACCCGGGAAATGGACACAAGAGCCCCCAGCTCCCGAGCTGCCCGTCACAGGCCAGAATCAATAAGTGAACAGCATCCGTCCACGTCAGGGGCAGAGGAGCCACCCGATCAGCGTCACCCGATTAACATCCCCGCGGCCTTCTGTACCTTTCCAAAACGCAAATTCTATTCCTTCTCCTGAAGGGAGAAAAAAAAAATCCCTGCTCCTCTGTTAGCCAGGCAGTGTGAGATCAAAGTAATGGTATTCAGAATGAAGACTTCTAAGTCCGTAAGTTTTCTTTCTCCGTGCTTAGAGGCCTGATTTCCTGCCTTTCAGCCCACTTTGAAGAACAACTCTTCCCCCTTGCAATTCAGGGGTTTGCTTTAAACTCCCTTGCTGGATTAGAAGCACCCCAACTTGCCTCTGCCTCTGTGGATGGGGGCTCTGGAACCCCCAGGCTGGGGTTCTCTGTCAGAGCGGTCGGCCTGCCCCCGCGCCCTGACATCGGCAGGGGAGCCTGTGGAGGTGTGAGCCTCACCTTTGCTCTCCGAGTCCCGCTGTCCTCCCTTCCAGACTGTTCTCAAAGCACGTTCCTCTTCCGCCTCCCAGCTGCTCTTGCTACTTCAGAGCACACCCCCTCCGCTCCCCTCCTCACGGCTGCCCACTCAAGTCCCCCAGTGCCTGATCCCAGACACATCCTACCAGGTTTGCACAGGAAAAGTTGCTAGCTCCCATGTCAGTGACATCTAAGCATAAGCAGTTGCTTTTCTACCAAGCTTGGTCTCAAGAATGACAGGAATGTTTATATGAGACCATGATTAGGTCATTTTTTTAAAAAAAGAAGAAATAAAAATGTTGTTCATTCACACTTCCAAGTCTCTGTCTTGCACAAGGGAGCAGGCAAGAAGCCATCTGCATCTGCCCAGCCACAAGTCCTGGTTGTCATGAGTCTCTGCCATAGAGACTTGGATAGAGTGAAATACCCCATTTTCCTGCCAAGACACCACCTTCATGCCAATACCCCATCCCCATGCCAATACCCCATCCCCATGCCAATACACCACCCTCATGCCAATACCCCATCCCCATGCCAATACACCACCCTCATGCCAATGGCCGGTCCAGGGGTGCTTTTTAATGGGGTGCAGATAGAAGAGCTAGGTCATCTGCAGTGTGCTCCAGATGACATGTCCTCTGTTCTTGCTTTGCTTTGTGTTAGCTAAGGGATGTTGAAGGACAAGTTGCTGGTGCTGAGTCGAAGGTGGACAGCAGGTCTATAGGCTGCTCGATCAGCTGCCGCGTTGTGTGTTGCGTGCCTGGCCATTCAGTGAGGACTGGGACCCTACGAACATGACTGTCACTAGGGTATTGCTGTGGCCTTCCTCTCTTCAAGTTATTCTCTGCCTTAATTTGGATTTTAAAAGAAAAGTTATCACTTCTTTAAACACTTCAGTGACTGGAGCACATCACCTAAACCCAGATGTTCCCAAACTGCCTCCGTCGGTGAATCAAATCAATGTGCGTCCACTCTTTCCATGCTGACTCCTCGTACCATGGAACGGTGGCCTCCCCTGAGCCTCCCCAGCTCTGCCACCTCCCCACTGTGTGACTGTGAGCAAGTGGCTTACCCTCTCTGGACCTCAGCATCCTCAACGGTAAAACGAGTATCATGGCCATGAGAATCTCTCTCACTGGGTTGCTAATTTATTTAATCCCTTAAACCAGTGCCCGCCAGTAGTAAGGACCCCATTACGGATCAGTTCTCCTATTGTTGCTGTTACTTACAACTGGTGTCCAGACGTCACAGCAAAGTTTAGGTTCCAAATCCACAATCTAGAACCCAGGTGACATCTGAACCATCCCACACCTGCCAGCGGTTCCCTGGGAAGGTGTGCATGGATGATTGAGCATGACCACAGGTAGCTGTACTTAAGCAAGGGGTGGAGAAGTGACGCTTGAGGTTTAGGGTTCGCGTGTATGCCATGGACGGTTATTGCACCAAACCAAAGGGACAATTCCCCCCCACCCCTGCCCTGAGGAGCTACCTCCCACGGCCGGGGGTGGGCGTGCTACTCACGGAGGTGGTGTGCGTAGCGGAGGTGGAACACGTCGCAGCCGTGCACGTGGTGGTACAGGGTCTTCTCGATCAGGTCCTGTGGCTCGTACCCCGTCAGCTCGGTCACCCTGGGGAAGGACGGCGGCTCGCTGAGCTGCGCTGCTCTGCAGGTTGCCTTTCATTTAAACTAATATTGGTTTTGCCAACTAATCAAGTGCTAAAAGGCTCGGGGGGGACATGTTGATTTTGGAAACGGAGAATGATCTTTTTTACAAGAAGAAAGACTTTGAACTCTAGCCCCAGTACAGGACGTAGCACTATGCGTGGGCAGGAATGTTCTTCTGAGACCACGGCTAGGAGAATGTTTGGGGTGGCTTAAAATTGCAGCCTTTTCCAAGGTTAAGCTTATCTGAGAATATTTCAAGTGAACTTTGACACCGACACTGGGAGAAAGCCGCCACAGTGAGAAGGAGCCCGCTCTGGGGGCCTCTGGGGGAGAATCCTGTGTGAACCTTTTTTTAAATGGTGGTAAAACATACATAACATAAAATTTCCATTTAACCATTTTTAACCATACAAGCGGCACTGAGCACACTCACATTGTTGTGTAACCATCACCACTGTCCTTTTCCAGAGGTTTTCAGAGGTTTTTCTGTCACCCCAAACAGAAACTCTGTCCCTATTAAATATTAACTGCCCCCTCCCAGCCCCTGGTAACCTCTATTCTACTTTCCGTCTCTGTGCATTTGTATCTTCTGGATGTTTCATGTAAGTGGAATGATATGATATGGGGCCTTTAGCGTCTGGTGTCACTGAGCATGATGTTTTTAAGGTTCATCCATGCCCCATGTGTCAGTACTTCTCAGGGCAGAATAATATTCTAACTGCTGCAGACACACATTTCGTTTATCCGCCCCCCACTGACGGACACTTGTGTGCACATCTTGGCTGTTGCGTGTGTGAGCGTGGGCACCGTCGACGCGCACATGCGGTCGCAGGATGCTGTGGTTGGCTGCTTCCTGCTAATAGGAATTGTGGAATAACTGAAGGTATTGAAGCCTTCTATCAGTGGGGGATTGTTGCAGACCCCCCAGAAAATAGTCTAACGACCTGAGATATTGTGACTGCAAGGAAAGCCTTAAGCTCTCTGGAGAAATGGAAGCTTTTTCCCAGTGCTTATATGACATGACCCTCTGTATTCTCATCAAGTCCAGGCATATTAATTTTCCACTTCAGCTCTTTGAAGAAAAGCGGCTCTCAGCGTCCAAGACCACATCGTCACTCACATCGGGTTCGCTCCGACTGTAGGTGAAAATTGCATGTGGCAATTTTGGTCTGGTTTCCCAGGCTTTGGGCAACTGAGCTGGGAACCGTGCCCTGGGAGGAGGTGGTCCTAAACATCTTGGTGACAGATATTCAAGAACAGATGAAAGAGAGGGACAAGAAGGGCTTCCAGAGGAGGCACGCACGGTGCGAAGTCAGTCCTGGGGTCCCCGTGAGCTGGGGGACCTGAGGAAGGCCGGGGCTGGGGGCCCTGCTTGCCAGGGTAGGTAACGCTGGCTGTAAGTTAAACCGGGAAACCTGACCTCACTTTCATTCTTTAACCCGCTCCCCTTTCTGTCGAGTTCTGCTCGGCTTTGGGTCGTAAATCTCAGAGCGCCTCATGTTTCCCTGGAGTCATTGGCTATTTGGTGTGCACATTTCCGTGGTGTGCCTTTAGGGTTGGAAGGAGACAGGGGGCAAGGGGGACCCCACACAGTCCAGGGCCATTCAGGGCTCAAGGGACTTGTCTAAGGGCCACCTAGAACTTCCAGCCCGATCAGAGTCTAAGTCTGTGTGGCAGGAAAATCGAGCCATCTGGCTTCCCCCCCAAATAAAAACAGGCATCTCTATGGGGTGGGAATGAAAGAGGCTTCCCAGACCCTTTAGATACAAAGCTACAGAACAACGGCCCCAAACGTGTAAATGAATCAGAAACACATGTATTGAGTTTCTCATCAAAGTACACACCGGCTTTACAAATTAAAGGGAAATCGAAGAGTTTGGCAGGACGCCCTCCCGTGTTTTCCCCAAACCTCTAGTGTCTGAAGACCTGTCAGAGGGATCTGCCAAACCCCAAACACGGCTGCATTCACCCATCCTTAGCAAAAGCATCAGCTACAGTTTCAAAGTGAAATACCACAAATCCCCTATGAACCAAATTTCAGGTTATGCCGAGTTCAGTTGTGTCTGGGGCTGCGCTGCGTAGGGTGCCAGCGGGCCCACCACCCTCGCTCCTGCGACTCGGGGCTGCTGGGCCTCGGGCCAAGCCTTCGCCTGGCTCCTGGGGTTTGGACACAGCAGTGACATCTCCACCCCGCCTGCCACTCTGCTGTCCTCCCAGTGCTGCACTGGCCCAGGCCCCAGCCCCCTGGTTGGACGGGGACTGTCCTGTCGGAGCTATGACAGCCCGACCGACCCTAGTGACTGGAAGGGATTCTTCCAGCACTCTTCTGACCTGGTAAGACTCTCCCACGTCAGAAAAGGCCTCGAGACATTGCTAGAAGCTTCCTGATACTTAGCAGGAACAACTGCAGGGTTCCGGGGGAGACAGGAAGTCTCCTTCAAGGTCGCTGCGTCAGGGTGCAGCCCCCACCCCCTGAGGCACAGGAGCCGTCTGAGGCCCCTCAGGCGGCCGTCTGGCTTCCAAGGAACCTCTCTACATGCTCT
The DNA here is from genome assembly GCA_004363605.1 of Indri indri. Classification (NCBI taxonomy): domain Eukaryota; kingdom Metazoa; phylum Chordata; class Mammalia; order Primates; family Indriidae; genus Indri; species Indri indri. The sequence continues at coordinate 103,105 of RJWJ010000695.1, read as the reverse complement.
GAAGCATTTCAAAGCTATGCGGATTGAATACCTTGAAAAGATCTGAGTCTCTCCTCTGGGGAGACTCCCTTCTTTCCTCTTCCAGAAAATGTATGGGGTCTCAGGGGTTTTCTTAGAATTATCAGAGAAAAACTAGGAGATAAGAAACCAGTTGGATCTTCCCAGATGTCTTCGATCACGACCTTAGCCGATTTTCTTCCAGTCTCCTCTCAGAAGCAGCACCTGAGTCAGGAAGGACAGACGGCCCCTGTCCCTGCACACCCGGCCTGGCCTGGTGTTGCAGCAGCTCGCCCAGCCTCCTGTCCCCGCAGGTCCCGCCCTCTGCATGGCAGGGAAGCAGCGTTTGTCGGCCTGTGGCCGTCGCAAAGGTGCTGGCGGCTTGCCCCAGAGTTACGTCTACTCTTGCTTGGCGTTTTGGGGAAGATGATGGTGGCCCCGTAGTCCCACTCTCGTCATTTCGCAGCCTTCGCGTGGCTCTGAGGTGCATTAACAACGAGCTAGACCAATTCATACCTTCACCTCTTACCTCTAACCAGGTGGATTTGTTTTTTTCTCAATAAAGCATCAATAAGTGGTTACAATGACCAATTTTATGGGATATGTATTTTACCACAATAAAGAAAAAGAAAAAGAAAAAAGGAAAATATTGGTAGATCTTGGCTTCAGGACATACAGAAAACAAAACGCACGTATCTTTTGCCCCAGAAATCTCAGCGCGCAGCCGGAGCCGGGAGTGGGGTCTCTGACCGCTCATTCCCGCCTGTACAGCCAAGGAGGCCGCGGGCCAACGGAGAGGCGGCGCAGGTGAAAGAGGCTGTTTCCACGGTGGGCGATGCTTCCCATCGGTTATGTAACTTCACCTCACCTGGCCGCCCGGTGGGCAGCGAGTGGGCGGCTCTGCTCTTCCATAGATGGGAACATGGGAGAGGCCCGGCCGGCGTGCGGCCTCCAGACTTGGGAGGGCTTTGATCATTCCACGATGTAAACATGTACCGAAACATCACACTGTGACTCACAAACATATGCAGTTATTTGTCAATTAAAAATAAAATTAAATTAAAAAAAAAACTTGTCAGGAGCGCAGTCTGCCCTGGGGGAGACCCAAGGCTCCTCCCACACGGGCCTGGAGAGCAGGTCTGCCCCGACGCCTCTGTCCCAGCCTAGACACAGACGGGCTCCGGCTGAGCTGCGGTCAGAGTGTCCCCCAGAGAAGGTGACCTCTCTGTTCCCAGCCTCAGCCCTGTGGTGGCTGTCACAGCTCTGATGGCATTACACCAGCCTGAGTGCAAAGGCCCCTCCGCACACACCGCTCAGCGTGGAAACTGTTCATTCTGAAGTCCTAACGACTTGGCAGAGACAGGAGGCAGAATTCTGACATCACGGGCCTTCAGAAAAGGCTAACTTGTGCCCACAACTCATAGTTCCGTTTCGAACTCTAGTGAGATGATTCAAATATAAAGACATAAATAAAAGAAAACAAGTCCCTGAGTCCTAAGGCTGACATTAATTCTCTCAGTTCTTGGCTTCACTAGATGCTTTCTAGTTAACACGCATTCTTCGTACAACTTCCTCCTTGTTACGATCTATCTGGCTTCCTATCTCAGCTCTCAAGGGCCCATTTCCACCATCATTATCTCCTAGAAGTCCCCAGCGGGGTGGCAGCAGGTGCCGAACTCACCTGGAGTCCAGGAATATGAGCTTCAGGTCAAGGCTGGCCCTGAACATGAACATGTTACTGTGCAGCTTGATCTCTGTGATGGCGCTGGGCGGCAGCGACTGGCCCACAGCCACCAGCCCCACGATCTGGTAGCAGGAGTCGTACAGGGACATGTCCAGCATATACTGCCTGATCTTCAAGTAGCCGCTGCAGTGGATGACCTGGGGGAGAGGAGGGCAGGGTCAGTCCTTGGTTCTTGAAGGTGCTGGAATTCCCCGGCCCAGCCTCTACTCAGCTGTGCGGCCGATGTGCTGACAGACATCCAGTTCATTGCTCGGGAGAAATGAAGAGCTGTGCTTCTTTCTTAGGAAACAGTATCATAATAAAGGATAAGGGTTGTCTTATCCAATTGACTATAAGTAACTCCACAAATTAGGGCTCTCTGATAGGTGACAGATTTATGCATAATTAACTTGGTTGTGATTAGATAACACAACAAAGGCATTTTGGAGCATTAGCCATTTGTTCCCTAATGCTCACTGCAGTAACCATGACGCTTACCACCTTCCCATGGCACTGAATTTGACATCCGTATCACTGGACATGCTATATTACTCCAGTAAATTAAGAACTCTTTCAGTAGAATTGTTTAAAATCTTCATTTTTAATGTATTTTTATTTATTTACTTATAAGTCAAGATTTTATCCCCCTCCTAACAAACAATAAGCCAGAGTGGCTACCTATTAATAGAAGCGCTTCCCATTAATATAGCCCCAAATCACACAGGGGAGATGCATCGTGTTCCAGCACCAAACAGCAACACCGACGCAGCCTGAAGCCCCACTTCTGGAAGCATTTATGCAAGTTACAGTGAGTAAAATCACCGTAAGATCATCATGACAGGGGTGAGGAACAGCCACGATCTTGGCCTTAAAGCTCTTTTGCAAAAACCCTTCCTCCAGGATTCACAGTCTTTAGAGCTCGAACAAATCTCAAAATCTTTCTAGTCTATTCTCCCATTTTACTGACGAGGAAACTGAGGACAAGATAGGTGATACATGTTGCTTCAGATTAACAGTTGGACAGTTTACACGTAGCAGAAACAAGTGAAGACCCAAGTGCCCTGAAGAATGTCTACTGGGTGCAGGGGCAGTGCTGGGGGCCCCCTGCCCCGGCCCAAAGAGGCTTAGAGTCAGGGACGGCAAATAAGAAACGTAGCCCCCAACTACAAAAACAGAGCCAGGGGGAGGTCAAAGGAGAGGGTGGGGGGCGATAAGGGGGAGGCACACCCTAGGATGGGGGGCTGGGGTAGGGCATTCCAGAAAGACAGGACAAAGGCACCAGCGCTCCCTCTCTCACTGCACCCTCTTCCCTCCTTTTCTAAGGGGCAAATGCTCCCAGCAGAAGGTTCCCAGCAGCCTCCAGCTCCAGCGCAATGGTTACAACCTCCGTCCTCCGAGGTGGGAGAGGAAGCAGTGAAGCCCCCTGGGAGGAGGGTGAGGGGCCCAGAGAGGGAACAGAGGGTGGAGGGGCTGCTCAGCTGGACCTCCCCCAACCTGTCCCTCCAGCGGGAGTGGCTGACTTTCTGCAAAGGCACAGTACTGCCAGCTGGCTCCCGTGGGTGACCTACTCCTGGATTCTGGAATTAACCAGCGCACACTGAGATGTTTGGCAGAGAAATGCAGCCAGGGAGGGGCACGGGCCGGGTTTGGAGGTCCCAGATCGGCCACTCAGCCTGGCCAACCCTTCTCCCTCCTCTCAGCTCCAGTCCTTGACTGTAAAATGGGACCACTGCTACTCATTTCAAAGGGGTGGTGTGACTCTTTATTAAATGGACTGGGCCAGTTGCAGTGGCTCACGCCTGTCATTCTAGCACTCTGGGAGGCCAAGGCGGGAGAAATCTCTTGAGTTCAGGAGTTCAAGACCAGCCTGAGCAAGAGGAAGACCCTGTCTCTACTAAAAATAGAAAGACATTAGCCGGACATCGTGGCACAGGCTTGTAGTTCTAGCTACTCAGGAGGCTGAGGCAAGAGGATCGCTTGAGCCCAGAACTCTGAGGTTGATGTGAACTAGGATGACACCATGGCACTCTACCCACCCCCGCAAAAAAAAGAAAGAAAGAAGGAAAGCAATGGACGGGATGAGATGCTGCAGAGGAAAGCTCTCCTTTGTACCCTAGGCTGGGCTCTGTCATTACTGCCACGCACACCTTCAGTGGCAGCAGTGGATTTGGGGGACGTTCCAAGGCTCAGAGCAAATGTCTATGCTGTGAATGCTCACTGGACCCTGACCTGGAATGTGGATTCTCAGTAAGCTCCAGGGGCAGCTGCTATAGTGGGACTGGCCCGCGTGCTAAATGCCAAGGTAAAAGCGACCCTAAGCCACTCTGATTCCTGGTCTTATACAATGAATTCCAGTCAGCCTGGAACATCCTTCCAAAATGCCAGCCCCGGCACCTGCCTCCTAAGTGGCCGTGTGCCACATTGCTAGAGAGCTCTACAGCAGTGGGAATGACACGTTTGGGTTCCTGAACCTTCCTTTCTGCGGACGTGCTTGAGTGTGAAGCAAAGTGTAAAACCCACGTGAAGACCCACCACCAGCTCCTCCCCCCACTGCAGCTCCTCGTACCTTATATCCACTGCAGGTCAGGCCCGCATTTCTTTTCGCCAAGACACACTTCATTCGAAGAAAGAATGACCTCTCCATCTCGTACTCTGCAAGCAGGAGTGAGGTTAGGTTGGCGACTGTCCCACCAGTTCCTCCCAACATCATCAATGTATTCCCAGGGCCAGATCCAGAAGCCAGAGGCCTCCTCTGTGTGTGCCTAGCCCCTGACCCAGAAGTCAGCCACCCGTGGCCAAGATCTGTGTGGGGAGGGGAGAGACCAGCCCAGTCCTGGTGTGGCCTCCACGGCTGCAAAGGAAGGCCGCTGAAACAAGGCCACCCTCGAGTCAAGGGGTGGGCCCCATAGAGTCCCACCTGCCCATGGCCCGTCCCGGAGGCCACTGGGCGGCTTGGCACCAGGAGAACCCATGTTGGCAGCCCAGAGGTGGGTGTCCAAGCTACCAGGAAGGCCCAGAAGTGTCTGACCTCTCTCAGAGTAGCAGATCCTGAGTGTGACCCGGCTTGGTCAGATCAATGCCTGTGCCCTCATTTCCAGCCCTGGAAGGGCCACCTCCCTGTCTGTCTCTCCAGAGCTCTCCCCCGCCCTCTCAGACTCTTTTCCTTCACAGGCCCCACACACATCTCTGACCTCCCTAGTGTGGATGCAGATGAGTCTCCTAAGGAAACACCCCCTGCGTTAGTAAGGGACACAAGCACTCTGAGACACAAATAGAGACACCCCTGCACCCCTGTAAGGGAAGGTCACTCCACTCCAAATAAACAGCCATTTGCTGGAGCTTAATAAATTAATCTTTAAAGAAAGGTTACCACTAGGAATGGAAGCAAGGTCTTCCACTTTCCCTGAGGGCACTGCCTTACAGAAGCTAAGGAATCCCCTCAGAGAGCCACTCCCTGCCCTAGTGGGAGAGGCTGCCATGTTTTACCCACAATTCCCCTGCAGCTGTCACCCGCAGGCATAAGGCTTCCCTCTAACATGGCCGCCTGTCGGAACCACTTCCGGATAAGCACGGAGGTGTGGAAGTTCAGGTCTAAAAAACATCATCCGGTAATGAACTACCCAGTCTGGGTCTCCAGAGAGCCCATTTCCCCCGCATTTGTATTACAACAACAGGGGACAGTTCAGATGCAGAAAATCAACTCTGCGAACGAGCATCTGAGGAACCTGAAGCCCCGCACCCCTCAGCTGGCTGTGGCTTCTCCTCGTGTACGCCTCAGGCTTGAAGCCCACAGAAACGGGGGTAGAAGGTCCCCATGACATTCCCAAGGTTCATCTTCCTTCATTGTATAAATGATTTTTTAGAGGCTATGACAGAGGAAGAGTAACAAGAAACCAGAGTTAATGGGAGAAAGCCCACTCCCACCCAATCGGTATACTGAGCAATTTTTAAAAAACGATAACAACACGAAGCTCTAAGGAACTCTCTAAGACTCTTGTTGTCTTTGTCCAGCTTTAAAACCACCCCACAGTGAAAGAATTAGATTCAGGTGTGATGTTCTAGCCTCGTCCGCACTTTGCTAGAAATTACTTCTTCAGAGTCATTATTCGTGTTAACATGCGCAGCCATGTCATCGCCAAGGATGTCACAGACCATGGCTGCAACTAAGCCCCCCAGCTCGTCTCGGGAACCAACATACCCTTGTCTCTCCTTGGGAAGGAAGAGACTCCAATGACTATTTCTAAAGCCACAGAGCTGTATCTGCAAGGGGTTTGGCTACTGAGTGTGCAATTCGGTATTCTCTCTTCCTAGCCTCAGAATGACCCTTCCCAGAAGAGCAATAAAAAGGCAGCTCATTTTGTTCTGTGGCTAGCTACCCCATTCTCATTGCTCTTGAAGTTTCTTCTTTTGCATTTTGTTCCACTGGGGTATTTTGGCCAAGTTGGGTAGTGTGGTCCAAAGCACACACAGCACCCATTAGTCAGCAGGCCTGCTGGCCTCAGTGGACCGCTGGTGGGAGCTCAAAGGCCACGGCCCCCGGAATAAGTTCTTCTGTATTTTCCTAGCACTCATCACAATTGTAATTTAAGGCATCATCAGTGTAATGAGCATGGCACAAAACCTACAGATCCCTACTGGAAATAATGTTTTTAAACGCACAAAATACATAAGATCACCAAAAAAAGCGACTGTATTGGAAAATAGTTATCGAAATATTTAAACACATAGTGATACGGATATAAATGTGCTACTTTATTAATATGTAAGTAACAAGATTAAGTAGCAGGTCTCATAACTCAAAGAATTTTGAAGTAGGCATGAGCATAAGTGATATGTTTAAATATTCACAAAAACTTTAATGTGATATGCAAGTATCTGATTTCTCTTGTTGGCAAAGCCACAGGTACCAGTGATCCTAAGATGGTTCATTGTCTACAATCACAAGCAAAGGAAATGCTAAATTTCAACTAGAGGAAACACAGATGTAATTTTCTCCATGCAGTTTCTCAGACACCCCGACCCCTGTGAGTTCAATACTCAGCCTCCATAGTCTAGACCCAACACTGGGACCCCTGGAATTCTGAACCAAGAGCATATTGGGGGGCAGGCTGGCACCACTTTTGTCTCCTACCCAGCACGAAACACCATCTCCGGCAGGTAACAGAATCACAATCACTGTTGGTTTAAAAGACAAAGATGTGAATGCCAGTTCCCACTCAGGGGGTGTCATGTGTTTGCCGAGAGACCTGGGCTGGGCAGCCCTAGTCATGCTCCCTTGAGAATCAAAGCCCTTGGGTCACATTCCAGAACATCATCTTGTCTTTATTCTGGTTTCTTTGCTCTGGAGGAGATACCTTGGAGCAGGTGATGGTGCAGAGGCTGGTGGGCAGTGAGGACAGCAGTCATCTCGTCGTGGTCGGAAGGGTGGATGTACTCATAAATACTGTTGCCGGTCAGCTCCACCTGCCGCAGAAGGGAAGGGTCAGAAATGTCACTGGCCTCTCTGGGACTGGCGCAGGGGGAAGGGCAAGGTGTGTCACAGGTATGCAGCCTGCCAGGGACAGGACTTTGATCTCTGCCTACAGCCCACACCTTTGCCAAATGCAGAAACAGGTTTTTTCTTCAGCAGAGATCTGAACAGTCTCCCACACTTTCTAAAAAGGCCAGAAAGCTGAGGCTTGAGCTCAGAGCCCAGAGAGTCCTTGTCAGGAAGGACTAGCAAGTGAAGACGGAGAAGATGAGGACGCTAACAGCCTGGGCAACATTCTTCATACAGGAGGCGGCTTGAAGCAGGCCCGTGCCAGGGGCTCTGTCCTTCCCTCACTTGCTATCTGAGGGGACTGGCCAGCCAGGAGCCCCCCCAGCTCAGGTCCAGCCTGTGCTCCCTGCAAGAGCTCTGTCCACACAGAGGCTGACCAGCCAGGAACCAGGGCACACTTGGGGAGGGCGTGAGCTCTGACAAAGGCCCTTTCTTCATCAGCTCTGAGCCGTGCCCCTCAGGCACTGCCAGGCCTCTCTCACCTTGCCAGAAATGTGTCTCTGGCCTTCCTGGGCCATGATGACTGTGCTAATTCTGTGGCTCCCACCCAGGGGTGTGGCCGGGTCTCTGCGTGACCAGCAGGAGGGTTTGGGCCCGCTCCAGATAGCCACACTGTATGGGGATTATTTCCTGGCGTTGCTGCCCCAAGCTTCAGGCACCTACTTCCAGACACAGCCCATGGAGGACGCCATATCCATGTTGGACCGGACGCTGCTTTGCAGGAATGAGTGGCTCCAGGAAAACATCCTAGTTATGATTTGTACACAGAGGTCCCTGGCGGCCTGATTCCCAACCTTGAGAACCTTTCGAATGTTCTCCAAACGTAAGTGCCAGGAAAGCAGATGACACAGAGTCTCAAGACCTGGGCCCCCTCAACCACCTTAAGAGGGGCAGTGACACAGAATGTTCCAGAAACTACCATCATCAGAGCAGCCTTCTGAGCAGTGGTGGGTGGATCCTACAGAGAAGCAGTCCCCAACCTTTTTGGCACCAGAGACCAGTTTCATGAAAGACAATTTTTCTGCAGATGGTGGGGGGCGGGGAGGGAAGGGGATGGTTTTGGGGTGATTCAAGCACATTACATTTGTCGTGCAGTCAAACCTCTCTGCTAATGATAATCTGTATTTGCAGCCGCTCCCCAGCGCTAGCATCACCACCTCAGCTCCACCTCAGATCATCAGGCATTAGATTCTCTTAAGGAGTGCACAACCTAGATCCCTCACGTGCACAGTTTACAGTAGGGTTTGTGCGTCTATGAGAATCCAATGTCGCTGCTCATCTGACAGGAGGCGGAGCTCAGGCGGTGATGCGAGCGATGGGGAGCGGCTGTAAATACAGATGAAGCTTCGCTGGTGCTCACCTCTGCTCACCTCCTCCTGTGTAGCCCGGTTCCTAACAGGCCACGGACCAGACCAGTACGGGTCCTCGGCCAGGGGTTGAGGACCGCGGCTATGGGGCTACAATCAATAGCACAGGGGGTGGCAGCCAAAGACAGTGAGTCAGCATACCCCAGTGCTTTTCAGGGGAGCCCCAGGGGCAGTGACAGGAATTCTTCCACAACCAGCCAAGGTACATGAAAAACTGCCTTGGGTGGCAAAGAGACTTGGGTGGGTCCGAAGGTTCCTTCTCAGCCCTGCCCCAAGCAGGGAGGGTAACCTAAGACAGCAAAAGGTGGCTTGTGCAGTGTCTTGTCCTGAGCCACCCCCTTGTTATTTTTAAGTATGTCTCATTGCAGACTTCACTGGGAGGCTTATTGCTCTCCATCAACATGCTCATCTAAAAAGCTGCCCTGACAGTGTCATCTCACACGGCAGGGCAACCCGGCCAGCGGCTTAATGGAGAAGTTCTCCTGGGAGAACCATCCAAATTAGCATCTAGGCCGTCAGCTCTCTACTTGGGACCAAGGCTCCTGGAGCAGTGAAGTGATTTACGCCACTCCTCCGAGCCAGCCCTTCCAATTTGTTAAGAGGACGGGTGAGTTGCCTTTTTGTTCAGAATAAATGACGCTCTGGCCTGCTAAGCAATCTTGTCCTAAAACGGCTTTGCAGTTCTATTTTCTGCATTATTCATGGAATGCTTCTTTCCAATATTATGCAAACAGAGCAACAGAGAGAATCCTATTACGGAAATCTCCCTACCTCCTGTTTAAAACCCGCCTCCCTAACCTGGCGCTGTTCTATGGATCCAAATGGAGACTCGCTTCTGTGAAAAGTTATTACATGATTTCATTAAAAAAAAAAAAAAGTAAAAACTAAACATTTTTCCTTTCAAGTCATTCCTGTTAATCCTTAAAAAGTTTAAATAACGGCCACATTTAAGCCAGCCATTTGGGACAGCATCAGGGGTTCACTGTGAAGCTCCGTCAAGGTGGGGAGTGATTTAGGCTGATAAACAAGAGAGCTAGCTATTTAAAAGATTTTTTTTTATTGACTCACGATTTCAATGGCTTGTTTTAAAGATTAAAAAAATACCGAAATAGAAAATTTTTGTATTGGCCTCTAATTTCTCCCTTCCCCACATTTTTAGGGGAAAACGGTAATTCTGATTTGCTCAAAGTTCTTTTTTAGGAAAAAGTAACTGGTGTCTTTTGAGAGAAACGTCTTCGTATACTTGCAGAGAGACTTCCATCTGTGCTTACTAAGGATTAGATTTGCATTTTAATCCCAAAGTAGCTTCCTCTGTTTTCAAAGTTCCCACTCTCATCACAGGTGTTGAAGACCACGAGTGAGGATGCACGGATGGAAGGCGTGGCTTTCTGAAGACTCGGGTCCTTTATAAAAAGAACGGGACAACTCTCATGCTGTCTAGGAAGTAAAACAGCCTTCAAATAACAGAAATGTTTTTAAAGAACAAATTTTGGAATGATAAACCAGGGCTGACCTTAACTCAAAATTATGGTTGACATGGTGTTTCCTGTATTTACATATCTGTTCGTGCTTTTGAACGCTGAAAGAAATCCGACTACCTCACTAAAAAAAAAAAAAAAAAATTATAGTTGTCACTATAAAACTCCCCAGGTATCATACATCAGCCTTATTAAAACAGACCCTCGATGTGATACTTTAGTGTTTGTAAAACCCTGCTAACTACAAAATGGATGACTTTCCTACTAAGAGCTTTTTTATGTTTTGCTGAATAGCTTTTCTTCCTGCCAAGAAAACTACATATGATAAATACAGCACTAAATGGCTATATTCTGTGTGGAAGGGCAGCGTCACCGGTGCTCTGAAAACGCACGTTACTCTGTTTGGGGGGTTTTGCTGAGTATGGTAAATTAAGCGCTTTAAAATAAGATGGTTTGGGTTTCAGGGTTCAAGTTATGTCAACAAACATAATACGCTGTCTTTTCTCTTCACCGCAAAAGTGAAAGGATTAGGTCTTGTCCCTCCAAACACCGCCGCTGATATTTTTATGGTTGTTTCTGGCAGCAGTCTCAACTATGACATTTTTTTCATGTGTCTAAAACAGCTATTTCATACACGTCTATATTTATTTGAATATGTATATTAGTTACCTAGATGCTACATAACACATGCAACTTTGGTGAGGAAATTTAATACAAAGATGCTTTAAAATGTATACAGCAGCTACACAGGGCTTTTTTTCCTTCCTCAAATACAAGAAAAATAATTGCATTAACCAAAAAAAATGGAACTAATCGTTTAATAAATGTGTGTAGGGAAAGATTACTTCTCCAACTCTATCTCATCCAAATAGATTTAAATTTGCCTCTATGTTTTATGCGTGTATGCATACACCAAGTGAAACTGTCAGGCCAGAAGCTCGCCTCTGTTTCCCAACACTTGGACCCGGGGCTGAGGAAACAACTTGCATTCCATGGACGTCTCTGTCATTTTTTTAGAGTCACATTTTGACAGCAACGATCACATGTTTACTAGTTTAAAAGTGCAAATAAACTAATAAACTTTGCCATATGAAGTAGATTTCTTATTCTAGCACGTTTTAAAGTTTAATAAAACATTTTAAATGGAGATGGGCTTATAATATAAAAAGAATCATTTTTACACCTTCAAATAGATAATTCAGAGGTTTAGACCAAAAACAAAACAAAAATACTACTTTGCTGTTAATTTTCACACAATTTTGCCAGACCTTGGAGTTTATGTTCCCGATAATCTTTTAACATAGAGTTTAGTGCTGAATTAACATGAAAGATGTCTTTACTTAGTGAGATAATGTCACTGAGAGTAATTGAAAGTTCTTGGAACACAGAAGAGCACATGTAAATATTAGCTATTATAAAAGGTTACTCTGACTACCGGGTAAAATTTTATTAACACTTTTATCCCTCGTGATTTAAAAAACACTCAAGCCTATTTTAATAAAGTTTTTGTGTTTCATATATTTGCCTGTTTACCAATAATAAAAATCATCTAAAAAGTGCAAGAAATTTAAAAAGAACAGTTGGCTATTTGACATCTTATCCAATAGTTTGTTTTACTATTTAAGTAAAGAAGACAGAAAAAAATACACATTGTGATTCTGCCTAGATTTCATTCTGTGAAGTTAATCATGAACAGGAGGCAGATTGGAGAGAAAAGTTTGTTGCTGCTTATTTAAACAGTTCACTGTGGAACAACTCCCCAGACACTGGCCAAGGGCTCACGTCGGCATTAAAGTGTTTTTGTAGCTGCAGACTGATGCTAACACAGCCCTGCTGAGAAATCAGAAAAAGTCACTTGGCTCTACACAGTTTGACTTACCTTTTAAAAATCTGTCGCTTCTGCTGGGAATACAGAGACAAAAGGTATCTCTACGACTTTCTTGGAAAATGGTAGTGTACAGCCCCTCTCCTCTTTCAAAAGTATGATATGAAATTTTATTGCTACATTATGGTCTAAAGGAAATATAATACTTTTACTTGTGATTCTGCCTAGATTTCCTTCTGTGGAGTTAATCACGAACAGAAGGCATATTTGTCATCTATCCAATATTTTGGTCATTCTTAATTATTGTGTTCATAATCAATCAATTCTATTTTCCACATAAAAAGAGAAAAATAACAGAGAGAGAAGCAGGATGCTAGATTGAGCAGCCTGACTGAATGAACTGGATTGTCTTGGGATGTGCACAGCACCTCAGGATGTGCCAGGACATTCCAAAGACCAAGCAGCCCATTAGGGGTCCTATTAGGGTACCTACCAAAGGACACTACTGGAAGCAACTTTGTTCTAATGAAACTGTGGGTATGCCTGGCATTTGTGTAGCTCTCTATAGTTTATAAATCACATAAAATATGCATTTTGATCTGTTTCTCCCCATAATCTTGAAAGAGGGATACAGCAGACATTATATTATTGTTTAAGTTATGGTTCAAGGAGGTTAAGTACCTGCCCTGTTAGACAATGAAAACTATATAATTGAATGCATTTCCCTTTTTGCTTTGACTGCTAGGGAGCTCAGATCTAAATTTAGTATTTGTTAACAGCGACTTTATCTATTTTAAAAGATTTTTGATCAGGCATTTCAAAAGCATTTGAAATGTTTTGTTGTGTTTGTAACATTATTGTAAAACTATCAAAGGTTTTCTAAATTACAATTGAAAAAGGCAAGTAATCCAATTAAAGTTACTTAGCCACAGGTCAAGTCAGGAGTAGAAACTAGTCTGGGTACATCTAAAGGGCCCTGAATAATTATTTTAAAAAAGGGCAAGGCAGAAATTTAGAGAATAATAATTATGAAAAATGTAGAATAGTAAATTTCATATTCTCAACAGTATTTCCCATTCTACAAGTACACTGTTCATGAGTCATGCAACTGCAAGAGCCAAGCCTTAGTAAACTATCTGGGAGACCTAGTTTCTCAAAGGAAGAGAAGAGGAAGAGAAAAGAAACTTCCAAACAATTTAAGTACGCAATTCATTTTAAAGGGCTTTGCATTAGAAATACACAGGCACATAAACCCACTTGGACATGGATTGGAAGAGAAGGTTGTAAACAAATGGCGAATTGAAAAAGAATGTATTGGCAGAAAAATAAAAGGAATACACCAGATGCAGGTTTCCAAGTGTGGCATCTTGTTTTTCAATGAGAAAACTGAAGCCACATTAACTGGCATGTTTTATTGTGGCTTAACTACATTAGGAGATTGGTGCAATGCAGATTACTCTCTGGAGTTTACTATATCCACAATTAATTTCAGTGTGTCTTCAGTTGTGATCAAAAATCACTGATAGTTCACATTGTAAAGAAACATTTAGTCCCTATAGGTATAAAATGTATGACTTTCATCATCATGGTCCCTGCTTAAGTCAGACACACGAATGGGACTGATCAGTTAGATGCTTCCCACCTGGACACGCCACAAGTCCAGACAGCAGCAAGATCCTCCACCAAACCCTTGGCTTGACAGGGATAGATAGAGCTGAGTCCACCTCTTTTCTCTAAGGGATGAATCCTTTTTTAGGAGATGAGTCTACTTTTCCAGAAAAATTGGTAATATTTAAATGCTGTAAAGAACCAAGACCTTGCTGTGCAAAAACAGTAGTAAACTGAGTTTTATGAGTTTCTATCACAAGCATATAAAATGCTTTACTGAAACGACCACTGAACTGGAAAAACTCAGGAAAAATGACCCTGAATTCCATGTGAACACTCATAAATCTACCCCTCCCCTTTCTTTCTCCCCACAGCACATTCTGCATGAAATCCGTGCTCTACGTCAGCTTACCTCTTGCTTCATAGCAATTTATAACACCACATGCAGACCAGCAAGTGTGGATTGAAACATCTCCCTTCATGAAGCTCTTTTAAATGGCATCTAACATTACTACATCAGCAGATAGTCGAGGGAATGGGACAGAATCTCGGAACAAGACTGACATGGCGAAGTTGCACTGGTCATGAACCCCAAAGGAAAAAGAAAGTAAAAAAGTAAAACGTAACATGGAGAAGAAAAGCCTTGCAGGACGTCCCAAGAAGAGGATTTTGCAATGTGGGATTATGTTCATACACAAGAGCAGACGATTCATTTTTAAGTTGAGTAAGGCTGTCAAGATCTGCTAACACCTCATTTAATATTTTGGTTAAACATAAAATTAGGCAATACCTACCTGGGACAAGCCTAAATGTACAGAAGCTGTCTCGGATATATACATGATTTTGCCATCAGATGCTACCACAAAAACAAATCCATCCAAAGTCTGTAAAAGAGAAAGTGTCAGGATGAGATCATAGTTCCACATTTGAGTTAAATCTAATAATTGTACTGTCACTGGGATGGAGGAATGTATAAAATATTATCAATGCATACTTGGTAAATGCAAAAACAAAAACAAAATAAGGAAGCCCAGTGCCATAAGAAGGAATGTAGGTAACAACACTCAAGGTCTACTTCCCACACCAGCCTCTGAAATGCTTTTAAAGCACTTTAAAAACAATCATATGTACACATCACAAAAATCATGCAAAACATTTGAGAATTCCTATACTGCTCAGTTTAAATGTAGTAGCTTTATTGTTTGGGGTTATTTTGGCACTTAGCACAAATCCGGAGTTCTATGGTACTTAGGGGGAAATCTACCACTATATAGACCATTTTATGTCATAATTGGCAGTCATTTGTACCACTAGGACATATGCTTTATTTGCCACAATTTTCTAGTTACCCCTAAGTACCATTTGAATAATAAATTCCAAACACTACCACTCCCCAGAAAATAAAACAAAATACCCGGTTATTTTACCAGACTATGTCTACAGAATTAATTATTTAGAATTTGCAAGAGATCAAATAACCTTTGTAAAATTCAAGGAGAAAAAGTACCAACTTCTGAAAAATTAAAACTATGCAAATGAAATTCTGATTTTGCCTAAGTTGGCTAGCCCTCAAAAATAAAGTAAAATTATAAGAGGTAATTAAGACAAATAAAAAGATAATGATTATATTTATGTGTCAGGGATAAAAAGACTAAATTATTTTTGAAAAAGGAAACTGCATTTTATTTACTCATTCATATTTTAGATCCAGAACCAAAGAAAAGCAATAAAGTCGGTGAAAGACTCATACAACCCACAATGCTGCCCCCATAAAAAATATTCCAAATTAATTTCTGGCCACAAATTCTATTTTTATGGCCTGTAATTGAAACCAGATTACCTTTGGTTTTTCTAAGCACCCCCTTTGGAGGGGAGCTAAAAAGAATGTAGAAGTGAAACTTGAAAGCTGTCCTTACATTCTGCTGTCTCCAATACAGTTTGCTGCAAAAATTCCTTGCCAACTAAACTGTCTTTACCTTTCCCTATGGCAAGGTTGAGATCAGCATCTTCATTATAATAAGCCTCACTTTCAGGTTTCTAACTCCGCTGCAAAACATTTTCCCAACAAAGCCTGCAGCGTTTCAAAAATACAAAATATACAGCACTTTCCAACGTTGTAAACTTTGGGGCACAATTTGCACGCTTGCTTAACTCCAAAATCATTACTAAAGAGATACGATTAATGAAATAGCATCCTGCAACCAAGCCATATCTAGGATAATGAGTAAACGAGAAAAATTATCATAATTAAATTTTAAAAAAGTTGCCAGCAGTAGCTGAAAAAATATTCTTCATGGAAAATGCAGGCTGTGTCTCCACAGCTTCAAATTACCTAATTCGCTTCCACGTGTAATAACTGCAGACACGCCCGTCCACACACCACTCCGGAATTAATTACAGAAATGTACCGTGGAGAAATGTGGGGGTGTTCACGTTGCCCGCCAGGTTTTCACTGAAGCTCCCCGGCACTTAGTTGTCCCTGATAGTAGTGTCACTTACAATAACGGAGGCGCATGAAACGTGCACCCGGCGGGCGCGAGCTGGGGCGGACGCCGAGAGCGGCGGGCTGCGGGCGGTGTTGCCCAGCGGTCGCTTTTACAACACGCTCCGGGTTTCAAATGTCCCCCGGGCTCTGCTCTTCCCCCAGCACATGAATTTTTAAAAACAAATCGCAAGGCATTTGGGGCAAAAGAGTTTTGAAAAGATCTGCTTTTTCGAAAAGCAGAGCTCGCGGCTGACTCGCTGGCCTAAGTCACAGCGCCGGGCAGCCAACATTTTTTACCTTTTAAAGAAAACACAAAATAGGAGGGAGGAAACGCAAAGTAGCTCTCGGTAGGCATTTTTCGATGGCAGAGACAAATGACAGGCGGGGGGAATGAATCGAGCCGTTGATGAGGCTCTGTAAAGGGCATTTGAAAGATCCGGAATTTGTCCCCAGCTCGCGCCAGCCGCCGACCTGGAAGTGGAGGGTTGTGCGCAGGGCTACCCGGCCCCAACCGCAAAGCCGGGCCGCTCCCGGCGCCCAGACGCTGCCAGGGAAAGCCGAGGTCAGGGGCAGCGTAGCAGCTGCCGGCTGAATGGCCCCCGGCTGGGGTGCTCAGCAGCTGACCCCAAACCATGGACGGACTCCAAGCCAGGCGACCTGGGAGGGTTGCTTATCGACACCGCTCTTGAGCTGGACTAACGGGTTAACCAGCCTCCACCTCCTGCTGTGTGACCTCAGACATGTTACTTAACCTCTCTGTGCCTCAACTTCTCCTCCAAAAAAACAAAACAAAACAAAAAAAAAACCGGAGTTAAAATAGTGGGTGGGAGGCTGGGCTCGGTGGCTGATGCCTGTGATCCTAGCACTCCGGGAGGCCAAGGCGGGAGGATCGCTTGAGTTTAGGAGTTTGAGAACAGCCTGAGCAAGAGCGAGACCCCGTCTCTACAAAAAAATAGAAAATTAGCTGTGCTTGGTGGTGCGAGCTTGTAGTCCCAGCTACTCCAGAGGCTGAGGCAGGAGGATCGCTTAAGCCCAGAAGTTTGAGGTTGCAGTGAGCTATGATGACTTCTCAGCACTTTAGCCGGGTTGACAGTGAGACTTAGTCTCAAAATTTAAAAAAAAAATAGTGGGTGGGGAAGTGAGATGATACAATTAGATTTTGAACAGAATCTGCCCTGTAATAAACTCTCAACAAGTGCCAATTGTTAGTATTCTATTATTGGTGCTGTCTCTCCGTCATTGCGATCCCTGCAAACACGCAACTGCCAAATGCTTTAGGGCTGCAGCACTCTGGCTCGGAGGTCCGGATCACTCCTTCTCCCGCTCTAGCGCCGGGCCCAGCGTCGGGCCCAGAGCGAGCGCTCGCTGGGTCGAAGCTGCTGAGCGAAGTAAGGTCGTCGGAAAGGACTTCACCACGCCCAGAGGCGCCGTCCGCCTAGGTTTCCGGAGGGCTAGAGAGGCCTGGGGCATTGCGGGGGGAATGTAGGGTGGCCCGAGGCTGCACCCGACGTGCTAAGCGTCCACACCTGGGTCCTGCCCCTCCGGGGGCCACCCCCACCCCGGGCGACTTCTGCAGCGTGGGGGCAGCCTATGGGTCTGCCCAGCGCTCCTCCCCTCGCCCGGCGGCTCTACCTGCAACAAGTGCGATCCCAGCTCCTTGGCAACGCTGTCCAGGGGCCCGGCGCGGCTCGGCTGTCCCCACGCCTCTCCCAAACCTGCACGGTGGAATAAAGCAAACCGGTTAATGGCAGTGCCCGGCCCGAGGCCGGGCTGCCAAGCAGGGCGCACAGAACCTCCGCTCCCCGCCGCTCCCTGCCTGCGACTGCAGCGCGTCCGCCGCCGCCTCCCGGGCCCAGCAGGCCGCCAGCTGTGCCCCAGCCAGCGCGCCTTTGCCCTCGGCTGAAAAGGAAAAGGCCGGAGGAGAAATTCCCGCCGAGGCGGCCACCCCAAGCGCCCCTGCGCGCGGAGCCCAACAGGCCCACTGCTCCTGCGGGTCGCCCACGTGCTCACGGCCCTGAAATTGCCGTTTTATTTGAAATGCCACAAAGTAATCTAATCTGCTTTGAAATCGCCATCCTCGTAGCCAAACGGGGATATCGATTTGACCCGTAAATATTCCCCCAAGGACCCACCCCTTCCTCCCTCCTTTCTTTCCCTGTGTCGGCGGCAACTCTTCATTTTCCCGAAGGCAGAGAGGCCCAGACCGACGACCCCGCCGTCCAGGACGCAGCTTTTGCAGCATAAAAATGACCCCCTCCTCCGCCCCACATCATCCCTTCGGACTCCGCGGCCTCCACAGGCCCCCGGGAGCGCCGTCCGCTTTCCATGCGGAGAGCTTCTGCCTGGGAAGGGTTTACCTGGAGGTTTCCCGCGGGCACACTCGCAATCTGGAGGCGGTGGGGCGAGGGGTGGGCCACAGGCGGGAGTCTGTTGGCGCATCATCGGCGCTTCTTAACTGGGTCCCCCGAGGCCTGCTGCCCTTTCCTCACCACCTCCCGGTAGCCACCAGTGTTGCAGAAAGCGCACCGGAGGAAAGAGGGCCCTGCTCGTGAGAGCTCCCCTCTCTCTGAGCCCTCCGCCCGGCTGCTGTGCCCGGGAGACTCCCCGCTTTGCCCCGCACATTCGGGAGGAAGCGGGAAAGCCGGGCGAGCTTGCGGCGCTGAGCGCGGGCGGGGAAAACTCCCACAGCTCCCCGGAATCTTTCCGCCGAGGGCCTGGAGGGCAGACCCTCCAGGTAGCGCTGCTGTCCCGCCAGAGGTGGCAAAAAGGCCCGCAACCGCCATCTCGGCCTCCGCCCCAACCTCCCCCGCGGAGAGACCGCCTGCAGGCTCGCAGTCCACTTCCGCAGCGCCCGGCCCCGGCTGCGACCCTGCCGGGCGAGCTGTGGGCGCCGCCGGCCCAGCCTGCGTGCAGAGTGCCAAACCACCCGGCAGAGCGGGACGTGCGGGGGCGGGGAACTGGCCAGCTGCGGCGATCCTGGGGACCGTTCCTAGGGCCGCAAAGCCCTTGTAAGTGGGCAGCGCCGAGTGGCTTCCCGGGAAGTCGCCGCGCAGTCACTCTAGGCACCCTGGGTCTTCCCGCTGCCCCCAGTGAGCACGTGGGGCATAGTGGCTTCTGGGTGCCTCGACCTAGGAGGCGCAAAACACACCTTGGGTCCCAGGGCAGAGGCGTTGGAGAACTTTCCCAGAAAGTGTTCAGCAACTAAAAAAGGGATGACCTTTAATTTCTCCTCCTGGGCTCTAGGCATTAAGGGGCTTATCCTGGTATCCCCATAAGGAAGTGCCTAATTCACACATATCCCTGATCCCCCACATATGATCACGGCTCATTATCCATGCCCCCCTAGCCTCCACCACATGAGCGGAGGTGTCTCTTTAACCCCAGGAAATCACTCCGGCCCCCAAGCGTCACCACCGTGATCACAGCAGCAGCGCACCATTTGCTCTCACGTGCCGCTCCTTGCTCCTTCTGCCCCGCACCCAGGCCGGGGGGCCACCTGGCGGTGTTTACCCCAATTTAACCAGCAATGGAAAGAACCAAAATTTAAAAGTTTGGGGGTTTGGGTGAAGTAAGTAATAAGGACCCAGGAATTTTGATTTCCAAAAATGGACAAATGCTCCCTAGAAGCTGTCCTTCTATTCCCTGCCGCTGGGTCCTTCCCTGAGTTTGGGCCATCCCTGGAGGGTAGACCCTCTCCTGTCACTACCTGGGGAAGGTGGGCACGACTGCTGGGAGGCAGTGGCTGATTGATTCGGGGGAAACCTGTGCCTTTGGGCATGACCCCCAGACCAGACTCCCCTGCCAGGCTCTCCCAAAAAGCCTTGTCGAAGGCCCTGGCTCTACAAGCGAAAGTCACAATTTTCTGTGTAATTCAAATACCATATATTTCAAGAGAGCTTGTTCTCTTATACCATAATTGTTTCTGTAATTTCCCAACACCTCCACTTTGCCAGCAGAGATTTGATGCAAATGCCCCTTTCCAAGGAGGTGGCTGAGAAACCACCGCTGTTCCCCCCAAGAGCACCTGCCTCCAGGCCACCTCACCCTGGGGTGGTGGTGCTGCCAGCTCTTCCATTAGAAACCAGTGCGGGTGAGGTCTTTTCACTCAGATCATAAAAATCTACTTTGCGCTGAACGCAGAGACTAAATAAAGGAAGGTTTGTAATGAAAAAAATTGTCGGGGTACTGCAGAGCGATACACACTCCCAAAAAAGTGAGGTGGTGGGCACGTGCCCCTTATCTGGACCTAAGGAGGGGATTTATTTCAAAAATGATGGGGTGGAGAAGATCGGGCTAAGCTCCTCCACGGTTGGCAGTCTTGGTGGTGGGAGCCCCCAGCACTGACTGCTCCTGCCAGGGCAGTCAGGGGTCCCAAGCCCGGCCTGTGATTTCTGATTTTGGGTGGGTTCCCCTGCACTCTGCGTGCCTCACAGGACCTGCAAGGGGCGGGGGTGTGGTACTGCAAGTTGGGCATGGCCAGGTTGCTGGGAGCCCCCAGGGAGAAACAGAGGCTAGGAAGGGATGGGGCCAGGAGTCAAGCCCAATTTTGCCAGTCAGCCTCCTGGTACCTGGTTCCCCCTGGGCCTCCCAGCATGTGTGGATGTGTGCATGCTGTACCCATGCTCTGCTGGCTGTGCGCTGTGAGTTTGAACTCCACCAGATCCTCCTACCACAGATGCTGCCTAAATGTGGTCCCTCCTCTCTGGGCACTGGCCCTGGGGGTACCTCCAGATGCAGGTCACAGACCATACACATGGCACAACACAAATAAGATGATTTGGGGTAGAAGGGGAGATGGTTCTGGCACTATGAGGCTGGCCACCCCTCTCAGATGAGGGGATATTCGAATTGAGACCTAAAGAAGGCACCTAAGGAGGCAGCCAGCTTTGCTCCTTCCTCTGGACGGTGGCGGTGACAGACACTCTAAGCCCGAAGCTGGGACCAGGACTTTGGTAGGAATACCTGGGTTAGTACCATTCTCTCACTTCCCCTTGGGGCAACCTACAAGAATCTAAAAAACAGTGACAAAAAGACTCCTACAGTGGGATCTTATGAAAATCTAATGGGGTTAATAACAGGGAGGCGCCTGCCCCACCCCTCCAGGAAAATTGGATCTGCGAGTGTGAAAATCCAAGACACGCAGCTGCGGAGATCGCATCCTGCCACAGGGTCTCACCTCCTCCCGCCGCCTCCTCCCCATCTTGCCCAGTCTCCAGGGTCTGACCTCCAGCAGTGCCCGGACCTCTAACCTTTATTTCTCACCTCAAAAATGGGACTGCTGTGGGATTAAAGGAGCGAGCCCAGCCTGAGGCCTCAGCGTTTGCCGCAGCTCCCACCACTTTGTCCCATCCCCTTCCCTGCCTCCAGCCTGCCCTCCCCGGATTACCATCCCCTCGTGGGGGTGGGGCTGGGGGAGGAGAAGGGGTGTGTCTCTGGGGACCGCTACCTCGGCCCTCGGGGCACGCAAGGTCACTCTTGCAGACTGCAAACCACTCCAAGTCAGGAAGGGTCTGTGTCGGGGTTGCGGGGAGGCGGGGGTAAGGAAGGCTGCGCCGCCCGCTCCCTCCTCACCCATGCAGGGCGCGGGACTCCCTCGCCTGCGGCGGAGGCGGCGTCTAAAGTCACCCTGGTGGGCGTTCACAACCCGGAATCCAGAGGAGCACGACCGCGAACCTGGGCAAGGGTGTAATGGGGGAGTTTGGGGCCAGGTCCCCTTTTTGCTGCTCTAGGGGAGCCCACAGCTTGCGCCTCTAACAGGCTCTTTTCTCCACACCAGGACTCCAGTAAAACCCCAGTAAATTGTCGCGACTGGGGGGCTCCTCTGAGCACTTCAGTCCTTTCTCCGGCATCGGAACCCTCCCGTTCTCTCTCGGGTCCCTGAAAAGTCCGCCTCTTGAGCCTTTTTCCAAACCAACCCGCCGGTGTTCAGGGGATGGTAGGTAGGGACGCCCCAAGGAGGCCTATATAAGCCCGATGGCTTTCAGCCTGGCCGGGCGCGTCGCCGGGCGGGTGTCGTGCCTGCTCTGACAACTGCTAGAAGGCCCCCGCGCCCCAACGCCGTCTGCCTGGACCTTCCGGGAGCTGCCCTGAGGAGGGGCGGCTCCACCGAGGTCCCCTTTCCGCGCCTGGAGCTCCGGGGCTTGGGTCCTTCACTGGGGGGGGGGGGGCTGAATCCACAGCGCGCTCCCCTCAAAGGCCAAGGCCCAGTGCCCTGGACGTCCCCTTCACCACCTTCCTGAGCGTGAGCGGAGCTGCAGCCTGGCGCGCTGGGGGAGAGGGTTGTAAACATCTACACTGTTCTAAAACAAAGTCAATTTTTAAAAATCTATATTATATCCGCGAGCGGTAGAGAAAGGTCTTGGAAATCTGACCCCATGTCGGTGTAGGGCAAGTTTCTCCTTGCCAAACCCTCCAAATCAAATCGTTTTGATTCCGGTAAACAATTCCTAGGACCGGGGGCAGCTGGGCTCCTCCAGCAGCGCACAAGAAAGTGTGTGGTGCCTGCAGCTGAATTCAAACCCAAAGGCATCGACCATTGGAATAACTCAGGCCTTGAATCCCACGTCTTTGTGTGTGTGGATGACGTTTTCTTATGTAGCAACACCTTCTCCACACCTGTCTTGGGACTTTCAGGTCTGAGAAAGGGGGAGGAGGGAGAGTCAGCCTCTGTTTCCAACCCCAGGACCTGAGCCCAGTACCTCATGCCTGCGTCAGTGTGCAAGGTCCCAGAGGAGACTCCACCCCTTGCCCCACTACCAGAACATGAATCCGGATCCCTTGAGAGGAGCAGAGCCCTTGAGGTTGGCGGTGGCACTGCTGCAGCTCTGAGTTGGGCCACTGGAAGCCCAGTGTCATCCCTCAGATGGGCAGTAACTACCCTGTGTTCTACTGTATGTGGTCCCTGAGCAGCCATGGCCAAGGAGCAACCAGAACTCACCTGTTGTGGTCTTTGGTAATTTCCAAAGTGTCCCCTCTCTGGAAGGGAGAGCCACATGCCAAGAGGAGGGCAAGCTGCCCATTGGCCCAAGCGCTGTCCCAGCCCTAAAACTCACTGAGTTTTCAATATGGAGCCCAAGTTCTAAAGCCAGCCTTCCTCTCCTGTCCTCCTCCCTGGCCCATCTACCTACCTTCCACTTCTTAGCTCACTGCTGAAGGGGAGAAAAGTTAGGGATGCAGAAAGCAGGGGATCTTCAGACTCCGGGCAGGGGGCAGGGGGCAGGGAGCCAGGCCCCCCACCATTTAAGCCATGTTTGGTCCAGGAAACACCGGTATCTCCCAGGAAGGAGGGAGTGAAGTAAGAACAACACTTAGATATCTACCTGCACAGCACAGTTCTGCTCGTGCACCCTCACACTTTATCAGAGCAATCACGTTCAGGTGCCACCCTTTGCTAATGGGCCCATTTTACAGACAAGAAAACCAAGGCCCAAAGGTGCAGCATGACAACAGAGCTTCAAAGCCTGGCTGTACAAATTGAAAGTATCCTGATCCCTCGGACTGGCCACCAGGTCAGGGAGTTTACCTTGGTTCTGGTCGCCTCCCTCTGCCCCACCCCTCTGAGCTCCTTTTTCTGCCTTTCCACCCAAGGAAATCTGGGGTAAAGGAGCAGAGGTTGGCAACCTTGCCAGCACAGCCGGATAACAGGCTGCCCACTGCCAGCCATGGCAGAGACTGACCTGCTCTCGCCCTTGCCGTGGGACCTTGGAAAGGTCTGTGCCCTCTCCGGCCCCAGTTTCCCCAAGTATGAAGTTAGTCTAATGATTCCTGTGGTTCCTCAAGACTATGCTATTCATTTTTTTCCGACTCCCAGAGTCCTAAGTTGGTCTCTGCTCTTCTTTACCCAGGGCTCCCACTGCTCCAGGGCAAGACCACCCTTGGCAAATTGATACCTCTGGATATTTTTTTCTATTTGCAGTCTTAAGCCTGGGCAATCTGAAAGCTTGCTGCCCTGGACCACCCAGGCCCTGAAACCTCCCTAGAGCCACCACTCTGACCCTAGCTCAGCCAGGCCCCATTCTGACCCAAAGCCATATCCTTTCTTGCAGACCTGCGTTCCTTAAGAAGATGTTAAATCAATTTAGATGCCACTTGTAAGCCCCCACCCTTCAGAGCTACCCAGAGGAGTGACCAATTTGCACAAATGGACTCATTTTGCACAATGGAGGTCTTTCTAAATGCACCTTCTCTCTCTGCCCTAGGCCCCCAGCTTCACAACTCCTCAGCCCCAGACTGGCTTGACAAAATGATATTGCTGCCCAGAGCCGCAGGGCTGAGGCCCCTGAGAAGTCCCAAGGCTGTGAGTCCACCCTGCCATGTCTGCCCCTACTCTCGACACTGCAGAAACGAGGAAGGAAGGGATTAGGCCACTTCCCCATTCCCTTCCTGAGCAGACCCTGCAGGTTCAGGGCCATTTCCAAAACTCTAGGGTGAAACAGCTCCTTTCTGATCCCTTCCAGAGTGACAACTTCCAGGGTCGCCTCCTCCCCCATAAGATGCACAGGCGGCCTCTCAACTGCTCCCAAAATGGCTTTGGTGCCAGTTTCTCAAGGCGGGACACCCAGTAGGCCCACTCCCCACAAGGGCTCAAAGCCCTGCCATTCTGGGCCCCAAATCCCTGGAGACTTGCTTCCCAGAGCTGGAATACACGGACCCAGCGCACAGACCCAGTTTAAACATGGGCTGAGCCGTATGCCCACCACTGCCCAATGGTTAGCAGGCCCTCCTGGAAATCCCCGGAACAACGAATGGCTTACAGTTAGCTCTCTTTTCTCAGACCTCTCCTCCTAACTAATCTCTGGTTTATTTGAAATCATTGGCAACACGTTATTTAATGTTCTGATCGGTTCATAGAACGTGTTTTATTTCCAGTGCGCGAGGGAGAGAGGAGGAGGAGGGATGAGGAGGATAGGAAGCCTGCCCCCTGCTCGAGTTCCACACCTGTTTTGTAGCATGCGGTTTGAAACGGCTCATCCCAGAAAACCAGTAACCACCACTCCTCCCCGGGTGGGACGGAGACTCAGCCCTTATATAAGAAAACCTAACTCTAATTTCCACTGAAACTTCTGCGGGCCAGGAATCTTTCCTACTTTTCCGGCCTTGGGCAGACCGGTATCAACCACTGGGGCTCCCAGCGCGAGGGGCCGGGGCAGGGGCGTCTTTGCGGATCCGAAAAGGAAAAGGGAGGAACGTGCACTGGGCTCAAAGCGGGCGAGTCAAGGGCTGCAGCGCCTGAGGGTAGAGCGCCCGCGGCCGCGCGGCCCGGCTGGGAGGCTCCGGAGAGGCCCAGAGGCTGCTTTCGGCCCCATCGGCTCCCCAGTGCGCCCCGGTCGTCCGGCGCTCGGCTCCCCGGCCCGCTGGCCGCACGACTGGAGGCCGCGCTTGCGGACCGACCTTGCAGACCGCTTGCAGAAGTGCCGCTCCACACCCAAAGGCGAGAGCAAATAACAGGCTTGGTTGGGGAGCAGCGAACGCGAAAGGTTGGGCTTTCCAATTTCCAGTCGAGCGCCTAGCCCGGGACCGCGTTAATGGAGACGCCCTGCGGCCTAGGGACACCTGTCTCCTGCACTGCAGCGACCCTCCGGTGGCCTGCGGCTGTCTCCCTCGGCGCTGGCTCCCGGGGCTCCAGAAGCCGGCACAGCCCTCTCGGCTCTTGGGCCGCCCTTCAGGCCCCTGAGCAGCGCACCTCCCAGCAAAGTATCAGAATCTCTCGGCCATGCAACCCTGGCCCGGGGCAGAGACGCTGCAAGGCGCTCGGCTCAAAACCCCTAGGATGCCGAAAACAAACGCTGTGGTGACCAGGCCTTCCCGACAACTGCTGCTAAGAGGTGCCTGGCGAGGCGGCCACAGTCCCCAGCGGCGGCCAGTGCGGGCTGGGAGAACCTGCCCAGCGCACCACCATTTCCAACTATCCCGAGTCTACGGACCCGCGGGTCTCAGCGACCCTTGCTCAACCTGGCACTTTTTCAATCCTAAAAAGAACGGCTGCACTGAGGCCTGCTTGCCATTTTCGAACTAATCGCCTCCCTCTTCCCGCCGCATCTCAGCTCACCCCGTGGTCTCTCCTACCCTGGCCGCGGGTGCCCCAGCCCCAAGGGAGGCTGGTGGAGAAGATGCCGCCGGAGAGACCCAAATGTGAGGCCCCGGCTCCCCAAAAGTGCTCGCTTGGCGGCTTCGGCCTCCAGCGCCTGGGCCTCTCCATGCACCCCATTGCTCCAGCATATGGAACAGCCAGCGCCTTGTACCTCTTCCAGGAAGAGGGAGGGGAGAATGAAGGAAAAATAAAAGGAGAATTGAAGAAAAGAAGGAAGGGGAAAGGAAGAAAATAAAACCAGAATGGACTGGAAAAGAAAAAAAGAAAAAGGGAGAGAAAGAGAGAGAAAAAAAAGAAAGAAAGAAAAATAAAAGAAAAGAAGAAAAAGAAAGAAAGAAAAAAAGAAGGATTGGGGAAGGAAGGAAGGAAGGAAACCAGAAAGGACTGGATGCCTTCGTCCGCCTGCCTCTGGAACAATTCTTGGTTCGCTCCTGCCCAGCCCTGAGCCAGAAGATGGTTTGGTCGCTTGGGCCACCACGGCCCTGGCCCTTTCTCCCAGTGGAGGCGGAAGCCGAAGCCCCCGGCGCGGTCTCCCCAAGACGCCCTAGCACTGGCCGGGAGGCCCCTCCGGGCCGGCTCCGGCTTCCCGCTTGGGCGGGGGCCGCCAGGCTCCCCAGCCTTCCCGGCCGCCCACCTGCGGCCTCACCTTCGGGAAAGACGGCGCGCATCTTCAGGTAACTCGTGGTCAGTCGGATGATGGACGCTTTGTCCAGCTGCGAAGTGATGGCCGACGGCAGCGGGAGCAGCTTGGCCAGCTCGTAAAACTCGCCATTTTCCTTCTCCCTCCTGGTCTTGGCCGCATTCTTGGACTTCTCCTTCATCGCGCCTCGGCTCCGGGCATATTAGACCCGGCAGTGCTCCAGGCCCGCGCAGCCCGGCTCGGGCGCGGCGGCGGTGGGGAAGGGGGCGCCGGAGCCAGGTGAGTCCGGAGCGCCGGCCGCGGGCAGGTGCTCGGGGCCGGCCAGGGACACCAAGACGCCTCTCCGCAGCCGCCAGCCCGGAGTTCGGCGCAACCCAGCGGCTCCGCCCGCTGCGGCCCGGGGCGCAGCCTACTCCGGGCTGGACGGTCCCGCGGCACCCGGAGCCCTGCTTTTCTCGCTCCTGCTCGCTCTTGCTTCCTCCCTCCTCTCTCCGGCCTCGGCTTTCCTTCGGGTGCTGGGGATGGCCCGCAAGGAGGCGGCGGTGCTGTTCAGTCCTTAACCAAGTGTTTGCACCCGCTGCCGCGAGGCCCCTCCGGACTGGAGGGCGGCTTGGGCGGCGGCGGCCGCGGAGCCATGGGGCGGGAACCGAGCGGAGCGGAGCGGGGCGGAGGCGGCTGGGGCCGGGCCCGGGCCCGGGTGCGCTCTCCTGCCCTTCCTGGTCGCTCCCTGTACCTGGAGTCGCGGCGCCCGGAGCCGGCGATCTGTGGCGAGGCGCAGCAGCTCCGCGGTCCACGTGCGACCGAGCCGCGTTTGTTTATGGCGGACCCGCCTTCGGGCGGAGCACTGGGCCGCCCGCGCCGCGGAGGGGGGGCGGCGGGGGGAGGGACCGCGGCGGGGGCGGGGGCGGCGAATCTCGCCTCCGACCCCGCCACGGCCCTGGGTCACAGGCGCGCCTCCGTGTCGCTGCCTCCAGGGACCCTCCCGGGAGAGACTCGCGCGTTCCCGGGCTCGGGGAAGTCGCAGTGAGTGCACTCGGTGCGACGCGGGGACTCAAAGAGTTGGGCGCTAGGGTGGGCGGCGGGGAGCAGCGAGGGAGGGAGTTGTGCAGAGGCCTCCCCTGTGGTTCCCGGGCAGGACACCCGCGAGTGTGGCCAAGGAGGCGTCAAGACCCGCAGGCCTAGTGCCCGGCCCGGGAGCACCTAGCCCTCCGAGCCTGCGCTGGCCCCGCGCCCTCCTGCTTCCCACGTCGCAGGTCTGAGAGCCGGAAGCGGGGAGGCCAGGGACTCCCCCCGCCCCCCTACACACAAGAAAGCGGCGTGAGCGTCTCCGAAGTGACCCTTCTGCCCTTTCTCTCTTGGAAACACGAGGGCGAAGGGAGATTGTCGCCTTCTCTGGAGGAGCGGGAGGCCGCGGGGTCTCAAGGGCCGGAGGGAGGGAAGCGGCTGGGGAGCCGAACCTCAGCGTGGCCTCTCCCAGGGCGCTGGCGGGAACAGGGCCCAACTGCCGAGGGCGGCCGAGCAGCCCGATCCGGCGCAGCCAGAATTTCGGCGAATAGCCGTTGGGCGGGCGCTTCAGAGCGAAGGTCGCCGAACCAGGGTCACTGGGGAGGCATTGGTGCAGACCATGGTGATGGGGCTGAGGCAGTTGGAGAAGGGAGGCGCAGTTGGAGACACGGCCACCGGGCATCCCAGAGCTCTCCTTCCGGGCCACGTTGGATCTAAAGAGTCCTTTTGTCCCGCCTCCCTCCTCCCCGGTCCCGCTCCTGCAACCCAGAGCCTGGTATGAGGCCCAGGATCCTCCGCACACCCCCGCAGTGGCGCTCGCAAAAACTTCCACCCCCCAGGACTCTGAACCCTCCGTCGAAGTGTGGACGTCAGTTTCCTGGGAGCCCCAAGTCAGGGACAGACGCAGAGGACTCAAGACAGTCCCTTTTGGGCGTCGAGATCCAGCGCGGACTTGGCCGGCCGTGTGCCGCAGGCTGTAAAGCGGTGGGTCTGTGGGGCGCCTGACGTGGAGGTCAGCACCAGGTGGAAAGGACACCGGTGTCTGGGGTTGGGCGCAGGGATTTTGGTTCTTGGTGCCACTGCTCTCTCCCCTGGCCCGGGATGATGAGCCTGCTGCTCCGGAGACCTCACAGTCCGACAATAAACGGGTACTCGCTTCCCTGCCTCGTACCAGGAAGGCCCAGCTTTCGACAACCGTGTGACAAGACCCCTTTGAAGGTCAAAAGTTCTCAGGGGTTCAAGGCGGTGTAGGCTCCCTCCACCGGCTGGACAGTGTGTGCAAACCGGGCTTGGCTTCCGCCTGCCCCCCGCCTGCCCCTAGCGCCCTGCCCAACCCACACCGTGGCTAAGGCGCTCAGGGCCGATGCTCCAAAACCGCGAAGCGGCGCGAGCCGGGAGCACAGAGGAACCGCAATTTCCACTGGGGCTTCAGATCCCGGAGTGCTTTCCAGTTTCCAGCCGTGCGTGCAGAGGGCGGTGCGCAAGAACACTGGTATGCAGTGCCCAAGCCCGGCGCGTCAGGTCCACTTCCGCGCCCAGAATCCCGCACCCGGCTGCGCTGACGGTTGTTGGCTTGGGGCCTCTGGGAGAAGGGACACCAAGGAGCCGGGCTGAGTACCGGCCCGGCCGCAGCTTCCGCATGTGGGCCCCCCTGAGTGCGCTCTGGCACCTCCCTGGCTTCGGGAGGATTTAACGCTTCTCTTACCTTCATGATTTCCGACCCTCAATTATGGACCCCCGGAGAATTCCTTCCGGGCTTGAAAGGGATTACCCAGATCGCAGAAACATGGCTAAGTGGAAGTGGGAGAGACCCGACAAGTAACAAGAACGGAAACTGTCCTCAAGCCAGATTTCCCGGATTTTACCGGAAAGTGCTCTTGTTTTCACGATGGCAGCCGCTGTTCACGCATCTGCAAAACAGGTTCCAATCGTGTGTTTTGAGAGGTAGCTTGACCGAATGTTTGAAGACCGGAGGGTGTGTGGGTGTGAGATACTTCCAGGCCCAAAGCCTGCCAAGCAGGCGCCCAAGCGGGCATTGTATTCCCCAGCCCCAAGCACATTCTTTCACAACATGCCGGCTATGAGCTTGGGGTACCCGACAGCGCCACCGAAAGTACCAAAAGTACTTGGGCGTGGATCTTAAGGTTTCCCAGGTAAGAAGGATAGTGATCGTCTAGGTGGAATAGTGAAGGAAGAACCCCTGCTCCTGGTTGGGGCCGTCCCTGGGCTCTACCTACCAGAGGGAGAGTCTGAGGCCCTCAGAAAGGGACACTTAGGAGGAATACCCACAGGCTCTATGTGGGACAATTAGTAAGAAGTCAGAAGCTCTGTTTAAACTGGAAAAGTACTGAACAAGTGCTGATTGGAGTGATCAGGAACGTCAGCGGTGACCGCAGGTTGGGACACCTGCTACGTGTCTCTCACTCCTGGCGCGGGAAGAAATTCCTGGTCCGTGCACTGGGCCCAAAGCCAACCCCCTAGCTGAGTACACAGCCCAGCCCCCGCGGGCCCCAGGGGAGAGTGGACGAACCTCCGAATAGGAGGAATCATCCAGAAACAGCAGTTCACTTACTGGCCCAGAAGAAGCCTGCAGAATCCGGAATGAGTGGACATTGGGGGCAGGAAGAGGGCGGGTGGAAAGAGGGGTCCGACACATTGAGGTGGCGCGCTTTGGAGTGCCCCTGCCTTGCAGGGCGCCCCCACCCCCAGTCTGTCCTGCTGCGCGCGTGCAAGTACGTCTCCTCGTACCCCACCCTCTTAGAAATTTTCCATTAGGAAACTTATCTGGCAGAAATTCAGGCCCCAAGAGGAAAGGGGCGGGCCAGGACCACCTCACATCTGCTTGGATTTTCCGCTTCAGATGCTGCGCAACTGTTTTTCCCCAGGCCGCGTGCCCGCGCCTACCTGAGATCCATCCCCAGCGGAAACCGACTTTCACGTGAGATCAAAGGGAGAACCCGTAGAGGTTCCACCCGAGATGGGCTCCCGGAGAAGCTGCTGCGCTGGCAGCAGGAGATCAGAGACCTTGTCACTAAGGTGGGGGGAAGGGAAGGGGAAGGATTTCGAACCCCTGAAGTGGGGTTTAAGGAGAACTTCAACCGCCGAACAAGCAAAGGCAACAGAAAATCCAGGACCGCAGAGATTTAGAATCCCTTGTCTACACTGGCAATTATTACAACACGGTTACTCCAGAAAACCACGCTTGCCGCCAGCATCACATATATGACCACTGCATGTCCGGGAAGCTTTTTTGGTCTGAGCTATCCGAAAGAGTACCTCGAGTTTCACTCCTTTCCTGGTTTAAGCCTCTCAGAGACCTCACCAACTTTCCTTGGGGTCATCGCTGCTCCTCTAAAGGACCAAAGGATAATTACAATATTTCTGCTCATTGTTTTAAAATAATTACTGGTATTCAGAGCAAGTTTGTACTAATTTATTCCTCAGGAGGTCAGGACATTCTCTCTGCTCACTCATTCCCAAGTAGTAGGGAGAAGTTTATTTCTCTTGTTTGTTTTAAATAAATTGTTCCACTGGAAGTTACTCCTTTGTAAAGAGTTTGCTTTTAGGTTGGTGAGCATATTTGATTACATCACTTAAACCTAGGTAGATCCGCCTTCCTGCACTGGGTCCAGGACCCCATTGCTCCAGAGCCTCTGGCCCTCAGCCTGGGGGGACCGGGTTGCAGCTCTGTCTCCCCCAGGAGAGGAGGGAGGGGGGAGGAGGAATCCCAGTGGTGCGGATGACCTTGAAGCCGACATCTCTGGTCCTTCTCCTTGGACTTGATAGTCCAGGACGACTTTGGGTTCGTGGATTGGGGGCTCCAGGGGGCGGGCCAGGAAGTGTCCCTTGTCGGAGGATTTGAGTAGCCGCTGCCTACTACTCTGCCTCCCTCAAGGCGATCCATTTAGGGGAGCAGAAACTGTCTCTGGTAATTACAGTGAGTAGCAAAGTCCTCGAGGGAGGGCCATGGGGCAGGACAAAGCTGCCCCTGGTTTGGGCAAACCTGGGAGTTTGCAGTGAGCCCCTTCCTCTGCATTTTCTTTCTCTGTCTCCCAAGCCTGTCCCCTGTTTCTCTCTGGTCTCTGAGAAGGTCCTGGCTGCCTCATGGTGCACCCTGACATCCAGTGACCTCCGGTGAGGCCAGGGATCCCTCTTGAGTGCAGGCCACTACTGGCACCACAGAACAGCTGGGCCAGGGATTCTGGGCCCAAGGAGAGGGGAGCTGAGTGTCCTGCACCCACTCCTGCAACCCGCGGTTAAACATTGAGCTCTTGGCTCAGCTTAACGGAAATGTTGCCTAAAAATCCCTGGTAGGAGTGAGGTAGCCCATCTGCTCCCCAGCAAAGCCCTCCTTTCGTTTAGAAACGGTGCCCACATCTTCCAGGGAGCCCGGGATCGTGTCTGGAAGCCCCTGAGCTGGAGGAGTCTTAGTCTGGTGTGTACTGAAATTCCTCAGTGGTTACATCAATTACACACTGCCTTGAAATCTGAAAACCCGATTCGTTCATTAGTGACCTTGCTGAAACAGCCCTTCAAAAACATCAACCCCCCCCCAAATCCCTTTTGAGAAACAAAACAAAACCTATCCACCTGAGATAAATATTTCTGCATATCAAAGAAAACACGAACATGATGGGCTTACTTTTTTTCTAGCTCGCGATAATTGTAATAGCCAACCCTTAATAAAGAGCTGACCATAATATAGGGCTGTGATAGTACTTTAAAGACACAAACTCGTTATGTTTAAATAATACAGAGGGTCTGCTTAGCAAAGCTAAGCGTGAGGAATCTGCTCCCTAATCTAAACAAATCTGTAGGACGACGCAGGCTAATTCATTCGAGGTTTGAGCAGAGAAAGTTACAAGAAGGGCGGCGGCGGGCGGCGGGCTGGTTGGCTCCCTCCATCCTGGCCTGGGCGCGCGCATCTGCCCCAAACCCGGGCGTGGGCATCTTCCCGCTTCGCGCGGATTTTTCTTTTATTTTTCTTTTCTTTTAAAGGCCAGCGTGAAAGGTGGGTTCGCTGAGAGACGTGTGTTCACGGACATACTCATCCCTCCCGGGAGAAGGCGACAAAGCCCACGGCCGAGGGCTGTTGTGGGTCGGAGGTTCCACACCGAGAGGCGCGAAAGCCGGGCTTCAGATCTGAGCGGCGGCGGGGGCCACACGCCATCTGGCCCGGCCGGCTCGCCAACCCTCCCCTCCCTAGGCCACACCTGGGCGTTTCGAGCTGCGGGCCACACTCAGGCACGCGGCCGGGGCGGCGGAGGCTCAGGCTTCCCGGTCTCCGGAGTTCTCCTTAACTCCGCACCAGGGGCTCAGAACTCCCACCCTGGCGCTGGGTGCCGGCTCAGAAGGCGATTATTCGGGCGGTACAACGCTCGGGCGGCGGGGTCCTGCCTTTTGCGCTCGTAAAGTTTGCGGACCGCCTGCATGGTCAGAAACGCAGCCTGGGCAGGGTGGCGGAAGGGGGCGCAGCGCGGCGGCCTGGGGGGCTCATGCACCCGGGAGGCGGTGTTCGGTGCACGGTGCACACACACGGGGTAAGGGGCTCGGCGCGCAGCGGGCGGAGGTTGTGCGGGGTGCCGGGGCGACTGTGCGTGACGCTCACGTGCGTGCCTAGGGCGCCCAGGCAGCCCCTGCCCGGCTCCCGTTCTCCCTCACTCCTGGGTTCCCTGGTCCCCCGCTCCGCTCCTGCTGCCCGGATTCTTTCCACGCGGGAAGTGGGGAGCAGAGGGAGCTGGGACCCGTGCGGTGCAGGCGGGAGACGGCGGGACTCAGTGCATGTGGGCGGGCGACATCTGGTGGGATCCTAAGCCTGCGCTTTCTTCTCAGCTTTGCCAAAGCCCCAGAGCGCTCCCCGGCGCGCGCGTGCGTGGAATTCTCGAGCGGGAGGACCAGCCTTCTGGGGGGAGTGCTGGTGTGATCCCCGACTGGGAAAGAAAAAGGTCCAGGCCCGTCCGCAGTCTCTCGTCCCCTTTTAGCTGAGGAAGTCAGAATTCCTTCTAGGTGCTGGAGCAAATCCCCCGGGGAGGAGGCGCGGAGTGGAGCACGCTTTCGTGTACAACGAAAGACTCTTAAAATTCTCGACTCAAGAATATTTTCCCTGGAAAAAAGAATGTATCAGCTGATAAACTACAGGGTGAATTCAAACTGTGCGATTTATGAATATTTTTGGCCCAAACTCCGGCACACTCTTCGTTTTTTTAGAGCGGAAACAAAATCTGGGTTATTGCACCATTGCTCTTTACGCCCTGCGGGTGTAGACAAAGACTTTATTTAACTTGACTACGGAACCCTTCTCTGTGCTTTGGAACCCGGCAGGGTGCGCCCTCGGGCGCCTGCCTCAGCTGGGAGCACAGATTTTCCTCTTGGGGGAACGTTCTCTTTACCGGAGAGGCGGTCAGGGTACCAGTGTGCGCGGGGGTCACAAGAGCTGTGCAAGTGCCACTCCCACGGTGGAAGCCAATTAAACCGCTTTCTTATGATGTGAGGGACCTAATTTCAATCTGCCATTTAACTTTGGAGAGTTCTTCCATTTGCCAGACCCAGAGCTGGGGATAGGGAAACGGGTGGGGGTAGGGAGTGGATACCTGGAAGAGTTTATTGAGAAATCTAATTTTCGAATAAATACACGAAAGAAAACCACAGAGGATCATGAGCTTGCTGTAAAAATAGAAAAAAGCAAAAGAAAAGCACGGAGGTGTCGCCGTCGGAGGAGGGCCAGTTCAGTGACAGCAGACGCCTTTTGCGACTTGTGTCAGAGTTCTTGACACTTTGGCACTGTCCGAACCAAAAGCTATGGCTTTTAAACAATTTAAACAAGATCGAGAGTGCTGGAATACTCGCGTGTGAATTTTCTTTAATTCCTGGATAGTTAGGGGCAGGAGAGAAAAAAGACCAGCGCCATTATTACCCATGCAAAAATAATTTTTCTGTTTATTGAAGTCTACTTTACATAATTGACCAGAAAATACCTCCCTGTGTCAGCAACATAAAGAGTACTCCATGGAGAGCTCATTGACTTATTTATGTTTCTGTTTAGCCTGATGCCTACACCATCGTTTTTGGAGAAGCTGTCACCTCTGACAAATGAAGGAAAGTGGACGCCAAGAGAGATACACCTACAAAAAATGTTTGAACTCCAGAGCTGACTCCACTCATCTGTTCTTTAAGAGCATGTTACATGGACCCTACTTGATTGTTTGAGATCCAGCCATTGAATTTTCTGAAAGTAAATCCCAGAAATGGAAATTCATGCTTGTTATCTTGCCCAAACATTTTAATATCTGAGCGGCCTGGATTGAGCCAGGGATTGAGAACCCCACCTACTGTAGCCACAGCGATCTTTCTCTTAAAAGCTGAAAACCTTCAGCTGAGGGTTAGAAAAGCAATAATTTAAACATGCAGGGAAAATTCCTAGCTGCAAGAAATGGAAAAAAAAGAAAAAGAAGAAGGCTCCAAGTGAATTTACAAAATTTATATTTGTACGAAATTCCTTTGAACAATTATTTGACAGTGAATGTATTTTTCTAGTTATGTTCGAAGATCTGAATTTCTCAGCCACCCTTAGCATGCGTGAATTGTGCGAATAGTTCTCAGCAAAGATGACTGATTTGGGAATCCATGCTTTAAGGCTGATTTTATGTGTTGGTCATCTGAAGTAAAGCTGCTTTACTTTAGATACTTTACGTGACTTTATGTCAAGCAAACCTTGGGTAAAGTTTCTCAGGAGTGTCTCTAAAAACATTATCCATAGTTAAAAAACGATTCATAGAAATCGCCGGGAAAAATGTGGCACATTATGTTCTAACATGTTTTTTAGACCATGTGGACTAAATAAAATCATTCTGGTCTGGTTGGGTAATACTGCCTCCCAGCCTTCCTCTGACAGTGCCAGGAGGACTTGATACAGCTTCATGGATTTCAGAACAGCCTGTATGACATGAGCCAGAAGACACCTGTGCTTTCTACAGGTATTTACTCCATTGATAACACTAGTTACAGATCCATTCTTTTTTTTTTTTTTTTTTGAGACAGAGTCTCACTCTCTCTTGCCTGGGGCGAGTGCCGTGGTGTCAGCCTAGCTCACAGCAACCTCCAACTCCTGGGCTCAAGTGATCCTTCTGCCTCAGCCTCCCGAGTAGCTGGGACTACAGGCATGCGCCATCATGCCCGGCTAATTTTTTTTTTCTATATATATTTTTAGCTGTCCAATTAATTTTCTTTCTATTTTTTTTTTTTGGTAGAGACGAGGTCTCGCTCTTGCTCAGGCTGGTCTCGAACTCCTGAGCTCAGAACGATCCGCCCGCCTTGGCCTCCCAGAGTGCTAGGATTACAGGCGTGAGCCACCGCGCCCGGCCAGATCCATTCTTTAAAAGGCTCCTGAATAGTGTAGTTCAAGAGATGGATAGGGTAGCCCTAAAAGTAATATCTTTAACAGCCTTAGAATTTTTTAAGGGGGAAGAAAGACTGTTAGGAAACCTCATGTAATATAGTCTGAAAGACAGAATGAACCCACTGGAACATAGACCCTCCTCCTTACAGGCCAGCTGATGTACCATTTTTTTTTTTTTTTTGGCATCTTAGTGTTGAAATTCCCAAGAGCAACCACCCTGCTTCTAAATTTTGCTCTGCAGGGAAAAGCAGTATGTGGAGGTCCCAAGGTATTAGCAGTACCAAGCCGTTCAGCTGGTAGTTATGCTAGTATAAATGCCTTCCTGGTAGAGAAGTAGGGCAAAGCTTATAGAGGCTAGTTAGTGGCCTGAGTGGTTAGTGCAGCTTCCAAAAGCATTGGGTTTTCAATCTAACTTGTCTGAGCATTGGTGGACTGGGACAATATACAAGGGCTGTCCAGAGAGTATCCAGCCATTTAACTGTTCTTGTTATATTAACAATGGCTGGATACTCTCTGGACAGCCCTCATATGTTAATGGCTAATATTTGTGTAGAGAATCAGCATTTACTAGCATAGTTAACTTATTAAATAATCCAAACTGAAGCATCTGCACTTGCTAAAAATCACTCCCATTTGCCTACCTAAAAGAATACATGCAATCTCCAGCCCTGTGCACAGTTGCTTGGAGGAATGACTTATGACTTACCAGACCATCTCAGTCCTCTTCACAGTCCATGCAGTCATGGGCATGTGTGGTGACTCACCCACCTGGCATGAGAAGGTGGCTAAAGCACATGGAAGCTCGCATGTCCCAGGCACTCATTTTCATGTGCAATCTGGAGCTGGAGTGACTTAGAAGCAGCTTGTACTTTATGCAGCAAAAGAAATGCAGTTCTTAGGACTGGAGCATCCTCACGCACTCCTACTTGCACACACGCTATTGGTCATTCCAGAAACATTCATCAGGTGGCCATGGCGTGCCAGGCACCAAGCCAGGCATTTGAGTGATAAAAGTGAGTTCCTACCATTGAGGTGTCCTTAGTCCTGACAATGAATTTAACTGAGAATCTGGCCTGCTCATGTATATCAAGGGCCTTAGAAACATTTGCAGCTTTCGCACCAGTATGTAAATCTATTTCTGGTTATTTCTCCTATGGAAATAATTTCTAATACCAAAAATGTCTTTTTGCATGGGAATTTGCATAATGGTTCAAGCTTTGGTTTCAAATCTAGATTTGACTTCTCTTTAACCCTCTGCTTTGATATCTGTACAATGAGGTAATGGTTACCTCATAAGGAGTTGTGAGTTTTACCTAAAAAATTATTGACAAATATAATGAAAATAAAAGGGCCTAGCACACTGCCTGGGAGAAGGAAGTATTCAATAAATTGTAGTTGTTATTATTGGCATTATCATCACAATATTATTTATAATATTAAGCTTTGAAATGTTAGCATTCATAATATTAAAACTCTGGAAACAAACTATCCTAAATGGGTATGTGGGGTGATTAATTAAATGATACATATTTTTTTCTATGAAAAATTATGCAGCTATTTTTTTAAAATTTTAAGTTTGTAACAACATGGTATGGTAAATGCCTTTTGATATATTAATACAATCATATTGCCCAGACTCCCTTGCAGCTAGGGTTCCTGACATGAATTAAGTGTGACCAATTGGATGCACTTATTCTAGAAGTGAAGTAGAAGCCACTTTTGCTTCCTCTGTGGTTTCTGCTGGTAGACACAATCAGTGCATATTTTTTTGGACACGTGTGTGTGTATGTGTGTGTGTGTGTATGTGTGTGTGTGTGTATGTGTGTGTGTGTGTGTGTGTGTGTGTGTGTGTGTGTGTCTGTGGCAGCATTAATAGAGGTGCCAATGGCATTGCTCTGAAGCCAACAGTTCTAGTAGTGTTTTTCAGGTTGCTGGATCACAGCTAACAAGGGCATTGCTGCATTCACTATCACAGTGGCAGCATCCTGATCCTGTTATTGTTGGCTGTGGCAGTGCCAGCAGCTGCCCTGGCCAGCCTGTTCTGTTATCCATTCCTGGTGAACCAGTCTAAATTCACTACCCAGTCCTTCTAGCAATTTTGTAAGTACTGAAGTTCCTCTGTTAAATCTCTTTCTGTTTCAAATAGCTCAGGTAATTTCTGTTATTGGCAACTAAATCCTGAGTGATATACGTTGGAAATCATGCCAATCCTATAAAACTCTGCATATTGTATGATCATAATTAAATAAAACAACAACATACTATATAGACAAAAGTACCAGACGAGTATTTCTCAAAATGTTGATTATGAATATCTGGGTAGTAAAACTATGAATGATCTTTCAATTTACTTTATATTGTCCCTACTGTTTTCTTTTAAAAATACAGCTGTCTCAAGATATAATCACTGTCCGAGTCCATTTTCTGTTGCTATAACTGAATACCTGAGACCCAGTAACTTATAAAGAAAAGAGGTTTGTTTCTTACAGTTCTGGAGGCTGGGAAGCCCAAGAGTGGGTGGCTGCACCTGGGGAGCTTCTGGTGAAGGCCTCGTACTGTATCATAACATGGAAGGGGGCATCACAGGGCGAGAGGGGAGAACTAAGAGCCAAATGGCTTTTATAACAGCCCTATTCTCGTGATAACTGACCCACTCCTGAGATAACG
Organism: Indri indri; assembly: GCA_004363605.1. Lineage (NCBI taxonomy): Eukaryota > Metazoa > Chordata > Mammalia > Primates > Indriidae > Indri > Indri indri. Next base: position 64,286 of record RJWJ010000695.1, on the reverse strand, counting down.
CATTAATCCATTAATCCATGGTGGCAGAGCCTTCATGACCCAATCACCTCTTAAAGGTCCCACCTCTTCATGCTGTTACACTGGGGATTATGTTTCAACCGAGTTTCAGAGGAGACAAACACTCAAACTATAGCAATCACATACCATACAATTTACCCATTTCAAGTGTACAATTCAATGGTTTTTAGTATATTCACAGATATGTGAAACCTTCACTACAGTCAATTTTAGAACATTTTTATCACCTCAAAAAGCTATTAACTCCCATGTCCCTCACCCTCACCACCAGCCCAAACCAATCACTAATCTACTTTGTCTCTACAGATTTCCCTGTTCTGGATTTTCATAGAAATGAAATCATATAGTATGTGGTCTGTTTTGTCTGGCTTCTTTCACTCGGCACGATGTTTTCAAGTCCATCCCTGTTGTAGCATGTATCAGAATTTCGTTACCTGTTTTGGGCTGCTTAACCTTCTATTGGGTAGATAGACCACATTTTGTTTATTCATTCATCTGTGGATAGACAGTTGGGTGGTGTCTTAACTTTTTTGGCTATTACGAATGATGCAGTTATATCCCCCAAACTTTTATTGCCCATGTAGTAATTTTATGATAAATATTTCATAAATTTTCTAATGTAAAGAAAATCTGGCCTGGTTAGCTAGTACATTGAGAGGAGGCCAAGATTGTAGATTTCACCCGTGCACCACTGGGCAGTTAGCTCAGTACATGAAAGTCCAAGCAAGATGTGCAGGCTCTATCTGTAACCCAACCACCAATGGACGAGTCTGTAAGTAGTGCTCTTGGTTACCAGAAGGAGGGAACCAGAGAGTATAAACCCATCTCCATGGCTTAGGAGACAGCTCTGAAGCTAGGCAGGATTGATTGCAGTAACCTAACAGAAGTGTGATTTGGCTTTTGGTATTTTCACGTTATAATGTCTGTCTACTGGAGTGCTGGGAATGTTCTATGTCTTGATCTGGGTGGTGGTTACATGGGATTCATGGGAAAAACTCACACTGTACACTTAAGATTTATGTATGTTATATTTAACTATATAAAAGTTACACTCTGATTAATGAAAAGAAGAAATGATAGCCATGTGGTTTCCTGAGACCTCCCTTTCACTCTCCCATTCCACCTGCTTCTTCCTTTCTGACCATTTCTAAATGACCATAGGCTCATTCCACACAGACAGAAAGGGAGAAAGCTGGGGATTTAATCCAGCTCTTACTGACTAGGTGTGGAGTGCTGCTTTCACTAGGAACTTTTTCAGTGCCCAGAATTTACGTGATTTTCAAGACTTGGCCCCAACCCGTGTGGCCAGTGAGTACTTGGGCTGGTCTAGGAGGCCAGGTCTCCCGGCTCAGGCACGTGCTTTTGTCCCTCCTGTGCACTTCTTTACTCCCAGCCCCCAGCAGAGTACCAGGCACACAGTAGATGACCAATAGGTATTTGTTGACTGAATGTGACAAGAGTGGGGTTATCACCAAAGGCCAGGCAGGCTGCCCAAGTGGCAGTTTGCTGGAAAAACCAAGGCAAGAAACTCAATTCTTTTTCTCCTCCCAGGGCACCATGGGTGGATGTTGGTCTGTCACAAGAGCATGGAAAATTTCCACTGGAGATATCAGAACTCCCTGGCAACTCCTGTGAAGTGTTAATTTTAGCTTTCAATGACCGATGCCCTTGTATAATTTAATGGGTCAGGTGGAGCATGAACCAAAGCCAATGGTTATGCACTCAGAGAGCTTTCCTTTCCTGCAGAGACTTGCTCCTTACATGTCGACTGGGAGAGAATTTCTGCTATTTGAGCCTAGTCTGAAAATTCTGAACTACTCTTAAAAATATTAGTGATCTGTCCTATCAATCAACTTTCCCTGGAGTTCATGCATTAAACATGATTGTGACTCACAAATGCTAACAGGCTGTAGCAGTGATGATAAAATAAACACAATCCTTGCATGGCCCTGCAAGAGCTGAAAGATACATAAGTGGAATATCAATTACTGGAATTAAGGAAATGTATATTCACAGGGGTTTCCATGTTCTTCCCAGTTTTCCTTTTCGTATCTGAGTAGGGAATGAAGCTCCATGTTGAACATGTATGAAATGCTGGAAATATAACATTGGCATTACATCTAAGGGTAAATAGTTAACAAGAGAAAATTTCTTCCTATACAAGTATTCTGACTAATGTAAGTATCAAAGAAGGGCTGGTAGAATTAGGATAAAGCATTTTGTGAACCTCTGGTGAAATTACGGACCTCAGCAATGATCAGCTCATCACCAATGGCTGCTAATAGGGAGACGAGTGGAAAGAGAGAGACAGGGAGATGTCTCTAGAGTGATTCAGAGATCTCGCGTGCCTCCTGACAGAGTATATACCCCTTATAAAATAGTCTTGCCGAAAACATCAACTCTGAATCTGATTCAGTCTCTAGCTAGACATTCTAACTACCATTTTCCAGGAAATCCAGGGATGGAGAAATATGGGAATCAGGGCTGCTACCAGCAAATCGAGAATGTGGGAAACTGTAGGAAAGACAGCCCAGTTTTTCTGACAAATAAATGGCAAGGGGAAAAAAGTGGGAAGGAAGGGAACCTGCAGATGAAAAGACAGTTGAGAAATGTTATCAACCACATGCAAAGCCGGGGCCTCGTTTGCATCTTAATTCAGGCGCAGGTATAAGAAAATCAGGGAGATGTGAAGACTGACTGGATATTTGATGCTATCAAAGCTTAGTGTCAATTTTGTAGGTGCGATGGATGGTTACGTTGTAGTTATTTGAAGTATTTTAAGAAAAGAGTCCTTATCTTTTAGAAATACATTCCAAACTATTTACAAATGAAAAAATGTATTTACAAGAGATAGTGTAAGTCAGGGTCTTATAAGAATTTTTAGTTCTCCAAGGATAACCCCTTGAATTGGTTGGATGTGCGTCTATTGTTCAGCATTCTCCCATCGGACCCTGGTGCACGCTTTTAGGGGTGCATCATAGACAAAAGGAGACGTAGCTGCAGGGTGGGCTTCTCCAGCCCGTATCCTCTGGCCTCCCCAGGAGGACAGCCTCAGCTGCCAGTCTCCTGTGTCTCCCACCCCCCTCTTGTTAACTCTGCTTCACCTGGTCCAAGCTATGCCTTGAGGCACAAAGGGGAGCAGGGTGATCTGCATCGTTTGTAGGGCTCAGTGCAAAATAAAAATGTGAAGCCCTTGTTCAAAAAGCAGGGAAAAGGTGACATTGACGTTGCTAAAATTTAAAAAATTAAAATGTTTTCTTTTCTTCTTTCTTCTGTGGTCTGTCTCTTGAGTTGCCATGGTAGGAGCAGGGGGGTTGGTGGTTTCCTTTTTTTTGCTATTTAATGTCACTTTCCCTTCAGCATGAGGATGCTTTCATGGCAGATACAGACCCTCACAGGTTCCCAAGCGCCCCACCTTGCAACTCTGTGTGCCCACGTGCAGCCCACCAGCTGCCAGGTTCCTCGTCCTTCCAGCCACCAGCCTGATGCCCTGTGCCTGGCCAGAGGCAGCTAAATCAAGCCAGGCCCCTGTCCTTTGCACAAGTCTGCTGTCTCAGCCCTCAGCGGATGGGCTTCCCCCAGAGGATTACAATCCTGTGCCAGGACACACTCGGGACCTGCATCAGGGGTGGGTGACAGACAGCCTCACTTCTGCCAGCTTGCCTGAAGAACATGCATGCTGTCTGCAAAGAATTACAATTTAATTGTATCCTTTATAATCCTTTATATCTCTTTTTTTATTTGTTTATTGTTTTACTGCCCTGACTAGAGCTTTCACTGCAATTTTGAATAGAGGCGGGAAGAGCAGACATCGTTTCCTCATTCCTGGTCTCAAGCAGAAAGGTTTCAATATTCACCATAAACTGTGATATTTGCAGTAGGGTTTTTTGTAGATATGCTTTCTTCCCTCCCCACCCCCACCAAGAAGTTTCCTTTGTATTCCAGTATCTTCTGGCTTCTGTTGTTCCTGTTGAAAAGTCAGTTGTTGTCAGTTTTATTTTTGCTCCTTTGATTGCAATGGTTTTTTTTCTTTCTTTTCTTTAGCTATTTTTAAGATTTTTTTGAGTACAGCGTGGTGATTATAGTTAATCATACTATATTGTTTACTTGAAAGTTGTGAACAAGTACATTTCAAGTGTCCTCACCACACACACAAACACACACACACACAAATGGTAACTAACTGCGATGACAGATGTGTTAGTTTGATTGTGGTAATCATTTCGCAAAGTATACGAAAGTCTGGGGTATGCACCAGGGTTTCTCCTCTCTGGTAGGTTCTGAATTATGATTGTTACCTCTTCAACACCGTGAAATTTATATTAGTTTCCTGGGGTGACATAAACAAATTACCACAAACTGGGTGGTTTAAAAAAACAAATTTATTCTCTGACGTTTCTGGAGGCTGGAAGTCTGAAATTGAGGTTTCGGCAGGGCCACGCCCCCTGAAGGTGCTAGGGAGGATCCTTCCTGCCTCTTCCAGCCTGGCGCCCGGGAATTCCTTGGCTCGTGGCTGCATCCCTCTCTTCTCTGCCTCCATGGTCACACGGCCTTCCCCTCTGTGTGTCTCTGTGTCATCACCTCTCCTCATAAGGACATCAGTCACTGGATTCAGAGACCTCCCTCAAACTAGGACGAGTTCATCTCAGGATAATTACTTACTCCATGTCCAAACGGGATCACTTCCTGAGGTCCTGGGGAGACGTGAATGTCGGGGGGACACTATTCAACTCAATAAGACTATTGAAAATGCTGCGCTGATTTGCAACTTCTTTACAGCAACTATTTGTTTTTCAGCTCTGGGCAGGAAATACCTCAAGCAAAAGCCACAGGGAATGTGAAGCTCACATCTCGGCTGTCCCCCACACCCTCCCCCCAGAGTTTTTGTCCCTCAAGTCCTGGCTGCCTTGGTCATCCTAAATTTAAGTTTTTTTCCTTCCGAGCCTACCAATGAGACTGACGTGAGCTCCAGGCTGCTGCTTTTTATTCACCATCCACGGCCTGCGCTTCAAACTGGCAAACGCTCCAAGGGAAAGGCAGAGGCTAAGTGGGGCTCGCTCCAGTGTTTCCCTTGGGACCCCAGGATCTCCCCAGGATTAAATCCAGGATGTGCTGTTTGTTCTTGGATGCGCTCAGACAGTTGTCTTTCGTATTTCATCCAACTTTTATAGTTGTGCCTAGTACAAAGTTTGCTCCGACACTTCTTCACAGGCAGAAATAGAAGCCTAATATGGCATTTGTTTTGTTCTAGGCTCATGTCTCCAGACCACAATTAACATCTCAGGTGCATTGCTTTTGGAAGCCCAGTTACTGGGGGCTGTGCCATTTAGGTTTTTCCCCTCCTTTTCACTGTGTTTAGAGAGAGGGATGTGTCTACAAGCCTGCCTTTGTTCTCTCTCTACATGGCCTCTTGGAGCGAGGATCATTCTGAAATCTAAAGAAAGAAAAGGTGAGATAGATCTTGGGAAACAGTGGGACATAGCAGAGCTCCACGGGGTTCTTGTCACCTTCCTTCTGTATAGGATCCTTAACAAAATCTGAGTAACAGGCATGTAGAAGGACAAACTGCACAAATAAACCACACAGTATTACCTTTGTGTGCTGAGATCTGAGATACCAGAGTAAGGGAGAAGTTATGTCTATAGGAGTATGTTTCTCAAAGTGCACTTTTCAATAAAGTGGTGTGGATGCTACTACCTTATACAGTCCTCAAAACCTATGGCGTAGGTACCATTATTAGTCCATATTACAGATGAAGAAGGTGAGGAAGCTGATTAACCTATAGTCTACCCCTGGGTAGGTTCTCTTTAACCTCTGTTACATTGCCTTTGAGTTCATTCATTCCTTTAGTAAAACCACATTTTCAGCCATAAAATGCAAACTTTTGAAAAAATGGACTTTTAGGCCGGGCGCGGTGGCTCACGCCTGTAATCCTAGCACTCTGGGAGGCCGAGGCGGGCGGATCGTTCTGAGCTCAGGAGTTCGAGACCACCCTGAGCAAGAGCGAGACCCCGTCTCTACCAAAAATAGAAAGAAATTAATCGGACAGGTAAAAATATATATAGAAAAAATTAGCTGGTCATGGTGGCGCATGCCTGTAGTCCCAGCTACTCGGGAGGCTGAGGCAGTAGGATTGCTTGAGCCCAGGAGTTTGAGGTTGCTGTGAGCTAGGCTGACGCCACGGCACTCGCCCCCAGGCGAGAGTGAGACTCTGCCTCAAAAAAAAAAAAAAAAAAAAAAAAAAAAAAATGGACTTTTAATGAAATGAATGAGCCTTTTCGTAACTTTTTATATAATTCCCAAGTTACGGAAGTGTTGCAAGAATAGTACAAGGAACTCTCATACACCCCCTACCTAAATTCACATATTCTTTACTTTTCCTCCTTTTCGATTGTTCATTTTCTCTCTCTCTCTGATTCATTTGAAAATAAGTTGGAGATATCCTTTAACTATTACCCTCAAATACTTCAGCGTGTATTTTCTGAAAACAAGAATACTCTCGACATAACCTCGATACAGTTATTAAAATCGGAAAATTTACTGCTGAAACACTGCTGTCATTTAATCCAGAATTTACATTCCAAGTTCATTACTTTTCCCAATAATGTCCTTTATAACTTTTCCCCCCTGACCCAGGATCCAGTCCAGGATCGTGCATTGTATTTAGTTGTCATGTCCCATTAGGTCCCTTTAATCTGAAACAGCGCCCCAGCCCTGCTGTCCGGTGCTCCTTGTGATTAGATCCAGGTGACGCAGCGTCAGCCACTGCGCCGTGCTCTTCTCATCGCGTCCTGTCACATGGCACGTGATTTTCATTTGCCCTATTACTGTTGATGTTAAATTTCATCGTTCTATTAAGGTGGTGTCTGTCAGGCTTCCCCGCTGTAAGTTTGCTCCAATTCCCTTTGTAATTAATAAGGATTTTTTGTGGGGGACTTTGAGCCCATTTAAAGATCATTCCCCATCAAACCCCACTGGGGCTCTGACGCCTCGTGCCTCCTATGTATGTGTTAGCATGTTCTCTCCCTCAATCTCTCTCAAGAAATCTCTCTCTTTCTCTCTCTGTCCGCCCCCCCCCATCTTTTTATCCTACTTGGTTTATTTCCCATTAGATGAAGCACATCCTCAATTAGCGTCCTGAGAAAGGATGCACGTGAGGACAAATGTTTGAGATTTTGCACATCTGTGTCTTCATTCTACCCTCGTCCTGAATTGCTGCTTGGACTAGTTACATGGTTCTGGCTTGGAAATTGTATTTGAAGCCATCGCTTTACCATCTTACAGCATCCCACACTGCTGTTGAGAAGCTGATATTCTAATTCTTAAAAATGCATTTTTTCCTCTGAAAGATTTTAAGATTTTTTTAAAAAAAAAATTTGGTGAGGGGCTTTGCCCCCATTCATTGTGCTGGGTACTGGACGAGTCATCTGGAAAATCTGCTTTTCAGTGGTGGAAGTTGTCTTAGATTTTCTTCTTGTAATAATTGCTTCCTCTCTGTATGATCCGTCTTCTCTGGACCCCTTATTGGGTGTTGGCTTCGGTGCTGACTTTCTGCTTTTCTTTTCATATTTTCCTGCTCTAGTTTATCTCTGTCATTTTGTTCCACTTTCTGAGATAATTTTTCAACACCATTTTGCAATCGGGTTGTTGAATTTTTCATGTTGGCTAATGCATCATTGCTTTCCACGAGCCCATCGCGCTCTCTGATCATGCCCTTTCCCTGTCATCCTATTCCCGTTTTATGGGAACATTGCATTCTCTTTGAGAAGTTTGCTTATGATTTTTGAATTCTGCTGCTCACATTTGTCTTTTGTTCTGTTTTTTGCCTATCATGTTACAGATCTTCTCATGTTAGAATGCTAGAAAAAATGTTTATAATGTGATATTAGGGGATGGTGCCTAATATGACAGAAAACACCACAAACAGCTGTAAGAACAGGAGCCCGAATGGAAGGTTTGTGGAGGGCCTCCCTGTAGGGTGATTGGGAAGCTATGGTTTTTTTATTTTGTTTGTTGGTTTGTTTGTTTAGACAGGGTCTTGCTCTGTCACCTAGGCTGGAGTGCAGTGGCATGATCGTAACTCACTGCAGCCTCAAACTCCTGGGCTTAAGGGATCCTCCTGACTCAGCCTCCCAAGTAGCTGAAACTACAGGCACACACCACCCAACCCAGCAAGTTTTAGTTTGATTATTTGTTTGTTTTTGTAGAGATGAAGTCTTGCTATGTTACCCAGGCTGATCTTGAACTCCTGGCCTCAAGCAATCCTCTCAACTGGGCTCTGCAAAGCACTGGGATTACAGGTGTGAGCCACTGTGCCCAAACGCTATTGGTTTTTTTATTGGAGGCCCCAGCTGTTAGTATCCTTAAGTCTTTTTGCTGGGGCCAGTTAGTTTCTCTAGGGACAAATCCTCCAATTTCTTGTCTGATGGAAGACACCTCATTTTCAGTGTTCTGGGAGCTAAGTGGGAGAACATGGCTATTCCGCATGTAGACATTTCCCTTAATTCCCCTCTGTTCTATGTGGTGTCCCATTCCCACTCTCCACTGTGTTGGCTATCCCTGAGTTTAGGGCCTCTGGAGATGGAAGACTTCAAGACAAAAGCATTTAGGAAAAAAAAAAAGCTGTTTGAAAAAGATCTGCAAGGGTGTTCAGGGATTAGAAAGAATAGATCATCAAATAAAAATAAGAGAGCTATTTAAAGGAAAAAGATACACAAAATTATCAAGGCTACTGAGATTACACTTAGTCTGTGCATGACAGAGAAACAGCAAATTTATCACATGAACGTCACATCCACAAGCTCCTGGCAAATCTTCAAGCAGCAGCACTGCAAAAGTCTGGGAGAAAGGTTTTGTTAGGGAGGTTGTAACTTACAGGAGAGGTACAGGGTTTTTGTTATTTTGGTGACCTGTTTTGTTTTTCTCAGTTACGGTGTGTTTTTGTTTCTGACTATGGGATGATGTGTGCTTGGTTACCCGTAGATGAGGGACCACTTTGCTCCTACAGTTCCACCTAGTGGTCAAGTTTCTGGTTCTAAGGCACATATTTAACCATGGGTTTGTTTGTATTATTTTTTGATTCAATATTCATTAATTTGATGTTTTGTTTTATTTGATCAGGTTTATTTACTTAGGTGTAAAAAGAGGTGTTAATTAATAATAATAATAATAATAATAAAGCACTCCTGTGTATGGTTCGCAACAGTAGAGTCATATGATACTAAGACCTAACTTTTGTCTCGATGGTCTGTGAAGCTCCTACTCATACCTATCTAAAGAATCTACCCTTTTCAGCTCATCTGCTGAGAACAGGAACCAAGAGCCAGCCATTTCTTTCTATCTGGTTTGGCCTACAATACCTGTATCTATAGGGGCTCTTCTTCCTCGAGTTTGTCAATGCCTCATGATTCTGTGGGTTGACTGGGATCAGCTGGGTGGTTCTTCTGCTGCAGGAGATATTGTTTGGAGCTGCAGTCATCCTGGGGCTCTACTGGGACAGGACATCCAAGAAGGCTCACTCACATGTTACAGGAACCCTGGGGGAGGACTGGTTGAGGCTGAGCTGCCTCTGAGGAAGTCCTCTGGGATCCAGAAAGCATTAGAGATGCTAGTCCTGAGAACCAGACCCTGGAATGGGGCAGGCGTGAGGTAAGAAGCCGGCTCCAAAGTATTGAGTGGCAGGGACATCTAGAAGGCTGGGCTCAGCTGGAATGCTGGGCCTTTTTCTCTTTCTCTGTATAGTCCCACAGCCTCTCTCTCTCTCTCTCTCTGTCTCCTGTGGCTTCTCCATGTGTTCCTTTCAGCAGGGTTATGGCAGCTCCAAGCTCCCAGAAGTGTAAATGCAGACTCTGCCAGGGTTTCCAAAGGCTTAGGCCTGGAACTGGCATAGCACCACTTCTGCGTATTCTGTTGGTTAAAACAATCACGAGCCAGCCCAGATTCAAGAGGAGGGGAAATAATATCTCTTAGCATGGGGAATGACAACTTGGAATCATTTTTTTTCTTTTTGAGACAGAGTCTCACTCTTTTGCTGGGGCTGGAGTGCAGTGGCATCATCACAGCTCACTGCAACCTCTAACTCCTGAGCTCAAGCGATCCTCCTGCCTCAGCCTCCTGAGTAGCTGGGACTACAGGTGTGCACCACCATGACCAGCTAATTTTTTCTATTTTCAGTAGAGATGGGGTCTCACTGTTGCCCAGGCTGGTCTCAAACTCCTGACCTCAAGCAATCCTGCCTCAGCCTCCCAGAGTGCTAGGATTACAGGTATGAGCCACTGTGGCTGGCCAGAATCATTTTCATTTTACCTCACTAACACCAAGATCTGTGTTTGTTCCCTAGGGCTGCCATAACAAAGTACCCAAAACTAGGTGGCTTGAAACAACAGAAATTTATTCTTTCACAGTTCTAGAGGGCACAAATCCAAAATCAAGTTGTCGGCAAAGCTGTGTTCCCTCCACGTGCTCTAGGGGAGAATCTTTCCTGCCTCTTCCAGCTTCTGGTGGCTCCAGGTGTTCCTTGGCTTGGGCAGCATCTGTCTTCACGTGGGCTTCTTCCATGTGTCTTTGTATCACTGGTCTCTCTCTCTCTCTCTCTCTCTCTCTCTCTCTCTCTCTCTCTCTCTCTCTCTCTCTCTCTTCCCCTCCTCTCTTTCTCTCTCTTTCCTTTTTTCTTATAAAGACAGAAGTCATCAAGTTTAGGGCACACCTTAAATCCAGAATGATTTCATCTCAAGATCCTTAACTTGATAGTGCAAAGACACTATTTCCAAATAAGGTCATATTCACAGGTACTGGGGTTAAGACTTCAACATCTTTTGAGGGGGGACACAATTTAGCCCACTGTAGCAGGCGTTGCTCTCTTTTATTTAGCCTGCTTAGAATCTGTTGTACTCTCTGACTTCACGTTTTAAATTAGTTCTGGAAAATTTGGTCATTATCTTTTAAAATATTGCCTCTTTTCCTTTCTCTCCATTTTTTTCTCCTGGGTTCTCAGTCAGATATAGACCAGAGCAGGGGCAAACTTTTTCTGTAAAAGGCCGGAGAGTAAATATTTTAGGCTTTGAAGTCCCTATAGTCTCCGTCACAACTATTCAACTCTACTCAACTCTGTCACAGTGTCAAAAGAAGCCATAGGCAGTATGGAAACAAAGCAGTGTGGCTGTGTCCCGAGATAGTTTGCCACCCCCTGTGCTAGATATTCTCATTCTAGTCTCCATGTCCTTTATACTTTTTCATATTTTCATTTTTATCTCCTGCCGCATTCTGGATAACTTCCTCAAATTTATCTTCCAATTCATTAATTCTCTCCTTAACCATGTAATCTACTGTTTAACTTATTCACTGAATTTTTTATTCAATAGTTACATTAATAATTTTTAAAGTTTCACTTTTCTCCCCTGATTCTATCAATTCATACCTGATGGTTTCCTGTTGTTTATTCATCTTTATGAGTGTATCCTTTCTTCCCTAAGCATTTTATACTCAACTATTCTACCTGCTGTGGCTACGACAGAACTATCTGTAGTCCCTGGAGATCTAAAGCTGTTGTTTCTTGTTTCTGTTAGCTTTCATTTAGTGGCTTGGCTTACCAAATATTTGTTGATTGTTGCTTATGAAGTCATGCATAATTGCAATTTGTGGGATTCCTGCAGAACCAACATGGGGGAAGTTTTCCTCCAAAGAGACTCTATCTTTGCTTATGCCAATAGCTGGGGAAGCCCCCTCTCTTCCATGCAAGATGCCCTTAGAATTCCTCAAGGACTTTTTCATAGAGTGAAGAGTCTCAGATTCGGGTCTCCCTGTGGAACCTGCCTACAACCAACTCCCGCCATTGCCACAGGTTTAGGCCAGTTCCTGCCGCACAGATTCTCTGTGACTCCAGCCCTGTCTCCCAGAATCTCGGCCAGCTCCCAGGCATCCCTGCCCTAGTCACTGGTGATTCCTGCTCAGCTTCTGGTCACAGAAGCTGCCATCCACCTCCTTTCCTGCTTTGCACCATCTCCTGCTTTCCTTTGGGCTCAACGTTCCTTCATCTGCTGCATCTGTCTATTTCGTGACATACCTGCCAACTTCCTCCACCTCCTGGAATACATCAGGTCTGAGATTTTGTGGCTATGAAGTAAGCCAGTCCCCCATGCTCTTGGTTTTTCATGGTCTTGAAATAGAAGTTATCACCTACAGTTCTTTTGTAAAATTTAACTTTACATGGACATATACACTTAACTTGTTTGGCATCACTTTGAACCAGAACAAAGGGACTGTGCACAGGCTTTTAGCTCCCACCCTGTTCATGCATGGAAGATCTCTGGCACCTACCTCACAGGCAATGTGAGGATTAAATGAGATGGTCTATGCAGAGAGCATATTTCTGGACATGGAGTAGGCACTTGATAAATTTTAGTTTTTTCTATAAAATTAGAATCCCATAGAACTACGGTCCCCAACCCCCAGGCCGCAGACTAGTACTGGTCTGTGGCCTGTTAGGAACGAGGCCACACAGGAGGAGGTGAGCAGTGGGTGAGCCAGTGAAGCTTCATCTGTATTTACAGCTGCTCCCCATCACTCATATCACCACCTGAGCTCCACCTCCCACCCCCTCACCCCCTCCTCCCTGCCACCACTCATGGAAAAATTGTCTTCCATTAAACCGAACCCTGGTGCCAAAAAGGTTGGGGACTGCTGCCATGGACCTTCTCCAGGTGTAGTCCGGGACTCAGTCTTAGCCTTGACTTAGATTGTTCATCTTCACCCTCGTTGTGCACCGTAATCATCTCACTGTTAGAAAATGCTAGGATAAATGTATAAATAAAACCGTGCTTAAAATGTGACTCCCTGGCCAGGTGCAGTGGCTCACGCCTGTAGTCCTAGCACTCTGGGAAGCCAAGGTGGGAAGATCGCTTGGGCTCAGGATTTTGAGAATAGCCTGAGCAAGAGCAAGACCCCATCGCTACTGAAAGTAGAAAAATTAGCTGGGCATGTGGTGCACACCTGTAGTCCCAGGTACTCAGGAGGCTGAGGCAGGAAGATCACCTGATCCCAGGATTTTGAGGTTGCTGTGAGCTACGATGACGCCACTACACTCCACCCAGGGTGACAGAGCAAGACTCTGTCTCAAAAAAAAAAAAGTGACTCCTTCCAGCAATATTAATGTTTTGATCAGGTGCTGACCCAAAGGAAGGATGCTCTAGTTGTAGAATTGGGGACTTTAGCCCAGTTGCTTTGCGGGGTCAGCAGGGGAGCCCTTGGGGATTATGAACCTTTCTGGCTCCCCTGAAACCACACTTAGTGTTCGGTGGCCACTTGTGTAATCCGACAATAGAGACTTGTATGTTGGGAGAAATGCCTATAATTATTCCTGGTTTTATTAACACTGAAAGAATACAACGCAAAACCGTCTTCATATGACCCCCTGCTGGAAACGCAAGCAACCTACTCCACACTCACATTTATTTAAATTGCTGAACAGAGTTTTTCTCTGCCAAGTTACAGTGAGGAGTGAAGTTTTCTAAGGGTGTGATTTATGAGCATTTAACAAATGGGTTTTAAATGGGGGCACTGACAGTTCCACTCCAGCTTTGGCGGGGTTGGGGGCCCTTTGGCCCAAAGGAGCCGAAATGAGCTGGCGGGAGGCTGGGGGAGGCCGGGAGGGTCCCATCACCCCAAGCCACGCCAGGGACACACAGCCAGTCCCAGCTCTTCCGCCCGTGCGCTGTTCCGCTCAGCAATGCTGGATTCTTCGTTTTTGTTTCTGTCGAGGAAGAAATAACACACGTTGCTATGAAGATTGAAGGTCTGACCCCCCCCCGCGCCTCAGGAGGCGCTAGGAACGGGAACGTTAGCTCTTCTCCCTGCTCGCGCGCCTCTCTGCGTAGAATTGCTTGGTGGGGAAGTCAGTTCACTTGATCTTTTTCCTTTCTCTTCCTCTGCTGTACATTTCAGCCAGGAGTGTGAGGATGGCGGGTACGTTGAAAATGGGCCCCCTAAAGATCTATCCACATCCTAATCCCCGGAGCCTGTGCATGTGACCTTATTTAGAAAAAGGACGTGACAGATGTGATTAAGTTCAGGATCCTGAGGTGAGAGGTCACCCTGTGTTACCTGGGCGGGCCCCAAATGGCATCGCAAGTGTCCTCATGAACGGAGGCCGAGGGGTATTAGGCAGACGGGGAGGTGAGCGGTGATGTGAATGAAAAGGAGGCAAAGACGAGCGGTGCGGCCGCAAGCCAAGGAGCGCCAAGGAGCGCCAGTAGCCACCAGAAGCCGGAGGAGGCAAGGAGGAATTGTCCCCCAGAGCTTTGGGAGGGCACGTGTCCCTGCCGGCACCTTGCTGCCAGACTTCTGGCCTCCCAGAATGTATGGGAGAACACATTTCTGTTGTTTTAAGCCACCCGGTTTGTGGTAATATGTTACAGCGGCCCCAGGAAGCCAACACAAATAACTACACCTCTAACACCCATTTCAGAAAACTAATGAGACTGATTTGCAGAACGCAGCCTCTCAGCGCTCTGCGGCTCTGCGGACGGGCGGGCGCCTTTGTGCAGAGGCAAGGCTAGCCCGGTGTCCCCAGAAAACAGCGCGCAGCAGCAAGGTTTAGGGGCTAGTCCTTTTTGGGGCGGGGGTGGTGCAATCCCAGGGAAGCCAGAGCGAGGGAAGGAGGAAAGTGAGATGAAAAAGGAGGGAAGTGGTTACAAGGTGGGGCTCTACTCAGCTGGCCACAGCCTCTCAGGACATCAGGGCCACGTGGTCACTGGCACAGCTCAGAGGAAGCCGCATTTAACCACCACTGCTTGGAGCTGTGGGTGGAAGGCAGGGCGGACAGTTTCTCTCTGGCTCCGTCCTCTGTCCCTCCTGGGCAGAGTGTGCCCTGTCCTTCCAGACTAGTCCCCAGTGGTGGCTGGAAACATCTAGGGTGGCTCAGGCCTGACCTGGTGCCAGAGCTGCTGTGGCTGTCACCTTTGGGGGCTGTGCTCGGTCCTCACCCCTGGGGGGGCCGCGATGGGGCTATGTGTGGGTGGCATGGCAGGCACCCTCCGTGGGCTGCTCCAGCTGGGAAGTGGGCCAGTGACAGCAGCTGGGAGGGGGACAGGGCTGGGCGAGTTGGGGACCACAGACCTGGGCCAGGCTCCCTGAGGCTCTGCGCTGTGGCAGGGCCAGCACCCTTTCACCTGGTGGACTCCCAGAGATGGGGGACCTGAAGGCTCATCTGTCCCCACCGCCACGCCCATGTACCTGTGTGCCAGCTCTTTCCTTCTCCTTTGGTTCTTTCTTCAGCTTCTCTGCTTGTTACCCATGACTGGCCTTTTCTGTTTTCCTTTTCTCCCTTCCTTTCGTAGATATCCTCTCCCACGTTATTTAACGTGCATGTCTAGCCTTGCTCTCCCCTGGGTTCAAGACTTCTCTCCTGTTTCTGCATCTGATTAGACATCGCAAAGAGAAATCCGCTTCACTTTTCCAGCACAGGGGTAGAGTGTCGGGAAGAAGAAAGAGAAAGACTCTCTGACAGACAAAATAGGCACCAGGGATGCGGCTGTCTTTTAACATGACAAGCAGAACACAAGACTTATTAGAGAGAGGAGACCTAAGCAGTTTTAAAATTGAATTTTGTTGGATGACGGATGGATCCAGGCCTTGCATGTGTCACCCACGTGCACACGGTCAAACTGTGGGGCCCCTCCTCCGGGGTCATGTTAGGTCCACAAAGCCAGGCATTGGGGAATGGCCTCTTCATTAAGACGAAACACTGAAGCCCCCAGGATTTGGGGGAGGACAAGAGAGAACACCATGCGCCTGGCCCTGGATGGGGTCTTAGAAGCCCCGGTGGGCCACGGGTGGGGAGTGAGCATCTCTGGGTGCCTGGGAGGGGGATGTTCACAATGCCAGCCATCGGGTCCCTGAGTTAGGGGGTGAGGGGACCCCGTGGCATAGGCTGTGGGATGGATTGGAAGCCAGATCCTGCAAGAACAGCTTGGTGGGGCATCACTGACGCCAAGAAAGGGGGTGACCAGAATGGGCAGACAGGGAAGGGAGCCTCCAGGAACTGTCCTGACAGCCATGAATTATCTGAAAAGTCACTTCAAAGGAATTGTGCTTTAAATGACAAACAGCTGAAATTTTCCTTGACTTGGCAAGATTAATACAGGTATATGCTACCACCAGCAGAAGTGGGGCCTTGAGAGCCCATTTCAGTTATAGAAAAGAGAAAATCCGCCTCTCCCCCCAAACCAAGGTGTCAGGTGGATCTTATACTCACTGCACAAGTGTGTTTCCTGACCCTGCAAAATTCAGCCTTTCTGCGCTTGGGCAGATCATCGGTGCCCCACACGTTGGGTCTGAGAACTTCCCACGCACGGAAGATTCAGATTTTTCCAGTGCTGCAGAGAGCACAGGGGAGCGTGATTACGGTGTTCACATGGCCAGATGAGAGAACCTGAGCACAGGGCAACAGCTGTTGTCAAGGATGGTGGCCCTGGCCTTTGCACAGGCAGGCTCTGTTGGGGACAGGAAGTATCAGGTCTGTACCAATGAGCTTCAGTGGCAAATATATAACGAGCAATTTTTCTCCTCCCCAGTCCAGCATTAATTATATTGGGTATCATTTAATTTGGACTTTGATAATACCAACATGGGACTTTACCTTCAGGTGCATAAGACGGATTTACAGAGTTCCCAAACCATCGAATGGGCTCTCCCCACCGCCACCCCCAGCCCTAACGGCTGTGGCCTGGGGGGCAGCCAGCCCCTTCCAGGACGGGAAGAGCACTAGTGGTTGATACAATGAGTCTCGGAGGCCAAAGATCCACCCCCACCAGCAAGGTCCTGGGGTTATTCCACAGTTCTGTGAGTCTAAATGAATATTTCTTACAAACACATCAGCATCTCTGGTTTTCACATGTGTGTAGATGCTGATGGAGTTAAATACACATTTATTTCAAGACCATTTTGGAACTCAGAGTTAATTTTGTGTCATAGTCAATTCTCTTAACCAATGGGTGCTACAAGTGTGACTCCTGTCATATGAGCGTGTGGCAGACGCTGTCAGTGCCACCCCACCCCCAGCTCTGTGTCCCTTCTCTGTGCTATGGCTGACTTCCAGCTCCCGAGAGCTCCCCAGCCCCAGTGGCCTTCAGGGCAGAAGTACCAAGAAATGTATGCCCCTCCCTGGCTACCCTCAACTGCTGACGCCCCAGGTGCATAAATACCCCAGCTCCCTCACCCCTTGCTAATTCTGAGGCATTTGCTCTGCAAGTTTCTCAGAGTTTCCCAGTGAGGTTAAGCCCAGTTGGCAGCCACACTAGCTGGTTTAACAGTGCATCTTTTATCTTCCCCATATTTCACCCCTACATCCTATGAGTGCTTTTATACCTCCAAAATAATAAACCATGTGCCTCCAAACCCGGTCTCAGGGGCTTCCTCTAGGAGAACCCAAACAAGGACAGGGATGTCTAAGCAATTTATTTTTTCTCCCCCCCTTTTTTTATTGAGGTATAATATATATTATATACAGTGAAGTGCACATATATTAAGCATGTAATTGGCAAATATCTGTTTGTATATTTCTCTGTAACTACCACTCTGATTAAGATACAGAGCATTTCCAGCATTCCAGTAGGTTCTCTCACCCATTCACTATCAACAACATCCTGAAAAGTAACTATTATACTATTCTGACTTCCGTCATCGTAGATCAGTTTTGCCTGTTTTTGAACTTCATGTAAATGGAATCACCTAGTACGTAGTCTTTGGGGGTATGGCTTCTTTTGCTCAACCTCATGCCTGTGAGATGTTATTGTCTATAGAAATAGTTTGTCCTTATTCACTGCTATGTTCTATTCCATTGTATGAATATGAGACAATTTAGAAAATTCTTTCAACTATGAATGGACATTTGGGTTGTTTCCTGTTTCAGGCTATTGTGAATAAAACTGCTATAAACCTCCCTGTATGTGTCTTTTGGTGCACACAAGGCTTACATCCTCTGGTATATGAGGTCTGTCTGGAAAGTATCCAAGCATGTAATAGGAAAAATAGAGACATTTATTGAAGAAGAGACAAGATACAAGAAACATTGTACATAGGACAACGACGCCTCAGTCCCCTTCAACAGAGGCACGTTGGGACTTCACACAGGTCTCCCAGCGTCTCTTATCCTAACCCGTACATTTCATCCTAACTCGTTCAACATTCTCAGGTGTTCTGCTTGTTGCAGGCCTTCTGGAACGTGGATCACTTTCGACAGATTCTCAACCATCTTTGAAGCATTTGTGCCACACTGTTATTTGCACTGCACTCATTGCACCATCCCCAAAAGCCTTCTGAGTCATCCGAATTGTTTCCGTGGAGGAACGTAACGTTCAAATTTAACGGGAAATTTGATGCAGATTCGTTGTTCTACTTGCTCAGTCATTTTGAATGTGATGACCACACGGTACACATGCTCACTCAACGGCATCTAGCCCCCCACTGACTAGTACAGTGAAGTCATTGTGCACCCATGCACATTCTAGTCCATGCTTCTTGGTTGCCAGGTCACATTGATATCGTGCAAACCGTTCTCGTTAAGTTAACAATGGCTGGATACTTTCCGGACAGCCCTGGTGCACCCAGGATTGGAATTGCTGGATCACAAATCATATGTAGGCAGCCTTAGCAGATACTGCCACATGATTTGCAACACAGTTGTAACAATTTAGATCTTCTACTAGCAATGCGAGAATTCCAGTTGCTCTAATCTTTGACAACACTCAAGATTGTCCATCCTATACATTTTAGCCATTCTGGTTGCTCTTATTGAAAAAAAAAAATGGCCAGTCCTGGAAATACGATGTAGTCCTTGGCCATTTTTAATTTGCTCTGTGACTTTGGAAAAGGGATAAACTCCCTGTAGCCCTGCTTCTCTATCAGGAAATTGAGTACGTTGTGCTTGACACCTCTGTCTACCGTGAGGATGCTGGGGGTTACTGGGTTGGCCTGAGCAGCCTGCGGGGAAACAAGCCTTGGTCTTTCTGACTGTTCTCCTTTCCTAACCTGTTCCTTCCCTGGACCTGCATGCTGCCTTCCAGAGCCCTGCCTCCCAACCGCACCCAGGAGGGCTGGACCATATTTTAAACACCCTGTGTCTTCCGCACCTCAGTACAACTGAGAGCACGTAATGGCTGCTCAGCAAGTACTATAGGCTCACGGGGCTGAGGACAGAAGTCTCCCCTTTTGGGGGGACTGTCCATGTTTCCGAGGTGTCCCACCCTCCCCCACTGCGGGTACAGGTAGGATCAGTGTTACTGTGCCAGGCAGGGTCCAGGCAGGACAGCAGGACAGGGAGGGCTTACCAAGACAGACGCTTGGAGGAGGGACCTGCGGAACAGGAGCCCAGACCCCTGAGGAGGGGTCACTGTCTGGCTGGTGCCGGTTCCTCTGAGGGGACACAACGGAGCTGGTCCTGGGAGTGTCAAAGACTCAGGAACCAGCTGCTGCAACTGGGATGAAGGGCGTGTGCTGACGCAATGCCAACAGGAGTGGCAGAGAGGAAGGCACCTGTCCCAGCCCTTCTCCGAGCCTGGCACTCTCCTGTTGGCAGAGCCTGACAGAGCCACATGGTAAAGGAGAAATGTCATCCACGGAGCCCTGTCCCAGCATCAAAAAGCACAGCGTAAAGGTAGGTTTAGAGTCAAGAATAAAACTTAATAACTGGCACAACTGGTGGCTCATTTTCTACTGGGTCATTCACTGTTCACCTTCCTACTCAGCACCTCCAGGCCTTGCGAAGTCCTGGGGCACCGCTGGGATTCCCCGATTCCCTGAGGCAGATACGCTGTTCATGTCCTCCCACTCTGGCCTCCTTGTACTCACCTGTGGCCCACGGTCCACTAGACAGAGGGGCTTCCTCATGTCCTCTGTGAAGGCGGTGGTCCTGGGTCAAGGGTGCCGTGTTCAGGAGCAGCCCAGACAGCTGATTCAGAAGCCAGGCAGGGTGCCCATCCGTGCAGGAGAGAGAGAGCGCCTCTCCCACCAATCCTGGCTGCAGCTGTCACTGCGGCTGCATCAGTCAGTGTTTGCTACTGCTGTGCTGTGGTAACAAGCACCCCCTGATGTGGTAGAGACCTACAATGATAGATGCTGCCTTCTTGTGCACACCATCTTCACTCTGATCCATGCTGTCCCCTTCCTGGGCTCCAAACTGAAAATCTAGGACCCAACTTCCATCCAGGACAAGCTAGTCTCGTGGCAGAGGGGAAAGAAGGAGCAAATGGTCATGGCCTAACAAAGCGAAGGCTGCTAAAGTGTCAGCCTGGAAGTGCCACACATCACTTCCCCTCACATTTCACTGGCCAAGAAAGTAAAGCGGCCAAGTCCATTGCCACTGGGAGGAAGAAGTACGATCCTCCTGCAGGGAGGGACAGCAAATCCTTTGACTAATAACACGAGGCCTTGACGGCACACTGCCCATGCTCAGGGTCTCGCAGAACCTCAACACGTGTCTCTGCTGAGGCTCCGGCCAGCCCAGAAGACTGAGAGATGGCAGGTCTCTGCTGGGAGCTCCCCTTTCCTCGACCCTTTTGTGTTCCTTCTTTCTAATCAGAAGGCCTGTCTCCTTCAGAGGGTAAGGAAAGGCTCTGGTGTGTGTCAACACGTGGAGACAGATGTGAGAAGAGCAGACAGTTCATCAGCTTTGAAAGGGGTCAAACTAGTTTGGGTACAGGTTATGTTCCGCAGTTCTCCAAGGCTGCACCCTACTCTCCAATGCCATCAGAGGGCATGGGGATTAGCTCCCGGCTCAGCGAGGAGCATGCTTTCCATTTTTCCATTCTCAGCTGAATCTAGCTCCCGGAGTCTCTCTGGTTCACCTGGTGAGAGAGGAAACTTCTAGTACTCTGAAGGGGTGGGCAAGGAGCAGACGTTCAGAGAGCAGGTGAGTGGTACCCTACTCAGGACGCAAAACAACAAATGTGCACCGCAGGAGGGGCCTGAGGTTCCGACTGTTCCTGCACAATCTTTCAACCAAGCCTCCTGTATTCAGCTCGACAGTTCCTCTCGCTGCCTTAGTCCGTTTGCATGGCTGTAAAGGAATACCCGAGACTGGGTAATCTATGCAGAAAGGGGTGTGTTTGGCTCACAGTTCTGCAAACCATACAAGAAGCATGGTACCAGCATCTGCTTCTGTGAGGGTTTCAGGGGCTTCCAGTCAAGGCTGAAGGCAGGTGTGCCACATGGCGAGAGAAGGAGCAGGAGCAGGAGGCGGTGGCGCCAGGCTCTTTTAAACAACCAGCTCTCGCATGAACTAATAAAGCGAGAACTGTTACCCTGGAGAGGGCACTGCCATTCGTGAGGGATTTGCCCCCATGACTCAAGCACCTTCCACTAGGCTCCACCAACAACATTGGGGATCAAACTTCGACATGGGATCTGGAGGGGCCGGACATCTGAACTGCATACCCAGTGCCCCTAATTGCTGAGCCTTTCTGAGGTTCTGCAGCAGGAATGATGCTGTTTCTTAAGGACTCTCCTCCTCCACCTCACCCCACCAGGTACGGATCCTCCTTCTCCCTCCTGCTAAGTCAGAGACCATTAGTCCACTCCTGTCCTTTCCAAACATTATTAATTTTCTTCTCTTCTACTGCTTCTTCTCCTGACTATTTGTCCTTGTAGGTGTATTCTTTGGTTTTTCTGCCTTTACTGTTATTTTAACGGGATTTGAGGAGAGTGCAGAGATAAACACGTGTCTATTCCAGCCACTAAATTTAACCAGAAGCACCCTACAATACCTTGATGTCTAGGGAAGCCGGGATTGGTCCCGCTATACAGAAGAGGCCTCCCTCCTTACGGGCCTTAAAGGCAGGAGTGGGTCATGGAGGGAACACTGGGGTCCGGGGGGGGGGCCCTGCTCTCCCTGGAGGCCAACAAAGTACCAGAGAGCATGCTACCTGCTGTGACCCTCACTTTACAGGGGAAGCCTGGGGCCCAGAGACCCAGAGCAACCTCCTGCGTCCCAGCCAGCCAATGGTGCGGACGGAGTGACTGGACAAAATGGTACAGCGGGAGGGGCATGGTCAGGGAGAACCAGGTCTGGGCGTCGCCGGGAAGAACCAGGCCTTCTAACTTCGTGGAACAGCGTTGTTGGCCTTTGGCTTTGGTGTACTTCCATTCCTTCTGTCGGTGCTGCAAGGTTTTATTAATTAATTTTTGAAATTTGTCAGGTATAAAATGCAGTATCAATTTTCTTTTCTTTTCTCCAGGAATATGCCAAAATCGTAGCTTTTTTGAATTCTAATATTGTGTGTGTGTGTGTGTGTGTGTGTGCGTAAGAGAATGGGTATTGGGTATGGAAAAGTGTAACTAGACTCTGAACCGAAAGTTCCAGCTCATGACCCGGGCTAGCGGGCTCTGCTTTCCCTGTGCACCCCTCCCCCCAATTATTTCCCTTTCTCTCTGGCCTTTGCAGTGCTAGTCTCTGCCTGAGCACTCCTCCCTCTCCCTTTGCTTTTTCTGGCTCACACCTGCTCCTCCTTAAGCTTAGATCGCTTCCTCCAGGAAGCCTCCTGAGATTGCAGAGGAAGGGAGGGCACGGCTAAGGCTGTTGTGGGCTCCCTGTGTGGCCCCAACCTCTGCCTCAGGACACTGGCCCCATGTCTTGCGTGTTCACCCCTGAGTCTGCGAGTCTGCAGTGTTCCTGCACCATCGCGCCGTTGTGTAATATGAGCACTGCACAAATACTCGGGGAACGAAAGAAAGAATGAATAAGTGGAATTTATCACAGTCATTTCGCATTTCCTCGGTTTCAGTCCTGGTTTTCATATTCATATCTATTCAATTTCTCATCTGTTTTTTATATTAAAAGTGTTATCACAAAAACCTAGCTGGGTCTTTGCCATCTCCTTTCAGGTGACTATTTTGCTATTTTACTGCAAAAAAACCTCTTCAAGTGAGAGATGAATAAATCCGTCAGGTCAAATTAATTCGAGTAATTAAAAGCAAATAAGTTTTCCTGGAAAACCCAGATTTTCCGGGCTGGTCCAGGGCAGCTCGGCTGGGGTTCACGCGACATCATCCTCCGTTGTGTTCCGCGGCTGCTGGGCTGTGGCAGCCGACTGCTGGTTCTCACTGGTAGCCGCTATTAGTGGCGGTGACACATTAATTGAAGCTCACTACTTCCAGGTGTGTGGCACACTCCAGGGTCACCAGTGCAGGGGGTTCACGTGTGTTCAATTACTGCTGCGATATGAAGGAATGCAACATGTCATCGTTCAAGTGTCATTTACCACCCCTCGCGGGGCCGCCTGCAAACTAAACCAATCAGCCCCTTCCCCGCGGACCGCGTTCTGTTTGGGCTGGAAACACTGTAAACCACACAGTGAACCGTGTGCGTGTTCTGGAGAAGCAAGGAGGAAACAGGGAGCTGAGAGGGGAAGGGCTAAGGGTTGGAAAATCCGTCTTGAAACTTCAGGCAACGTGTTCCCAACATTCCCCATTTGTTTCCAGAGGACACTATGGAGTGTCACAGGACGTAAGATTGGTGTATGACACCCTGGAGAGCTGAAGTAATTCACTCAAGGGTGTAGCCATTTGCTAGGGGGCCAGAGGTGCTGCTGAAATATCTGGCATTGTATATATAACAGCATTACTATATGAGGCTAATTAATTTGTGACTTTTACATTTTAAATGTTTATGTTTAGCATTTACATAAATAAAGTGAAGAAATGTGTAGTTACCTGCAAGCCTCGGCCCCACATATCATAATCTAAAATTGTGATAATTTGACAATTGAAACTTTAAATTAATTTATATAAGAGCAAGGAAAAAATTATAAGGTTTTCTGCCTATTCCCGCTGTCATGAACTGTCACCAAACCTCCTTCTCTTTGGATTCATCCAGACCAGCACATAGGCATGACGCACCAAGGCTGTCCCCAGAGGCTGTCTTTTGGAGGGATTTTTCTTTCCTTCCTTCCTTTTTTAAAAGGCATTTTTCTAAGAAGCCAGGAATGGTTATTATAATTAGTATTTATTATACTGTCTTCCTTCCTCAAAGTCACAGTGATCAATCACGTTTACTCGCCTTCAGCCCTGCCCTGTATGGAATAGATATTATCCTCCTTTCTCATAGCAACAAAAAAGGGTTACCATTCTCGTTCAAGGTCACCTGACAAATTGTTCCATATTGGAAATCACAGTTGCCTAAGCTCTGCCATTGTTTAGACAAGCCACGTTTTCACTCTCTGTTCTTTCACTTTGGGGTGCTGGTAACCCTCTTTTGTTAAATTCTGTGTTCATTCATCAGTCAGCAAATACTTGTTAGAAACCTACTTTTAACTGTGTTAACTGTAAGATAAGATTCTTTTGTTAAAAGAACACAGGCCACATTCCAAACCTCAAAACCACATTAAATTCTTCGTACTAGGAAAAGTGGCCATTGTTGGGACCATTTGATTTCATGCTCATTTCTTGTTCTTTCCTCCTCTTTCTGCAGCTCTTGTCCCAGTCCTCCCCCTCTCCAGGCCCCGGGTTGCTCATGCTGCCTTTCCCCTGGAATTTGGGCATCAGCTGTCTAATACAGTGAACCATATGAAACTGCCGATATTCAACCATTTTGACTCACAAAATTGGCAATTTCATATGTTCAACTTAATTCAAGGCTGCCACAGAGATTTGTAGCCTTTGCAGTTGCAATCAAACTGCGCGATAGCTGGAAAAGAATTTTGAAAACAGCATGATGCTATACAAATCTAAGGTGTGTGTTACTGCTTTAAATATTAAAGTAGCTACCTGTCTGTGGATTTCATTGATGATTTACTCATGAGAGCCCTCAATTAGGATCCTTCAAAAGGAGCCACGTTCTTCCCTCTTTTCATGGGTGGTAAGTGCGACCTCATCAAGAAGGACACGGCTGGGCTTGTGCCCACGAGAACTCTCTCCTACGGACAGGACTAGGATGAGCTCCCTGTCGTAGATCAGCTGACCTGAGAGTGAGCAGGTGTGCCCGAGGGCAAGGTCTCCTGTCTGTCTACCTTGCTCACCTGCGTTTGGGCTGCCATGTTGTCATCATCACACAAGAGAAAAACTCTTTCCTATGTGATCATATCTGCATTGTTAAAATATAGCACAAGACAAAGGAGAGAGTCTGCTCTGATACTCTGCCCTTGCTTGGGTTTCCTTGGCCGGAGTTTGCAAGCTGCTAAAGAAGACACAGCCCCAGGCAAAACAGTGCTGGGAGCAGGACTATCAGGCTGGGCTGAGCTGGGGCTCAGGGGAGGCGAGCTGGCACTGCAGTCCCCAACCCCTGGCCCACAGACTGGTACCATGTCCTATTAGGAACTGGGCCACACAGCAGGAGGTGAGCGTTGGGTGAGCAAGAGAAGCTTCATCTGTATTTACAGCCGCTCCCCATCACTAGCATCACGGAATAAGCCTCATGTCAGATCAGCAGCGGCATTAGATTCTCATAGGAGCTCGAACCCTACTGTAAACTGCGTACATGAAGGATTTAGGTTGCAGCTCCTTATGAGAATCTAACGCCTGATGATCTGAGCTGGAGCTGAGGCAGTGATGCTATCACTGGGGAGTGGCTGCAAATACAGATTATCATCAGCAGAGAGTTTTGACTGCACACAATAAATGTAATGAGCTTGAATCATCCTGAAACCATCCCCTCTCCCGGTCTGTGGAAAAATTGTCTTCTATGAAACCAGTCCCTGGTGCCAAAACCATTGGGGGCCACTGAGCTAGCACATGAGGCCCACAACCTGATGCCCGTGTTTTCTGATGACTAAGGCTCCAAGGAGGTATGATCATGTTAATCAAGCAGTTCAAGGAAATACACCGAATGGGCTTATTAACAATCCTGGCCTCTGTCTCATCCATAGTCTCAATTCAGAAAGCCATTTCCTCCCTGTTCTTTGGCTTGCGCATCTTTCAAATGACCTGTCTTGGCCCAAGTTCCCTAGAAAACAGATCCTGAGGCAAGGATTAAGTGCCAGCGATTTATTGGGAGGTTCAATCTCTGGGTAGTAAGAGTGAGGGCAAGCAGGACTCAGGCAAGGAGGATGGGGGCCCTGCGGCAAGCGTGCAGGCAGAGGTAGCTGCTTGGCAGGTGGACTGTCTGCTCCGTGGGATGTCTCCAGATGGGCTGTATGGAGTAACTGTGTTGAAGAGGAGTGCATGGGAGGGAGAAAGAGAGAAGACTTTTATCTGCCTGGCTTCCTCTCATTTCCCACTTCCCATTGGCCCAAATTCCCATTGGGAACTTGACTCCCTTGTACCATTGGTGTCCTCATTTGGCTCCTTCTACAGCCAGTAGGAGCCAGGTCCCAGGGCCAGGAGGAGCCAGAGACTCTGGGCGTGGAGCTGGTTGGTTTCAGGCAGTAGAACCACACGGGCCCAAGGATGTCGGTCTGCCATGAAGGCAGAAGCAGCAGTGGAGGGCCCAGGGGAAGGGGAGGGGAGGCTGAGAGACTCAGAGGGGTACATTACGCATGTCCAATACATGAGCCCACTCAAATAACAATTAATACATATTTATTAAGTGCTTAGGGCTTATGAGGATGAACCACACATGGAGCATTAATTGCACATGAAATCAAGGCAATTCCGCCTGGTAGGACCAGGTGGAGCATTTGCTTAAACAATGTTGGGTACCTTCACTGTTCACACAAGCTCATTAGCTCTAGGAGTTTGAAGACTTAGCTGCTGGAGCTATCCAGGTATTATTTAACCCCATTTAAAAATAATAGAAACAAACGCATTTTTAGATTTCATTTCATCAGTCACTGATTCAACAGAGATTTGTTGAGAATTTACTATGGCCTGGCCATGTGCTAGATGCTTTCTCAAATTTCTTATTTAGTACTCACCACCACCCTGGGGAGTTAGTTCATTATCCCTGTTTCATAGTTGAAGAAGTTATGGCTTAGACAGGTTAGCTAACTTTCCCAAGGTCATGCAGCTTTTAGGCAGCAAACCTGGGGTTTTTCCCCAGGTTTCTGGTCGTATGGTATGAGGAAGTGCTCATGGGTACCGTGAATGCCCACTGGACACCAAGCCACGTGGCAAGGGTGGATTGAGTAACACCACTGAGACTCAAACGCCACTAGCAGTAAGCGTCAGGTGCTGACAAGCCTCCATGGCACACAGGTGACCCAAAGAAAAAGTAATTTAATACCTTAAAGAGATACAAATAGAAGTACCATTTGATCCAGCAATCCCATTACTGGGCATCTATCCAGAAGAACAAATGATACTCTATAAGAAAGACACCTGCACCCGAATGTTTATAGCAGCACAATTCACAATTGCAAAGGTGTGGAAACAGCCCAAGTGTCCATCAATACATGAGTGGATTAGTAAAATGTGGTATATGTATACCATGGAGTACTATTCAGCTTTAAGAAACAATGGTGATATAGCACCTCTTGTATACTCCTGGATAGAGTTGGAATGGATTCTACTAAGCGAAGTATCCCAAGAATGGAAAAACAAGCACCGCATGTACTCACCATCAAATTGGTAGTAACTGAACAACACATAAGTGTACATATAAGAATAACATCTATTGGATGTCGGGTAGGGAGGGAGGGGGAAGGGGGAGGGGCGAGAGGGAGGAGGGGACGGATATATGCATACACAAAGGGTGCAATGCGCACCCTCCGAGAGATGGACACGCTTGGGACTGGGACTTGGGGGGAAGGGGGGGCAAGGGCAACATACGTAACCTAAAGATCTGTACCCCTATAATAACAAACAATAAAAAAAAAAATCTAAACTGGCTCTGGCCTGTACCTGACTTTTTTTTAAAAAAGTAGATTCATTTTGTCACTGAGGTTTTGTTTGAATCAGCATTAAATGGGACTGGGATTTGGAAGCCCAGTTTTGCTTAATGAAGAGACAAGAGGGTGGGTGTGAGTGTAGGGTTGAGAGCAGTGTGGGGTGGGAAAGCTCCTGGCCCCAGGGAGCTGGGCAGTGACAAGCCCAGGGCTGACAAGGCAGGATGAGCTTTGAGCACCGTCATCTGTGAGGCCTGTTCTGCAACCCGGGAGGCCCCCGGGGATGGAGAACAGGATTCCTAACACAGTAGAGCCATGGCAGGGAAGGGAGTGAAACCCATTATTCTGAGCCAAAGCTGAGACCCACACTGGAGTTGGGTGTAGCCAAGCTGGGGAGTTAAGTTCAGGGCATCTAGCTACGGCTTAAAGACCTCCTTTCAAAATACTGTCCAGTGTAGATGCCTCTTATCTTCAAGAGTTGGAACATGAGTCTGAATGTGAGTTAAAATGCACAAAACGGGAAGCATTGTTGGGATAAGTGAGAGAGATCAGTGCCTGGTGGTTTGTGAAACCAACCAACCAAGAGGTCAAACCGTTGGCATCACAGACTTCATCACTTTTTAAAGACCAGGTATTTCTCTTGGCCAGTCCTCATCAGATTCGATACTTGTTTTGCAAGTGTTCTCGTACCGACCACAGCACTGAGAGCAAGGCACTCCGGTCCGTCCTCCAGAGTGCGTTTGCAGTGTTGTTCCTGAGCAATCGGAGCGTCTCCCAGTAGCCTGGGCAGGGAGAGGGGATGGGTTATCCCCTCCCCGAGGGATAACCAAGTCCAGACCCTGGATCTCATTCTCGACTGGCTTCTTTTCTTCCCTGCTTCCCCAGAAGGCGCTGTGGGCACGTCTCCAAAGCCCTGGGCTGGCCCGAGATCAAGCCCGGAGTTGGGAAACCCCTCCTTTCTGAGTCACTGAGGCCTTTCCTCAGAGCCCCCTCCCCCTTGACAAATAAACCAGGGCATGGAGATCATTACGCCGCACATTATTAGGCAAAATTGGATTAATTAACCTCGTCTGGCCTCTCAGCTTGGGACACAGAAAAAAATGAGGTCTAGTTCAAATGCAGCATTTTGAAAATGTCAGCCATGACTTGGTGATAAATATTTATAAATATATATGCTGCGTATCAACAGGGTGGCCAGTGTATTTTTACATGTAAGTACACAAAGGCACTCTGTTGTTGACACGCATTCAAAGCAGGAGCTTGAAAGGGCCATTATGGCTTGTACTATGAAAGTTTATTAAGAATAATATGCAAAACGGGCTCCGTCTGAATGGGCCCATTGATCGGGTATCACAGCAGCCCGGGCTGGGATGGCGGATCGTCAGGAATGATAATAACGTTCCTAACAGGACTCGGTCCTGGCCCGAGAGCGGTGTGGTGTGCCAGCAGCCCTCACCGCTTCTGATTGCAGGAGTTTGTTCTGGAAACGTTGACTTAGGGCTTGAGCGAGTCCTGAAACCACGGCACTCAGACCCTGAGTCTTGGAGCCGGGCAAAGGATTTGCCCCGTGGAATGGAGCTCCAGGTAGTAATTCGAGGTCTAGATATGTGACCCAACTAAACCGCTTCCTCCTCCCCTTCTGTGAGCAGAAACATTTCCTGGGGGGGTTTCCGCATCAGTCCTTTCCCAGCCTCACCCCTGCTTTTCTTGGTAGACACCTTTCCAGCCTCACCCCTCTGGGCATCCTTGGATCCCTTCCTTGTTGTAGGGGGACTTTTCATTCACTCAGTCAACCGTATTTATTAAGTGCTTGCTTTGTGCCCAACATGGACCCAGGTCCTGGGGCTGCCGTGAAGCACGAGATAGAAGAAGATAGACACATGGTCCTCGTCCTACTGGGAGGAGACTGATAAACATGCAGGTTGACAAACAGCACTGATGACGTCAGAGAGGGACGTGTGGTGTAAACATACAGCAGGTCTGAGTTGGGGAGGCAGGGTTGGGGCGGCCGGGGCTGTGTCGGGGTGGGAAGTCCAGGAGCCTCTCCAGCAGTGGCAGGTGGGTGGGGAGCCAAAGGGCAGGAAGGAGCCAGCCCACCACAGCCCTGCAGACAGCTGAGGCTGGAAGAACCTTCCGGGCAGGGCAAGAGGCCAGTGAGGTGCGGCCTTGACATCTTCAAGGATCAGGAAGGTAGAAAGGTGAGTGTGGCAGAAGCCAGCACGCAAGGGGCAGGTGGCTGGAAGCCAGAAGAAGCCCACCCTGGACATTGTCCGCAAATGGCTCCTGGAGTGCTGGCTCCTCACAATGTGGGGTTACCGACGCTCCCACTGCTAGGAACACTTCCGGGAGCCTGGAGATGTTTGCAAGTTATTGATTCAAAGTGGCCGTTGTTGATTGATTGACTTAAAAACATCCTGGAAAAAAAAAAACACACGCAGTCTGTGGATTTGGGGTGTTTTCCCCTTCTCTGTATTGAGTTTGAGCTTAACTCTGCCTGCTGTAACATTTTTCATCACGGAGCTTACTAGAACCCTCTTTATATGATCCCTGTTTAGCTGGAGGCTTCCAAGGTCACTTATTTCCCCTCCAGACACTTATCACTCAGCATAGTTGAAAGATAAAAATTTTAAAATCAACTTTATTTATTATTCCAAGAATAGTTGACATCGAGATCAATACAGCTGGACAGAAGCTATTAACATTTTAATGAGTTACTCAGTAATATTCCAAAGATGTGTCAACGAGTCATGGCCCCTTTGATTAAGGATGTACTTGGGAGACTACTGTAAATATATAGGAGAAAGGCCCAGAGCCAGGAGCTGTCACCCGTCAATCCCGGGAAGAAGAGTGAGGATTCATGAATAAAGACGCTCACAAGGCAACCGTCCCTGGGCTATGCAGTTTACTGTAAGAGAAATAACCTTTTCAAATGCCACTGGTCTCCACTAGCTGAGCAAAGACGTCTGCCTCTGTCAGCTGTCAGCTGTGTGGGAGGTGCAGGGGCCCCACTCGGAGAAGGAGGAGAAATGTCCACGTGTCTTTCTTTTACATTCAGATCTGGGACATCAGTGAGGGGAGGCAGAAAGCTCTGGAGGGGGAAAAAAGCCAGAAAAGGTGAAAGTCATTAGAAGGGAGAGGGCTGAGTGACAAAGGCCGACAGGAGGACAGCGTCCTCAGGCGTGCACCCACACGCTGGTCAAGTGTCGAGTTCTCTGGTGCACTCACCAATCTTCATGACGACTTTTTGCGTCTCCTTTCTCCCCTCCTTCATCCAATTTCCTAAAATTTCCCGGACAGGCACCCTGGAGGTCTCCCTTGATCCGACTGGGCTCTAGCCAGGCATGATATAAAGCCCACTCCTTCCCCGGGGAGAAGGATGGTGGAATCTGACCCTGATATCGGGCTATCCCCGGACTGCAATCTCTGGAAGGCAGGCTCCATTCCGTGTTTGTGCCGGGGAAGAGGCGCTTGTGCGTGAACACGGGGCGAGGGCGTGCGCAAGACCCAGCGCACCTGCTGGTGCAACACAGAGCCCGCGGTTTGCTCTTGGCTAGACCTGGGCTTGGGAGGGGGGTGGGAGACTGGGGAGATGATGGAGCTTTATGGATATTCATTATTTGGTGAAGTTTCTAGCGAGGAGCTGCTATAGTTTGCATATTTGACCCTCCAGACCTCATGATGGAACTGGATCCCCAAAGTTGGAGGGGGGCTAGCAGGGAGGATCCCTCATGAGTGGCTTGGTGCTGTCCTCATGGTAATGGGTGAGTTCTCGCTCTAGCAGCTCCCGCGAGAGCTGACTGTTAAGAAGAGCCTGGCACCACCACCTCCTCCCTCCCTCTCTTTCTCTCTCTCTTCTCTCTCTCTCTCGCCTCCTCTCCCCCCATGCGATGCCTGCACCCATCACCTCCCCTTCACCTTCCGCCAGGAGAGGAGGCAGCCTGAGGCCCTCACCAGAAGCACATGCTGGTGCTGTGCTTCTTAGACACCCTGCAGCACCCTGAGCCAAATAATTTTCTTTATAAATCACTCAGCCTCAGGTGTCCCGTTGTAGCAACACATTGGATGCGTGGGTCAGAGCAATTTGAATCCAGGGCGGGGCAAAGACGTTGATGGTGGGAGTGGGGGCGTGCTGGGAGTGAGCCAGGGAAAGCTTCCAAAAATGTTAATGCAATTCTGTGCCGAAACGAGGAGGTGGGGGTGGGCCGGGGTGGGACCTGAAGTCAGTGAGCCAGATTGCTGCGTTCTCACAGCATAGATTCTGTGCGTGCCAAGGAAATTTAAGTCAGAAGAGGTCCAGCATTTTCCATCTACTTTGTCACCTTGCTTTCTTTTTTCCTTACTGGAAATAAGCAGACTTTGAAGTCTGAATGAACTGAGTCTGGTCCCAGCACACCTACTTACTAGCCGGGGTCACGTAGCCAACATATGAATATTTAACTCTGGATTACACAGGTTCTGCATTTATTTTATTTTATTTTTTTAAATTTAAATTTATATAGTGACAGGGTCTTGCTATATTGCTTAGGCTGGTCTCGAACTCCTGGTCTCAAGTGATCCTCCCACCTTGGCCTCCCAAAGTGCTGGGATTATGGACGTGAGCCACCGCACTCAGCCAGGTTCAGCATTTATAAAGTGTGAATGATGACGCTGCTGTTACCCCCAGAATTGTAATGAAAATCCAAGGAGACACTGTGTGTAAAGTGCTCACTACAGAGTCTAATGTGTGGTGCGTAAACACTGTCTAGGGTGGCCACCAGTCCTTGCTAACGACAGTGACACCGGGCTGTTGAGGGGGACAAACTCATGAGTCAAATGGGAAAAGATGGGCAGCACCTGTCACATTCTCTGCTTTGTCTTCCAAACAGCTGGGGAAGTGTGGGGCTGATGGGCAACCTCACCACTTACGTGAGAAACCTCATTCTCTCTGGGATAACGAGTCACTGGTGCATTTCTCCGCTGTTGCGAATTTTGGCAGGATTTTGCTGAGTGCCCACAGTGGACTTCTGGCTTTGACAACATGGTGGCCACGCTGACATGGAACAGCTCTGGGTATGAATGTCTGTGATAGCTGGATAACTAAAGCACGGAAAGGTCGTAAGTGAAAGAAAGGGGAAGTCCCAGTGCTAGAAACACCCAGAAAACCAGAGGCCAGATTGCAGGGAGCGAGCTATCAGAAAGCCAGAGCGTCCGGGTGGAGCCCCATGAAGCAGGTCTCAGGACCCAGTTTAACACCCTGTGGGGACAGGGGACCTGGACTCAGACCCCTGCATAAAGTTAAGACCCCCCGCAAAGGCAGCACCCTCTGTGAACAGGGGACTCAGGAGACAAGGACGGTTTTTCTCCCTCCAAGACTCTGAGTGGGGGAAAGTTATCCTGTGAGAAGTGGAAACTTTAAGCACAGACCAGATGCCATTTATAACACAAATTTACCTGAGCTGTGTGGTGAGTGATTCTTAATCTGAAAACTTACCTCAAATTGTCGTCTGGCTCATGTGTCTGTGAGGCACTGCCTAGAGACGCCTGCAGGGCCGTGTCCGCGGCCCAGGCCACACAGAGTCCCCTCAGGAGAAACAGTCCCAGATGAAGACGAGCTCGCGGTAACAACACAGGCGGGAGAGGAGACACCAGGAGCAGAGCCAGTGACAGCAGGGACCCTTGCAGGCCCACCACTGGGCCAGGGGCCCGGGAGGATGCGAGCTATTGGGGGCACGGAAGCCTCTGGAACCTGGGGGCATGGCGGGAGGTAGGTCTGAAATGATGACCTATCACTGTCCACCCTGTAGATATCGTGAATGTTCTTTCTGACCAAAAGGATAATGGTCGACTGTGACTCTTTTGACACACAAGCTCCGTAAAAGGCACCGAACCCCCCTCACCCCCAGAGGTTTGCCATGTAGGTGGGGCACCTCTGTGCCCTCTGTTGAGCCAGCGTTCTCTCTTTCTCTGCACCTCCTGGTCACAGCCACCCCCTGTTTTGGAGGCTGCAGGCACATATCCTACTCCCAGGCACGATTACGGGCATATGATGCCTGTTCGGTCAATCCTGGTACCCCACCCCCTGGCCACAGGGAGTGACACCCAGACGGGCCCGTGACCCAAGTCAGGACACCAGAGTTCTTCCCTGAGGTTTTATGTGTGGATGCTGGGGAGAGCGACTCTCCCTGTGTCTGTTAGCTTTGCTGAGATGGAATAGCGCAGGTCTGGAGCTCTTGGTGCTGTTTTCCACCCGTCCCCACCCACAGGCCAAGAGCCCCTCTGAGGTCATGACAGGGAGAGCTGACACATACAGGGTAGATACCAGGGGCCAAACGCTGTTCTGAGTGCGCTTCACGGGAATCACTCAATTAATCCTCACACCAGTCTCTGGAGACAGGTTATTATCCCCATTTTGCAGACAGAGAAACAGAGGCACAGAGAGGTTACATAAGTTGCCAAATGCCACACAGCTATAAATTACGGAATCCAGACCTGAACCCCAATCATTTGGCTTCAGGGTCTGCGAGCCTTGATGATACGCAGAGAGAAGCACAGAGACAGATGGACAGATAGACGGATGGATGAATGGTTAGCCAGATAGGCAGGCAGAGGCTCTGGTGTTAACACATGGGTCCCCACATCTTAGTCTGTTTGTGCTGCTATAACACAATATCTGAGACTAACAATGAAAGAGCACTAACCCAAGTGCTGGGCCTTTCCAGGCACGGGGCCCTGTGGGACAGCTCAGGTCTTGGGCCCATGAGGCTGAAGAGGGACTTGGGGGTTGCAGGGAAGTTGAAATATACAAGACACTCCAGTTATCCAAGCACCACCCTGAGTTAAGGGGTCCCCTGTTCTAGGAATAGGACCTAAAATTGGATAAATTCATCTGTCTGTGTTTTAAGCCTGGACTTCCACCCATCTGGTGGGGGACAGGGCAGGTCTGGGGAGGCTCTTTCTTTGCATGTGGTTGGGGGAGAGGGTTGTGGAAAATAGCCCCAGAGACTGGGTAATTGGTAAAGAACAGAAATTCATTTCTTACAGGTCCGGAGGCTGGAGTCCAGGGTTAAGGTGCCAGCAGGTTTGGTGTCTGGTGAGGGCCTGGTGTCTGCTGCCAAGACAGCACCTTCTTGCCGCATCCTCCGGAGGGGACAAATGCTGTGTCCCCACATTGCAGAAGAGCAGAAGAGCGAAAAGGGCCTAAACTGGCTCCCTCAGGCCCTGTTACAAGGCACTAACCCCTTCATAAGGGTGGATGCCTCGTGAATTAATCACTTCCCAGAAGGCCCCACCTCAATACCACCATGATGGGGATCACATTTTAACATGTGAGTTTTAGGGGACATCGAGACCATAGAACCCCACAATCCCTGAAGGTAGCCCTACTCTATCAATTCCCGATATCCCATGCATCGAATTTCCTTTTTTCCTATGACTTAGCTTGAGTTGCTGCAGCTGGCTCTGTGCTCTGTTT
Organism: Indri indri; assembly: GCA_004363605.1. NCBI lineage: Eukaryota > Metazoa > Chordata > Mammalia > Primates > Indriidae > Indri > Indri indri. The sequence continues at coordinate 29,072 of RJWJ010000695.1, read as the reverse complement.
TCTGTCTGTCCAGCCCACTTCTCCCCTGGCCTTGCAGCGGCGGCCCCAGCGTTGCCCTGGGACCATCCCTGTTCCCTGTGGCTTCTGGTAGAGCTGTCTGTCTACCAAGGTGCCGCCCTTCTCCTGGCACGTGGATGGAACTCGTGGCCCAGATCTGGCTGATCAGTGTCCTCTGTCCCCTGAGCAGAGACTGGTTCAGGGATGGGCACATGACTGAAGCTGGGTCCATCTGTGTCCCTTAGGAACTTTGTTCTGCAGAGAATGGGGAGACGTTCTCTTCCTGCTGGACTCGCTGTGCCAGGAGGACGGGCTCAGTGCCATTTACACAGCGGCTTCTTCCCTGGGAGGTCTCGCAGGTGCCTCCAGAGCAGCCTGTTCCCTTCTGGACTCAGCAGCGCCTCTCCAGACCTGCCCTCTCTCATCAGTGGAAGTCCAGGCTTAAAACATAGACAGAATTCCAGCAGCCCAGGAGCCCAAAGAATTAAGACAATAAATTAAAAAAAAAGGAAAAAAATTTTTTAAAAAACCAACAAAACATGGGTAGGTGAATTTATCTGATTTTAGGTCCTATTCCTAGAATGGGGGACACCTTAACTCAGGGTGGTGCTTGGATAGCTGGAGTTTCTTGTATATTTCAACCTCCTCACCACCCCTCAGTCCCTCACCAGGTTCATGGGCCCAAGACCTGAGCTGTCCCACAGGGCTCCGTGCCTGGAAAGGCCCAGCACTTGGGTTAAAGCACTTTTATTGCCATGTTGAAATTCTTAATAATTTCTGAAGAAGGGCCCCTGCGTTTTCACTTTGCACCAGGCCCCCAAAATACGTAGCCTCCCTCCCTCTTCCAATTTTCTCCAGATCCTGGAGTGGGTTGAGGGGGTTGTCGGAAGCAGCAAAATGATGTCTTGGGTTTTCTCTTCCTTTCTTTGACTTGCCTGCATCCTCTTGTTACCGGCCTCTGAGTGGAGGTTTTTCCAAATTCTTGGTGTGCATCATAGAAAAGAATTTCAGGACGTAGCACATAAGCCAGGCAAGAGAAAGCTTTACTGAAAGCGAAAGTTTGCTCGGGAGGGAGCGGGCAGCTGCGCTGGGGGATCCGGTTTTAGATCTTTTGTAGCCTTGGCTGATTGAGGGGGGAGATATAAGGCCAAGGGGCTGGCTTTTACTAAATTTGGCTAGTAATGCTTGGAATTGGGTTCCCTCCCATTGTCATTCTTTACATGGTTGTTTTGGAACTGTCATGGTGAGTTCAAGGGTGGAGAGATTTTAAAACCACAACGTAAATGAAATCGTAGTTTGCCAGAGTTCGGGTAAGGTGGCAGAGGTAGCTGACAAGCTGGTCAAAGCTGGTTCTCACCTGTGGTTACCCGCCCCTCCGTGAGCTTCTGCTTGCGGGTTGTTTACTTTAACACCTGAACTTGACCTTCCAGGCCCTGCATCTGGTCTCAACCATGTCTCCTGGCCTCTCACCCTGACCCTCTGGCGGCGGTGCTACCCAGCCCAAAGGGGGCAGCTGGAGAGAAAGGATAAAGGAGTCAGAGCCCTGAGTTTATCCCAGATGGATAATCTGCTCTAGAATAATCCAGGGTAGACATTGGGGGTGGCCCCTCATATGACACAGGGGTGTGAGCTATGAGCCTCTTTTGGGTGGGTTGAGGCAGGGGTCTATGAGGCAGCAGTGAGACAACCAGGTCCCCTGGGCAAGACCTGTGCTTAGCGCCTCACCAGACACCATCGGTCCCCAAGCCCAACTGGAAAATGATGCCAACCTCTGAGGACAGCCTGTGGTATTTGAGGCTCATGCTGGAAATGGCAGAAACAAATAATCCAACATGGAACCAACTGATAAAAATAACTCTCAGCCAATAGCTTGTTTCTGCAGATTGCAATTAAGTGGCTGCTGGCACTTCCAAATAAATACGGTACCAATTTCCATCGCTGTGCAGCTTTACTTAATGTCCCGTGACATCTGACATACCATATCACTCTTGAAGCACCGAAACGAGAAACTCCCTGTCATTCAACCCCTGTGGCAGATGCGGAAATTGGTGGGCAGAGCGTGGCCTCCCAGGGAGGCCGTTGCCATTGGCACATTCTGCTGAAGGGAGATCAGCCCTGCCTTAGGAACACGGTGGGAAATCACGGGTTCGGCCTTTACTGCCTCCGTTCCTGAGCCGGTGGTGTTGCTCCTAGAGAGGAGGGATCCAAATATCCTAGAACTGTGCCCTTGTCCCCCCTTGAGCAAATTATTCTTATCAAGGCTTTTTGATGTCTGACTCAACTGTAGATGGCGATTAGGAAATTGGGCCCCTACACCAGGTGTTACCTCTTTCAAAAAATTATTGTTGGCCGGGCGCGGTGGCTCACGCCTGTAATCCTAGCACTCTGGGGGGCTGAGGCGGGCGGATTTCTTGAGCTCAGGAGTTTGAGACCAGCCTGAGCAAGAGCAGGACCCCGTCTCTACAATAAATAGAAAGAAATTAGCCAAACAACTAAAAATAGAAAAAATTAGCCAGACACGGCAACACATGCCTGTAGTCCCAGCTACCGGGGAGGCTGAGGCAGGAGGATCACTTGAGCCCAGGAGTTTGAGGTTGCTGTGAGCTAGGCTGATGCCACGGCACTCTAGCCCAGGCAAGAGAGTGAGACTCTGTCTCAAAACAAAAAAAAAATTATTGTCAAAATCCAGAAATTTGTCTGTGTTATTGGAAAGGAGTTTTATTTTTGAGATACAAATACAACTTGCAAGAGGTATCCAGGTGAGATCAAAAGGTTAAAATCATGGCCTCGGGGGGAGTGAGGAGGCAAGGGCAACATACATAACCTAAACATCCGTATCCCCATAATATGCTGAAATAAAAAAAAAAAATCATGGCCTCTTTTCCCATTACAAATATGTGTGTGTGTGTGTGTGTGTGTGTGTGTGTGTGTGTGTGTATTGAGGTGAAATTTATGCAACATAAGACCAACCATTTTAAAGTGAACAATTGAGTAGCATTTAGCAGATACACAATGTTGTGTAACCACCTCTCTGTCTAGTTCCAAAACACTTTCATCTCCCCAAAAGGAAACCCCCTACCTAGTAAGCAGTTGTTCCCCATTTTCCTTCCCACCAGCCCCAGGAAACTGTCAGTCTGCTTTCTGTCTCTGCGGATTCGCCTATTCTGGGTACTTCATACGAATGCAAGCATGTAACACATGGGCTTTTGTGGCCGTCTTCCTTCACTTAGCTCAGCTTCAACGTTCATCCACATGGTAGCGTGAATCGGAACTTCATTCCTCTTTATGGCTGAGTAAGATTCTATTGTATGTATGTAGAGTGTGAGTGGGTTTTATGAAGTCGCTTTGACTCTCTCACCTTTGGTCTTCTGCAACCAGGAAGTCTGTTGCTTTGGGGGCTGTATCTTCATCCCGGTTTTATGCACACAGCGAAAGGTGGCTTCCTGGTAGGGAAGTGATTGAAGAGCACGTCAACTCTCTTCCACCTGCACCTGGAACTGCATGGGCAGAAGAAGGTTGCCAAGAGATGCCTGTGGTAGCGCGCACAGACCGTGTCAGGAACAGGAGGACAGCTATGCTGTTAGTGAGGCTTATTGCGAAGGCATTTTGAATTTAGGGGTTATTTGTTGCTATGAATGGAGTTTTGACCCCGCAGTGTTAAGCAAAGAATAAGCAGTGGAATGAAATTGGGGCAGGGGTTCTGGCAGGTTCGGCAAAAGGTCATTCAGCTAGTGTTCTTGCGGTGTGCTCCTAAAGTACACCAGGGAACTCTCACCAGTGTGGACTCGCACAGTCTCTTTCGTCGGAAAGGAGGGTCCCTCGCTTTGGAATACTTTGAAGGCAGTTATTAATTCTGTATCGCTTTGATAATGAAGCCAGATTTTTTTACTCAACTTTTCAATGTCTTGCGCAAAATCTTCTCCGTCACCCTCCTTTCCCCCCAGCTACCCTCAGTGCTGCCGTCCCTGGCCCAGAGGCCAGTGGGAAGCGTTTCCTGTGCTCTGCAAATGCTATCAGATAACACCCGGGTGTGGGTGTGGAACCGCTCCCCGCTGATAAAGTCTGAAAGCTGAGCCTCCCGCGTCCTCTCAGGTTTAATGAAACGGTCACCAAAGCCTGTTTAGTGTTTCTGGTTTTTTCCACCAAGAAGCATAAATGTGCATTTGAGATAAAGACGGACAATTCTTTGGTGAAATGGGATTTTACACATGGGGTTGTTTGTTTATGGGTTTGAAACATTGAAAAACACCCCTGTACCGACGCTCGAGAGGAAACCTAGTTGTTTCTTTCTCCCTAATCACACGTGTGATGGTCGCTGGCGGGACCAATGGCGGAGGTCTGCTTTTTGCTGGCTCCTCCTGGGCGCGGCGGGCGCGCGCTCTCTCACGTGCAGTCCCTCTTCCTCTCTCTTGTTCCCACTCACACACACAATTTAACATCTTTATGGAATCCCTAATCTGTGACCAGGACCCTGAGACTGTTTAAAAAGCCAACACGAGTAGGACTCATGCCCACCTCCCGCTGGGAGTGCAGGGGCCGTGTTTGGTTTTCTTGGCATCTTGCGCAGTCCTGGCACTTGGTAGGTGCTTAGTAGATGCTGACAGGAAGAATGGATGCTATTTCCCGCTTGGCTGTAGCAATATTTCCCTGGTTCTGCCAGGCCTGGCATTCGCCATGTAAGCACTTCACATCTGCACACACTCGGCGATGGTGACATGTGGATGTTCTCAACTGACCAGCTGCGGCGTCTGCCCGCTGGGGAAGTGCTGCCATCTTGGGAGCAGCGAAAGGACATGTGGTGGAATTTAGTCTGGCCAGACCTGGCAGCCCAGCTGGGGGCCCAAGGAGCCCATCCCAGCCTCAAAGCAGAGGTGTCCCTGACACACACCCATTCTTTGCACTGTTAAAGCTGAAACTTAAAAAAATAACGCAACTAGTCCCGCAGAGAAACAAAAGGTATTCCTAATGGAAATCCCATGGATGACTCCCAGGAGTTGGAAAAGGCCGATTCCTTGCACCCGTGGGGAGAAGGAGCCCTCATCCACTCTCTTCCCAGTGCTACGCAGCTCAGAGCCAAGAGCCAGGCAGCCTCTGGACCTTTCCAGAGCCCTGAGGATAGCGGGGAGCATCCTAGGACGTGGCTTCAAGGCAGGAGAGCTGCTCTTTGCAGCATCAAAGCGTGTCTCAGGTGGGCAGAGTTCACACACAGCTGTGGGACTGTGGCCAAAGGGGAATTTTTCAAAGTGAACTGGCTATGTTTATTCAGTTCTGGCTAAACTTTAAAAACATGTATTTGGGGGACACTAAGATATAAATATCATGTGACACCAACTTAGATCAAACAACTGAAGTTGGGAATGGTATTCTTTGTTATCCTTACTAAACTGGAACATGAGCCCATGGTATTGACCAAGAATTTGAATCTAGACTGAATTTTTAGAACAATTTCTAGTGTGCTACTCAAGAGGAGAATAATTTTTTATTCATTGGTGGCCAACTCAGGGTCCTAAGATGAAAATAAGGACACCTTTTTAAATGGATAGAACAAGAAAGCATTTACCAATGAGCAGCACTGATTTATCTGTCAGGGTCTCCGTAGAAATACTACCAATAGAACATGTATCATGTATATATGTGTGTGTATACATGCGAGATATATATGCAGAGAAATAGAGATTATACACACATACACACACACACACACACACACACACACACGAGAGACAGAGACAGAGAGAGACAGAGAGACAGAGATGTTTTAAAGAGTTAGGTCACACAATTGTGGAGACTGGCAAGCCCAAAATCTGCAGGCTGGAAACCCAGGGAAGAGGGGCCTGTAGCTTGAATCAGAAGGCAATCTGGAGGCAGGATTCCTTCTTTTTCAGGGGACCTCAGTCCTCACTCTTAAGGCCCTCAACTGATTGCGCAAAGCCCACACACAGAATGGAGGGTGATCTGCTTTACTCAACATCCACTGGTTTATTTGCTAATCTCGTCTAAAAAATACCTTCACAGCAACATCTGAACTCATGTCTGACCAAACAACTGGGCACCACAGCCCAGCCAAGTTGATACATGCAATTGACCATCCCACCACCTTATGTTTCTTTTAAATTTAAAATGTCTTTTTAAAAACAATCTTTTGGAGTGAATGGATGAGTTGTAAGGTTGAGCTGCAGAAAGAAAATCAGCAGTTGGTGTTTGCCTGCTGTCCTGGAGGTGGGGAAGTTGCTCCGGGAGGTCACAGGGTAAGTGGTGGGGATCTGGCTGCTGAGTCCATGGTGAACCCCAAGGTCTGGAGAAGGGGGAGGCGGCATGAGAGATGAAGGTGACAAGACTGCCTGAATGATTCTCAGCTCAGGAAAGGAGGGAGTCCACTGTATGCTGTGTCCCTGAGGGACAGCTGTCAGTCTAGGGTTGTGGGAGGACAGACAGGCCCACTCAGGACGTGGTGGCCATGTGGCTGCATGACCAATACCCTTCTCTAGGGTTTCTCCAGCTGAGAAATAATAATCGTAAATGCAAAATTTGAATAAATTAATAATTACTTAATAAATAAGAAATAATAAGAAAATAATAATGGTGTCGAACTATTATTTAATCATGAGACACTTAAATCAATTTCTAATTTTTTGGAAACTCATTGAAAATGGCGTTGGCTTTGAATCAATGAAATTTGCCAATCAAGAAGTCTCTCCTGGAAACAGAAAGTAGGTCAGCAAGCCAGGTGGTGTACACTTGTGCCTAGCTACGCGGAAGGCTAAACTGGGAGGAGCGATCAGAGTGGGAGGCTGCAGAGAGCTATGATGACACCGCTGTACCCTAGCCTGGGTGACAGAGCAAGACCCTGTCTCTAAAAAAAAAAAAAAAACGTAGGTCAGCAAACCATGGGGGCCACTCTGGAGGGGGTGATGATCTGGGACACATGGCATCTCTAACTCTTATGGAGATTGTTCAAGATCTTTAATGATCATAAATGGCCAGGGTTCATTTCACTCATTTTCCAAAGGATTAGAAAAACTCAAAGGCATAAGGGTTTAAGACCATGTGAAGCCATCGCCCTGTCTTTCCTCCTCTTGTCCCCTCCTGGCTGCTCCTGGCTGGGATCCCGTCTCCAAGTGCACACGGCTAAGCCCACTGCTCACTCGTCTGTGTCCTCCTCAGTTATGCTCCTGCCACTTGTCTCCCCTGCTGGATTTGGGAGTTCACCAGGGCAGAGTGACTGCAGTCCAGCACAGGCTCAGGAAATGTTTGCTAGAGGAGGGCGGGGCAGGTGGCTGGTTGTCCATGAAATCGCATCCCTTGCAGTGAGCTGTGGTCATGGGACCAAATTCCTGCAGATGGAGCGTGAGTGGGAATGTAAGTGCTGTTTCCAGGACGGGGACTAATGTCCCTAGGCAAGTCTTATCTCCTCCACGCTCTTTCTCCTTCCCCTGGCTGGAGGCCAGACGTGGTGACAACTCAACTTCAGTCATGTAGAGAACAAGAAAGCCATAGGAGATGGGGGAGCAACACAGGGGAAGGGGCCTGGGTTTCTGAGTGATTATGCAGAGCCGAGCAGCCCTACCAACTTGGAATTCTTTGGAAGAAAGAAATAAACTTCTGTGGTCCAAAGCCACAGGGGCTTAGCTTTACCCCAACTCACAGAACACACACGCTAGGATCATGGAGCCACGTGGGCCTAAGAAAGCACACGCACCCATGACATGGAGTTTGCCAGATTGGATGGCAGACTTTCCCTAGGGTCAAGGTGATTGTGGAAGAGCAAGGAGTACCTGGCTCAGACAAGGCAGCACCTTTGGATGTCCCAGGCGACAGAGGGAGTTCCACCCCAGGTCCACTGTGCATGGCCCCATGACTACATAATGACTGGAGGTTGGGGACTGAGCCCACAGACCAGGCGGCCAAGGCATTGGGCTGGCAGGTTAGGTCTGTCATCACGGACCCAGGCCTCAGGCAGAACGGGAAGGCACCTGCTAAGGTACAAGTGCTCAGGCCATCTGCAGAGGAGGGTCCAGCCCGGGTTCAGGGGGTCCAGAGGCAGGGAAGGTGCTGACAACGCTCCCTTAGGAAGGAAGCTGGGAGGGGCGGGGCGGGCAGAGCACTCACTGCAGGCCTGGCACATGCCAGGCCCTGTGCCCAGGGCCTGTGTTAAGCCCCAACAGCCCTGTGAAGTGGGTGTCCTAATCTCCACCTTATAGATGAGTAAGCTGCAGATCAGTGAGGCTCACTTGCCCGAAGCCACCCAGGGAGTAAGGAAGCTCTAACTCGGTGGGCTTGAGTCCAAACCAGAAGCCCAGGCGTTCCCTACACCACACGACCACAGCATATGCCAGAGGACTGGGGGTGCTTTTTTAGCGGGGACAGTGCAGGCCTGCCTGTCTGGGTGGATGGGTCCTCACTGGTCGTTGGCCGAGGCTCTGTCACTGTCCACCTCTTCCAGCAAGAGCGTCTTCTGCAGATGGTCCTCGGTGCCCCCGGGGAGGAGACTGTACAGCTCCTAGGACCAGGACCCAAGGTATCAGCCTCCTGGCAGGCACTGCTGCTCATCTGCAAGGGATGGAAATGGCCTTGGCCATAGGACTCCGGAGTATTCCCAGGTTTCAGGTCCTGCCTCCTTCCAGCCAGAGGGTTCTAGCAAGCACTGCACATCCTGGTAACAGTAGAAAAATTAATACCCCATGTCTTACGATGTTCTGCACTAGAAAGGCCTTGGCAGCAGAAAAGGGAGTCTGTCTATTCATTCAGTAAAGATATTGAATGCCTCCTGTGGCCCCGGCACTGCAGACACTGTGGGAACAAGGAAGGGATGGGGCCCAGGGGGCCATCAGAGACCTTGGCCACAGAGTGCGAATTCTGTATTGACTTAATGAAGGGTGGAGGAGGCAAGGCCTTCAAGGGGTGCTTTGACAGATATCTCAAATTCTTTTGTCTTTATTGTTCCTACTAACCTGACATTTGGCCATTAGAGATTAATTCCTTTGGCTCTGAAAGACTTTTACGATGTTGAGAACCCCAGGGAAGTCCTAACATCCTCAGGGAAGGGTAACACCATGAGCTGTTACTACTTTAGGGTCAAGGTCAGGGTTAGTGACCATGGCATCTTGGCCCTGTGGAAGAGGACACAGGATGGACATCTGAACTGGCAGGACTTGGTCTCCTGGTGTGGTGACCCCGCCCTCTTCCTCCTTGTTAACAGACACGAGCTTCTCTTCAGCTCTCTGCTCTTTGGGGAAAGCACCCAATCTTCGGCTGGGGAGTGAAGCTGACTGATTATGCCAGTTTAGGTCATGCCATTTCCCTTGCAAACGACTGATTCAGAGATGAGCCTGGGACTCCATTTTGGCCAATGAGCTATTGGGGAGGGATCTGCTGGGGCCACGGGAACCTCCCCTGCCTGCCGCGGAGAAGAGATGGGGGGAGACCACGTTGCCCTCCTCTGGGCATAGATGCACCTGGGCGAGGAGCAGAGCAGAAGACAAAGCCCCTGGAGCCGTCACTGCTGTTGTCATCTTCATTGTCATCTTCGTCCATTGTCCTGGCTGGGTGCTGTGTCCGGGAGCCCTCTCTGCAGCTCCCTGGTTATGTGGGCAACGCATTTCTTCATCGCTTATACCACATGAAATTTGGTTTCTGCCCATTCATTTGTCAAACAAATGTGTTTTGAACACCCGCCGTGTGCCTGGAACTGCATATATTCTACCAGGGAGACAGGATATGAAACAGTTAACATGAGAAGTGAGGAAATAAACAGGGTGTCCAGGGGAAGTCTTGTGCACAAGGTCACATTCAGTCCCAAGTGTCCCAACTAGTTCCCTTCGTGATGGCTGATGAAATAACACTATCTGAAATGCACGATGAGAGCTCTTTCCAGCAAAAGTTCTTTCTAAATCAGTGGTTCTCAACTGGGAGTGACTTTGCTTCTCCCTCCCAGGGACATGGGGCAGTGTTCGGAGACGTTTTTGATTGTCACATCTGGGTGTCTAGTGGGTAGAAGCCAGGGGTGTGGCTGAACGTCCAATCCACAGGAAAGCTCCCCCAAGAACGATCTGGCTCAAAACATGAATGTCACCGGCGTTGAGAACCTGTTCTGGAGGCGCAGATGTGCTTTTGCCGCAGACACCGGGAAGCAAGGCGGCTCCATCTGCCCCTTCCCCTCGGCAGCTCGGCGGAAGGGTGGACCACACAGAGCTCACGGAGCAGATGGGAGCGCCTGGTGCCCTGGGATCTTGCAGCCTGGCCACAGTTTGCCGACACGGGAGTCCGAAAGAGAAAAATGATGATTTGCACTAACTGGCCAAATCACCAGGGAAGCCCAAAGAAACACATGCTGGGAGACTCTGTTTATGATGCAGGAAGGGTTTAGTGAGTTTACTGCTCAGATTACCATTCGGATATCAGTTTCATCATCATCGACCTCCAATTTCCTGTTTTGCTTATCTTAGAATTACCTTTTTTAATGTTTGCGCTGCCCATATGGCTTTGGCTTCAAGTTGATTAGATATGGAACTGGCGCATAATGGATTAGAACGCAGGATTTGTTTGCTTTGTAATATTTTAAGAAAGAAATGAAAGAAGCTGCAATGACGGGGAGAGATATTGTATATTTACAGTCTTATTCTTTTTTCATTACCGGAAAAGACAACTTATTTAGGAATGTGGGTTATGGCTCTTGGTCACTTTTTGATTTGTGTTTCACTTCAGGGTTTTCCTGAGTTACAAATCCCTGCAGATTTGTGAGACTTAAGAGGTACACATGTACATTTATTTTTCTTTTGAGCTTTTTTTCCTCCCCCGCTCTACTCCCCTTGGTTTTCTCCCCCCTCCCTTCATTCGTATGTTTCCCTATAAGCTAATCCGTGTGCTGCTTTTCCCGCACCGTCTGCACAGTGGGAGACATTATTGCAATGAGTCCTGTGAAACCAATGGCCTGTCGCCCCGGTTGTTAAACACTGACATGTTGTACATTGACATTTGCCATCTGGATATCCTAATTTCAGCTTATATTTTAGTACATATATATTTTCTTGATCATTTCAAACTACCATGCAAAGCCACATCCTGCCCTGTATCAGATGCTCGGGACAGTACCATGTGCGAGGATGGCTGTGCAGGCAGCAAGAGGCCACACGCGCTGGTTCTGTGGCCGAGAGACCATCCGGGTAGGGAGAAGATGGCTTGCTGTGGGGCCGGGACTGACAGCTTAGATTCCTGGGGCTCTCGGGACCTGGGGGTTAGAGGTTGTTGTTGGCACATTTCATACCCAGCCTTTATGATCCTTTGATATCACTGTTAGAAACAGCGTGCTTCATCATGGGCTGAGAACTTGGGATTGGGATCTAGGATTTTTGGTATAACAGCCCCAGATCTCTACTTCCGTGACAGAAGACCACTGTTTGTAGGACTTGGCAGGCAGTTGCCGCGGGTTGAGTTGTCTCCTCCCAAAATGTAAATGCAAGTCCCAGATCCTGGTACCTGTGCATATGACCTTTTTTGGAACTAGTGTCTTTGCAGATGTAATGAAGACATAACTTATCATAAGTTATAAGAAGAGGAGAACAGACGCAGAGACACACACACATAGAGGAGGCTGCCATGGGAAGGCACAGAGGGGGAGAGAGAGGACGGCCATGTGACAACAGGGCCAGAGACTGGAGTTCTGCAGCTGCAAGCCAAGAACTCCAAGGGTTGCCAGCAACCACCAGAAGATAGGAGAGAGGCATGGAAGAGAGTCTTTCTCTCAGTCCCCAAGAAGGAACCAAATGCTGCCAACACCTCACTTTTGGACCTCTGGCCTCCAGAAATGTGAGAGAATAGGTTTCTGTTATTTGAAGCCAGCCAGTTTGTGCTACTTTGTCATGGCAGCCCTAGGACTCTACTATACTAGTTCATTAAGAACTACAAATGGATTCTTCAATTTCTGATTTCCAAGAGAAACTGAGAGACAAATGTATTTAACCCAGAGTAATTACATTGAGACTTTTTTTTAATGAGTGGGAAAATGTACACTAGCTGTCAAATGGATCCCAAGAATTAGTCAATAAGGGGCTGGGGGTGGAACATGGGCATTTGTACTTTTAATCAAAATGAAGAACCAAGCAAGGCTCAGACACAGCTCTTGCTCCAGACTCCAAGTCTAGTGTTTGCTAGTTCAGCTGGAGAACTGGTTAACCCTGACAGGACGTGCAAATCACTTTTGAATCCCTGGTTCCACGGAGTTCAGAGTGTCCTTGATTTGTCACTGCCATTGAAACCAATTGGTTCCTTCCTCTTCACTGGAAGGTTCCTCTGGAGTGGCATCCTTTCTCTTGCTTCTTGCAGCTCAGCTTCAACGTGATCCTACCAGTGCTGCTAGTTGATAGTGAACGACCACCCTCCACTGCAGCCTCTTCAGGGAGGAAAACGTACCCAACTATCTTCCATGTTAATCACAGGAACACGGTGGCTGCTGGAAATAGCTTTCTGGATACTGGGAGTCATTCTGTTCATCTCTAGCCCTGTTTGTTGAGATCCCATTATGCACAAAAGGCAGGAAAAAAATGAAAAGACCATTAATGCTCAGACACCAACTGAGGACTATAGCGTACTGTTAAATCCCATGATGGTGCCTTAAGTCTTAACACTCAAGATCTGCTTTGATGGCTGGAGGTGACCCCTGGGCAATCTGACAGTGCCACAGTGGTTTACCAGGACCCATTGCATCAAATGGACTCCTCTGCCTGGTCAGTTAAGCTGTAGCACATCCAGATAGATCATATGTGTTGACACCAGCAGACTGTACTGGCTACTTTGGCTACTTGGGTGCCTTAATTTCAGGGCTTCTTAGAAGCCCTGCTCGTACACACTTTGGACAGGAAACAGGTATCTGCTGGACACCTGGGAAATGTGATAACCTGGCAACAAGGGGCATGCTTGGGGATTTGCCCCAGTGCTGAAGAAGCCCTTGAAGAGACATCTTAGGTTGGCTCAGACTATAGGTGTAGACTTGCTAGAGCTGTTGGATGGGCTAATTGCCTGTGGAAAGAATCCAGTAGAGGAGAAGAGTGAGTGGTCTCTGTGGGGAGAAGGTGAGACAATAGAAAACAAATGGGTCACAATTCCCAATTAGCCCATCCAAGCAGTTGGTCACACTTACATGATAACAGAGGTAATAGCTACCTGTATTAACCAACCCTGTCATTGGTGTATAGACATGAGTGGCAACGAAGGATCAACATACAATAAAAGGAAAAAAGCCTCAAATAGGAGGACTGGGGTGATGCCAGAAAACAGAAATAAAGCAGAGTATTTGATGCCAGAGAAAACCTAGATAAATTAAGCAACAGATGAGAAATTAAAACAAAATTCCTCTCCAAACATCTAAGAACTATCTTAGAAAAACTTTTGGAGTTATTACATCTGTAAAATGAGAATGGTTGCTCTGATAAAGGAGCACTTAGACAATTGAAAATTAAAAATATAGCTACCAAAATAAAACCTCTAATAAAAGGCCTGGAAGATAAAGTAAAGGAAACCTTCCAGAATAAAAAGTTGGAAAATAAGAAAGAAAATGTAGATGACCTGGAAGACCAACTGAGTAAGCCCAGCATTTTGTCAGATGGCAGTTCTAAAAATACAAAAGAGGAAAACTGAAAGGAGGAAATATTCAGAAAAAAGTAATAGATTGAAATTATTAGAGTTTCAAAAATTTGCCAGAGCTGAAGAGAAGCACAAGGCTCAGCTAGAAAATGTTCACCAGATGCTGGGTGAGTAGAATAGGTTAAGTTTCACACCTAGACACCTCCTTGTGGAATTTCAGAACACAAAACATAGTGAGAAGATCCCGAAAACAATAGATACGAAGGACAGATATCTACAAAGGGACAAGAATAAGATTTTCATTGGATTTCTCATCAGCAATACTGAATTTTAGAAAACAGTGAGACGATGTCTTCAAAGTTCTGAAGGAAAGTGATTTAAACATAGAACTTTATATCTAGCAACTGGCCAATTGAATGGTGAGGCAAAAATAAAGACAGTTTATGTGTGAAAGTACCCAGAAAGCTTTACCTTCCTTGTACTCTGTCTGGGAAAATTACTTAAGGATATGCTCCAGTAAAACAATTACAGTAATAACCAGTACTTATAGAGGTCTTATCAAAAGCCAGGTGCTATTTTAAGCACTTAATATGCATTAACTAATTCCCCCCTACAACAACTCCAGGAGTTGGGTTACTATTTTTATCACATAATTCCCATTTTACATACAGGGAAATTGAGGCATAGAGAGATCAGATAACTTGTCCAGGGTCAAGCAGCTACTTTGTGGTGGCTCTGGGAGTTGCACCTGAAAGCTTGGCTCCAGAGTCTGGCATCTGACCACTATGACCTCTTGGAGCTAGAAAAGATCCAATGAAAGGAATTTGGCTGCAGGAACAAGTGAACTTAATTGCAGGAATGATGAGAGCCACACAGTAGAACTAGAACGCAAGCATTCCGCATTAGAAGAAAAACAGCCTTCAGGAAGTACAGTTTTAAGGCGAAAGTAGATTCTCTTAACAAATAGTATGATTTGAAAGCTAGAAGATCTTACGAAGAGGTGAAGGGATATGCTTCCTTTGTGAACAAACATTTAAGACAACAGTTAAAACCTCACCAAAATAGGGCCGGGCTCAGTGGCTCACGCCTGTAATCCTAGCACTCCGGGAGGCTGAGGCGGGTGGATCGCTCAAGGTCAGGAGTTCGAGACCAGCCTGAGCAAGAGTGAGACCCCGTCTCTACTAAAAAATAAAAAGAAATGATCTGGACAACTGAAAAAAAAAAAAAAAAAAAAAAAAAAAATATATATATATATATATATATATATATATATAAATTAGCCGGGCATGGTGGCGCATGCCTGTAGTCCCAGCTACTTGGGAGGCTGAGGCAGAAGGCTCTCTTGAGCCCAGGAGTCGGAGGTTGCTGTGAGCTAGGCTGACGCCACGGCACTCTAGCCCAGGTGACAGAGCAAGACTCTGTCTCAATAAAAAAAAAAACCTCACCAAAATAAACTGTACAAGGATGTCATGGTTCAAACATGAAGCAAAACTAAATGAGACATGATTTGAGCTATGGATAAAATGTGAGAAAAGAGAATCCAGTTGACTTTGGCACTTTTGTTCACTCTCCTTTGAGGGCCTCAAGTTGGTGGCAAAGGGTCAGATTTCTTTCTCAGCGGGTTGAGGCACAACAAATGGTTCACAGAGATCAATATTTGCATAACCATGATATTATAAACACTATTCATTGGGTTTTGGTTTTTAGAACCAACTTTGAGACCAAACTCTTAGTTCTTGTTACTAAATAGAATGTAGATGTTCAAAACTTGACTGAGCAGAGAGAGGGAAGATTGGGAAGGAAGAGAGAAGACACATTTATTCATCATAGACACGAAGTCAGATAATTATCTAAAGTTGACGGGCCAAGAGATTTTAATATATTGTTTAGAGCAGGGCTTCTCAACCTCGGCACTACGAGATTTGGGCTGGGCAATTCTTTGTCGTGAGAGTGGTCCTGTGCATGGCAGCGTGTTCGGTGGCACTGCCAGCCTTTACTTGCTAGTTGCTGATGGCACTCCTGAGTTGTAACGACCAAAACACGTCTCCAGCCATTGCCAAACGCTCCCCTGGGGAGAGGAAGGTTGCCCTTAGGTGGGAACCACTGACTTAGAGTTATAGGTGTAATCATTAGCAGAACAGAAAATAAAATAAAACTGGCCCAAATTGGGTAAAGGTGGAAGTGATGGGGTATTGTAGGAGAGTAAATCACACATCTTTTATAGATGTACATTGATGGATTTTGGCCTAAAGTGATAAATCTGAAGAGGCACTATCATTTTAATGTGGTAACATTTTGAAAATTATGTGTGATAAAGTAAAAAATGAACCCACTGGCAGGTAGGCTGCAAGAAGACACGGAATTGAAACAGAAGCTACAACTGGCAAAATTGTGCTAAAGAAAACTCCCAAGTAATAAACTGCAATAAACCCTGACACATAAGACAAACCATCTAAGCTCATTGCGGTGGTCTGGATGTTGCATCCATCCAAAATGCATATGTGAAAGTCCTCACCCCCAAGGTGATGGTATTAGGAGGTGATTAAGTCAGGAAGGGGGAGCTCTCGTGAATAGGATTAGTGCCTTTTTAAAAGAGGACCCGCGCCATCTCCCCACCACCACCCCGAGCTAGCCAGTCCCGTCTACCATGTGAGGACACAGCGAGCAGGTGCCACAGATGAGCCAGAAAGTGGGCCCTCGCCACACACCAAACTTGTTGGCACCTTGATTTGGGACTGCCTGGCCTCCAGAACTGTTGTTTATAAACCCTCAGTTTATAATATCTTGTTATAGCAGCCTGAATGAACTAAAACACTAACTCAGATGGATATGTTCTCAGCAAGACCGTGGACACACTGATCTCACAGTAATCCTGCCCAGACCTGTGTTCCTCGTGTGTTCTAAAGGGAAGATGCTGTTCCGGCAACTCACCCAGTTTACAGGTTGACCAAGCCTCCTCCTAAGACTCATCCCACAACCCAAGCCAGTTCCTATACTGATACTCTTGCTGGATCGCCCCGTTTCAGAAGTGTGTGGTTTCCCGTGTGTGCCCCCTTGCAAGCCACGCAAGTGTGTTCCCAGGGCTCTGGGGCTGCTGAGCTTTAACATTTGAAACTTAACCTAAAATTTAAAATTCAGAATCTTTCCTTGTTGGTTACCTTTCCTCTGGCCTGCCCAAAATATCCATCTGCCAACAGGGATACTTGGAGTTGTCACAGAGACAATGCAGATGGGCTAGATTTTGGCTTGAGAGGGGATATTCCTGATGCCTTTGTCACCGCCTTCTTTGACACTTGGAGCTTGGGGTGACAAGAGACCGGACAGGGCCCAGGCGTGATCACGTCAGAGGGAGCCGTCAGGGTGTCCGCGTATCTGGCGCTCTCCCCAGGAGGATGCGCGTCTGCTGACGGGATAGGAAACCGCTGACGTAGTGGGAGGCTCTGGAGGACTCGTGGAACAGCCATGGAAGGTGAGGAGACACACGGCCAGGGAGGACGTGGGGATTTGGGGGTTGTTCCTGTGACAGAGCTTCAGTGGGCAGGGGGGACAGTGACAGAACCCTGGGAGACCCCACGCACAGTGGGCGGGACAAGGAAGGAAGGAGGGAGCCCAGTTAGCAGGGGATTGTAAACCCCCTGGGGGAGGAACCGTTTCTGTCCTGCAGCTGTAGCCCAGCAGTGTACCTGGCACATAGTAGGTGCTTAGTAAATATCAATTTAGTGAAGGAGGGAAAAGCGGTATAGCGCTCCTGCAGCCAAGCTTGAGGGGGATTTTAGGAAGACAGTGATCAACCGTGAAGCAGCACATGTAGGCCATTGTGTTAGTGTCCTAGACCTGCCACAACAAAGGGCCACCAACTGAGTGGCTTAAAACAACAGAAATTTCTTCTCTCACAGTTCTGGAGGCCAGAAGTCCAAAATCAAGGTGTCAGCACCTTCCAAAGGCTCTTCTTTGCCTCTTCCAGCCTCCGCTGGCTCCAGGTGGCCCTTGGCTATGGCAGTGTCACTCCACTCTCCACCTCTGTCTTCACGTGGCCTTCTTCCCTGCATCTCTCCAGGTGTCCTCCCTTTCTGACCCTTGTTAGGACACTAGTCATTGGGTTTAGGCCCACCCTAATCCAGGATGACTTCATCTCAGGATCCATACCTTAATGATGTCCACAAAAAACCTGTTCCACATACGGTCTCATTCTGAGGTTGCTGGTGGACATACCTTTCGTGGAGGCCACTTCAACCCTCACCACCTACTCATATGTTCAGTTTCAGCAAAAGCAAAGGAATAGTGATCAAGAAGGGAAAACAACAAATACGCTGATTTTATTTATTTTTTTTGCAAAGTTGGGACACAGAATGTCTCATCATGCTGTATGCAAACATTCTAACTCAAGCTCACTTTAGTTTTCTTGGGCTGCCATAGCAACCACCAACCAGGTGGCTTACAACAACAGGAATTTATTGTCTCACAGTTCTGAAGCCAGAAGTGCAAAAGCAAGGTGTCAGCACCTGAGACTGTGGGGGAGAATCCTTCCTTGCCTCTCCTGGCTTCTGGTGCTGTCGGCACCCCCCGGCACTCCTGGGCTTGTCGACACATCGCTCCGATCTCTGCCTCTGTGGTCACGCGACCTTCTTCTGTGTCTGCGTCTCTGTGTCTCTTCTCCTATTCTCATTGGCTTATGGTCCACCCTACTCCAGCATGCCTCATGTTCACTAATCATGACTGCAATGACCCTACTTCCAAATAAGGTCACATTCCTAGGTAACAGGGGTTAAAACTTTCATGTCTTTCTGAGGGACACACAATTCATAACAAATGTGGTTTACAGAGCCCCAGAAGTCTTTTTTCCCGAAAGTCTTAGACACAGCACCTTAAAAAACCCAGGAAGTTTCCCTGGAATCAGAGCAATTCAGTGTCCGACTGGGCTCCTTGCTCAGGGCTGAGCATAGTCGCACTCAGAGACTCCCCGTTTGATGCCATAGGACTCTGGCCATAAATAGCAGTGGCCAAAACAGTGTACGTTTGTCATCCGTGATTGACGCCACCTTGGATGAGAGGAGGGTGCACTCAGGACACCCTCAGAGAACAGCATCCACACGCTCCCTCACCTCCCCGCCGGGACCTCCCTGAACACCCCCTGTGACCAGGCAGCAGTCACGCTGGCCACAACTCCAGTTCTCAGTGGCCAGGGATTGAGGGCAAGAACCAGAGACTTTTTCTTGAACTTCAGCAAGCTTCCAGACTCTTGCCTGCAACCGGAATCATAAGCACACGGACTGAAAAGATGTTTCGTGGACAAACAGCTGGCCCCAAACTATCAAATGCCAGGAATTTCAGAAATACAGGGCTGTCCAGAACAGCTGCTCAGAGGTGTGGATATATTGCCGAACAGGTTGGTGGAGGAGAGGGTGCGATTCCAGCCTAATCCCTGGGAGAACCTCACATGCTTGCACATCTGGAATCCTTCCAGGACTGGCTGGGAAAACTGGGGTCCCCTCACCCGTCCAGCGTTTGTTCTGCGTCGCCCCCTGGTGGGTGTTTTTGACGACATCCCTCTGGGAAGGTGAGCTCAGGCAATTCTAGGAAGGGTTGGTTCCAGGAGGAGGCAATAGGCTTCAGAAAAAGCGGAGACCTCGAGATCATCTGTGGCCCATCTCTGGGTTCCAAGGATAGGGAAATGAAGGCCAACACAGTAAGTGACATCGCCATGGTCACGGAGCTGCTAAGGGCAGATCGAGATTAGAATCCTTGGCCAGGATTCCTACCGCACACCCAGCGTCACTTAACGTCACCACGAATGTGGTCCTTTCCACCTCATCGTGTCTGTAATTGGAAAACAAATCGGGTGGGGTGAATTTTAACCTCTTTCCACACCTGTGTGTGGCTGGCGATAGGTTAGCCATTAGGTAGAAAATAGGGAAACCACCATATTTTAATTACCTTTTCAAAGACTTCTGCTGTAGTGAGCTATTTACCTTCTAGAAACTGTGTTTCTTTTTAATCAGTGTCAATGTGGAGTTTTTAAAGCATGAATATTCTGGAGGAGGGATGGGGTGAGAGTGTGCTCTTACTGAAAAAATTTCTTATGGAAACAGGGCAGCCTGTCCCAGCATCTCCCAGGCTTGTATGGGGAAGTTGCCGCTTTCAAGAGACTTGTGGGTGCTTGTCTACCAGTCACAAAACCAGAGACTAAGCATTTTCAAGCCAGCAGGGATTCCTCCTCCCTACACTTTTAGGATTTGCAAATGTCTTCGAGACTTTGCTATTTAGTGGCACCCCCGCCCCCACTGGTGCCTTGGGGATGTCTCCAGACCTGAAAGTGCAAGTGATCCACGCAGATGTGCAGAACAAAGCTTGTTTATGGAGCTAGCGATCTTTAGCATGGCTTATTTATACCCAATCCAGAAAGGCTTGGAAGCTGCTGCAAAAAAACCACACATATACGACAACGTTAATGCAACAACAAATCCAGACTGTGCAAAGGAAGAGGAAGCAGAACCCAGTGTCGTTACTGAGACTCATCATTGAATTTGGCCCTGAACTTCCTAGCAGCCACTGGATTGCATAATATCCATTATTAGAAAGATAGGAGCTTGGTAATTTTTTAAAGGCATTTTCCCCTAGGGGAAAAAGTCTTTTGTGGAAGTTTCTATTGGGATTCCTGGGTGACAAAACAAGCCCCACTCTTGATAACAATTCCAGCCCCAGTGCAGAAGCAATCTTAATAATCTTCATCTGGCTGTGTCTTGTAATGACCTTAATTAAATTGAAGGGTGTAACCATAGACACGGACATACTGAAGCAACTCTTCTAGGACCAAACTAACAGGGTCCAGATAGGCGCCTTCCTCATAAGTGAGCGTCATGGAGGGATGGAACATAAATCCATTTGGGCCTGGAAACCATCGCCAGGCATGGTTAGCAGATGGTGGGGAAGTCCAGAGCTGCACAAAGCATTCCTTGGGAGCGCAGCTTCAGAACCTCCACGCACATCATGCATCCATTGCTTCAAAAGCTTGCATAACAGGGCTGGCCCAAGTGATACCTGCAGGGTGATTCTGTGGTCTTGGGGGGCAACCCTCATGTAGGGCCATAGCACACAGCAATTAGCCTGTGTTTAAGCACTCGGGATGCCTGAATTTTTATTGCCTATATGCACTAACTATCGAAAGTCGCAGTTTTTATTAAACTCACCCTCCTGCAGACGCCTGTGTAGTGTGGCGTTAGAGAGCCGGGCTCAACTCTGAGGATAATGCAACCCACATGTTGAACTGCTTGCTTCACTGCCTTACAGAAATATCTCAGGTAGCAAGTATTTTCTTACTGCGCTGTTAGAAAAACATGCGGCGAGCACACGCTGTTTGCTTTTTGCACCCTTTGCCATTACAAAAACGTAACAGCTGTGCGGGAGTGGCTGTGTAGCTGACACCCTGGACATCGCTTTGGGGAGATCAGTGTTTTCCTGACAAAGAGACACCGCAACAATGATGATCTTCCATAATGTATTTCAGTATATTGTGCTACCCAGTTAAATCCGTTAAGTGGCTAATTGACTCTGTGGTTGGCTTCCCCTCCAGCAGAGAAAAGGCAAGTGGCTTGCGCTTGCTGCTTTTAATACACCTTGAAGTCCTGGCCCGTGGAGTCCAGTTTCAGGAGGACACCTGCAGGGGTGGGAGGCTCTGTGGGGCCACCCAGCGCAATCGCACTTCGTTCCCTGGAGTGTGTCCTCTAGGATGAAACCCTGGGGTAAGGGGGATGTACACGCACTCGTAAAATGTTCTTTTCTCCTTCCCCAAACAATGGTTTACTGTTCACCAATGAGGCCGGGAGGTGTACGGACCCAAATAATTAGTGCAGGCTCCTGGCTCATTCAGGTGTGGAGTGTGGGAACGCCAGGCCTCTCGGCTCACAGAAAAGAAGAAAGTCCTTCACAAATGGTGAAGGACTGACCAAACCCTTTTCTCCAACTTTTTTTTTTTTTTTTGGAGACAGGGTCTGGCTCTGTCGCCCAGGCTGGAGTGCAGTGACACAGCCATAGCTCACAGCAGCCTCAGACTCCTGGGCTCAAGCGATCCTCCTGCCTCAGCCTCCCGAGTAGCTGGGACTATAGCCATGTGCCACCACACCTGGCTAATTTTTAAATTTTTTGTAGAGATGGGGATCTCAATATGTTGCCTAGGCCGGTCTTGAACTCCTGGTCTCAAGCGATCCTCCCACCTTGGCCTCCCAAAGTGCTGGGATTACAGGTGTGAGCCACCGTGCCCGGCCTCTCCAACCTACATTTATCCTTTCTCTTGACCCGCCACTGAAGCAGAGTAGGATGGGAGGGGAAGGGACCCTGGGGAGAAAAAGAGGCCCCCGTATTATGTGAAGATGTTTGTGATCTGGCAAAACAGGAATTTGGCCAGACTTTTCTTTTGACAAATCTAAAAGATTTCCAACACTTTAAATATATTTTCAATCTTATCTGAAAAACAGACTAAAATTTGGAACTTAGTATAGACTATTAATAAAAATGGCAAAGCACTTCATGCTGAACAATAATAGAAATAGTATGCAAATCCACGTATGTGATCTAAATGGTGTGTGTGTGTGTGTGTGTGTGTGTGTGTGTGTGTCTACCATGTGCTACATAACCAATGGTTTGGTCAATGATGGACCACACATATGATGGTGGTCCCATAAGATTATAATGCTGTACTTTACTGTAACTTTCCTATGTTTAGATATGTTTAAAGACACAAATACCACTGTGTTTCAGTTGTCTGCAGTGTTCAGTACAGCACCGTGCTGCGCAGGTTTGTAGCCTAGCAGCCCTAGGCCATACCATACAGTCTAAGTGGGTAGCAGGCTATACCACTAGGTTTGTGTAAGTGCACTCTGGGATGTTTGTACGATGAAATCACCTTACAACGCATTACTCAGAATGCATCCCCATCATTAAGTGACACATGACTCTATGTATCAATATTTCTGGAAGGAATCAATGGTTACAACGACAAACATGCCTTTCTCATTATGTTACAGGGTTTTACATGTATAACTCGGGACATGTCCAAATTATGCTAATCACCCACACATCAGTTTGTTTAGCTCTGGGTACACAGACACAGAGGCTGGCCTGGTGTCTTGTTCCATCTCTGCAGCAGTGTGGGGACACAGTCATGGGGACAGAGTCAAGCCAATGAGGGAGAACAGGCCCTCCAGCCCTGTGAGGCTCTGACTTCACTGGTCTTCCATTTGTAGCTGTTCCTGGGGGAGAAGCAGCTCCTGGACGCCTCTTCCCAGGCTTGGCGTCAGGACTCATGGGCTCCTTGAGGCCCATGTCCACCTCCCACAGCAGAAGGGCAACAGGGACATTCACACCAGGAGCCACGCAGGATCTGCAGGACGTTTGATCTGTAGAAGAGTACAGTTGGCAGGAAGATGACAGTCTTGAACTGTTTGAAGGGACGGTCGTGGGACAGATGAATTGGACTCATTTCTCCTTCCTCAAGAGATGCAGATTGTAGGGAATCGTGTTTTGGTTGCACATAAAGGACAACTTTGCACCACCCAATCTGTCCCAGTGAAGGAGTCTGTCCCCAGGGCCTACACGGTGACCCGGAGGGACACAGTGGAAAGGACTCGGGCTCCTGGGGAGGGGGTCAGTGGTCTTCAGGCCTCCTTCCACCCGGAGCCTGTGAGCTGTGGAGCCGCCTTAGAGCCAGGCAAGGCGGCCGACCGCACCCCCAGCCTCGGTTTTATGTCTGTTCCAGCCCGTCTGAAAATTCTCTTATAGGGTGATTGGAGTACATTTCACAGTTTTATTTTTGAACCTTTTGAATAGGATTTTACTTTTTGAAGGGTTTGGAGAAATCCAAAACCATATAAAGTTTATTTTAATTTCACATATGTTACAGATCAAAAGAATCATCATGGAAAAAATACCCTAATGATTTGAGATGATCTAATTCCTGTAGCCTTTTTCAGAACAGTTCCATGGCCCCAACCAGAGGCTGTGTACGATTCTTTAAGGTGTATTGACAATGACAGGATGTGCTGCCATTATCACAGCAAAAAAACGTGGGTTTTTGCTGTGTTAAAACCTATTTGTATTGTTAAGAAGTGATTTGTTATACGTGTTGTTTTTATAAAAGAAAAAAAAAAGGGCTTTTGTAGCAGAGGCAAAAACATTTTCCAGATACCCATGATTCATCCACCAATGACTTTATGAATATCTGTTTCATTACATTTATTACATTTTCGGCTACAACTGAAAAGAAACGAAAGTGGAAAAAATAATCAAAATTAATGATGGCCTTACAAAGTAATAGGAACTTTCTAAAAATGAAGGCTGTGTCTATTTCTAAGCTGTGAAGAATTTATATTAAAGTTATGTTATTTTAAAACATTCCTTATAGCAGCATAAAACTTGGGTCTCATGTTCCTGGAGGTGCATTAGCATCAACTTGAGTAGCTGGTGTGGTGTTGCTGGGTTTCCCAAAGTGTGTTCGGGGGAACACCAACCCTACGAGCTACTCCTCAGATGGTTTCTTAGGGGTTGTGGTCAAAAAAGTTGGGAAAAGCTCAAGCCGACTTCTCTGACTTGGAGAGTGATAAATTTCCATGACCTATAAAGACTCTGAGATGTCTTATAATAAACCTCCCACCCTGGCCTCCCATCTGTTAATATCTCTTGGAAGATATTTTGGGAAACTCTGCGAATAGGGTTAAGAACACCAGATTGATTGCCAGGAAATTTGGTGCTAGTGCTGGTTCTGCTACTAACAGGTTTGTGGGTCTTGGGCCAGCCACTTCCCCTTTCTGTGCCTCGGTTTCTCTGGGTGTATACAGAGTTAGGGGTGTGCCATCTGTGGCAGTTAGGGTTGGTATTCACAGTTATTCACCCCCCCTTCCCTGTTAAGGGTTTATACTTCCCTGCCCCTTGACTTCAGGCTTAGCCGTGGGGCCTGCATTAGCCAGTGGAATGTGAGCGCATGGGACTTGAGCCTGGTGCTTGCGGAAGCCCCGAGAGGCATTGTGGGAGCTGTGGCCAGCTCTCTGCACTTTGCTCTGCCTCGAGAACCAGAGCACGGTTGCTTCTTGAGCTTGGGTCCCAGAATGGGAAGATGTGTGGAGCGGAGCCACAGCAGTGACCTTGTAACACAGTAAGAAAGACGTGTTTGCTGTTGTAGCCCTGAGAATTCGGGGCTGTTTGTTACCACAGCAATGCTGACTAACACACCAGCTCAGGACCCCCAGCTCTGATAGTCCAGCTCCTAGTCTTCCATCCTTGTCAGCTTCTTGCCCACAAAGACCCCCATGACACTTCACCTTTGAAAAATCTCCAAGCACCCCTTTTTGCCCCCTACAGATGGAAGTTTAACAATCTGCTGTGTGGGCACAGCAAGAACATAGGTCTGCTCACTCTAGGGTTTGGAGGATGTGTGCTTTTCTGAAGCCTGTGGGTGCTTGAGCCAGGAGTCTAGTGGTCTGGAGGCCTGAGAAACCCCCAAGGAAAGAACCCATCCAAAGGTAAGAGCCAATAGCTCTTCCAGTCCACCTTAGCATAATACTGTCCTGGCATGAGGGGTTCTGGAATCTTCTAGGACAGGGACAGAAGGAGCCAGGGGAATACCGAGTTTGGACTGTGTGGGATGGAGCTGGGGAACAACTTTGCCATTCATCTGATCGCCCAGTGGCTTGCAGCACCAGCGGTGGGAGTTGGATCCTCTGCATGGACGCTGTCAAGGCCCTGGCCTCCCCAGCCCCGGGAGGGCTTGCTGGGTGTGGCTGAGGCCCACTGTCGGGCTGAGTGTGGAAACAGAGCCATGGACATCTTGTAATATCGGCACAGGGAACATGAAAAGAAGAAAGTAGAGGATGCTGCAGGGTGGCTTAGAGGCCCATGTCCCACCCCCAGACATAGAATTTAGGGAGGATGCTTCGAGCAGGCTTGGGGTCCTGCAATGTCAGGCACAGGCAAAGCCAAGAATGTGGGTTGTACCGTGACCATGATATGGATGTTAACCCTGGTGGGGGCGGGGGAGGGGGGCAAGAATAACATGCATGGGGACACCTGCCTTTTAAAAACTGCTTTATAAATCTTTCCTGAGGGAATAATTCAAGACGGGTGAAGATGTACAAGCATTCAGGAAATGCTCTTTGCGGGGTTGTTTATAATATCCTGACTTTGCATGGTGCTGTAGGAATTGTTAAATCAGGTTCCATTCTTAAATGGAACTCTCACAGTCCCCGAAGAGCACGAGCTGCATCGGAAGGTGCTTCCGTGGAAAGACGTGTTCATACACGGCGCTGCCCGTGGCGAGGGTGCTCCTTCTGCTAATTAGGTAAAACCGTCTGCAGCGACCCTCGCAGAGCAGGAAGGGGGGCAGTCGAAGAGGCTCTTCTTTTTTTGCTTTTACACATTTATGCTTTTGGACATTTTATAATGAGCAGGTACTTCTTTTAGGGAAAACAACAATAACACCTATAAATATATTTCCATTCTGAAAAAAAAAGTGCCTTTTCCCCCAAAGAAATGGCTGAAGTTGCTTGTGAACGGCGCCCTGGCTTCTCAACCTCTGTTACGACAGGGAGGTTTTGCTGCTTTATTTTTCCAATTGATATTGGGGTGAAAACCACGCAAAACAAGTTACTTTTGGATCCGTGGTAACTTACTCATAACTCTTTCCAGCAGAAAATTTTCCACCTTGGCACAAACGTAATGGATCCCCAAGGCACGTCACTGAAACTCTGGGGCAAAACTGCAGAGTGTTCGGGGCACTGGCCACGCAGTCACACAGACGCGGGATTCGAATCCTGTGATCGTGGCGTCCTGGCTTTGAGCTGTACGTGTGCTCTGGGCCCGAGTTCCCTCAGATGACAGAGAGAAGCGCAATCCCTCCTGCCCCGCCGTGGCTGTGAGCAGTTCCCGGGGTGACGTGCGGCGAGCTGGGCAGTGTGCTTACGCAGAAACAAGCACAATACGTGGGGCGCTCCGCGTCTTATTTCTTTTTCCATGCCTCTCCTTCCTGCTTGCTTTTCCTGCTCAATACAGTTTGTTTTTCCGCCTCATTTTTGTTCCAACACTCGTAGCCAGTTCAATCTTCTTCCATAAGTTCTTTATGTCCACATGAACAGTAATTCTTCTCCTCTCTTCCTAATAAAAACAGAGAACAAATGGCCTCGTATTTGTTTACCTGCATCTGCTCTGCCCAGTACGGTGGCCCAGCTGTGGTGTGGCCACAGTGACCGCCCCTCCAGAGGGCACAGGCAGTAAACCTTGGTGTCCACCTGCCCTCAGAGTGCATGCACTGTGGTGGGTGGCTGCCTCCACCTAGATTTCGAAGGCTATCTCGGGTGGTGGGGGCGGTGCCTAGTGGAGCACGGGAGTGGGGCTGCCGGCGACACTCCAGACCGGTAGAACCACCGGCATACGATTCCAGTCTGGGAGAGCCACGGCCGTGAGACCCCAGCCCGGGAGAACTGCGGCACTGGCTTCATCAGCGAAGCTGCAGGGCTGAGGCCGCCCGAAGCCTTGGAGGCCCAACCCCTACCCCTGTGTGTCCAGAAGGCAGGACATGGAGTCAAAGAAGATTAGTCTCAGGCCTCAAGATTTAATGTGGTTTGGACTTGAGACCTATCACCCCATTCTTCCTTCCCATTTTTCCCTTTTGTGGTAGATGTCTGTCCTATGTCTGTCCCACCATTGTATTTTAGAAGCACCTAACTTGTTCGATTTCGTGCTGGAGCCTGAATCATACCCTGAGTCTTGCCCATGTCTGATTTAGATGATGCATAGATGAGACTTTGGACTTTAGATTTTTGAGTTGAGGCTAGAATGAGTTAGGACTTTCAGGGTTACCGGGATGGAATGAATGTATTTTGTATGTGAGAAGGACATGCATTTGGGGGGTCAGGGGTAGAATGCTGTGGTCAGCATGTGTATGTCTGCCCAAAATTTGTATGTTGAAACTTAATCCCCAATGCAATAGTATTAACTGGTGGGGCCTTTAGGGGGTGCTTAGGCTATGAGAACAGAGCCCCTAGGGATGGGATTAGCAACAGTCTTAGTCCTTCTTGTGCTGCTCTAACAGAATACTCGAAACTGGGTAATATATAAAGAACAGAAATTTCTTGGCTCCTGGTTCTGGAGGCTGGGAAGTCCAAGATTGAGGCAGTGAACCTGGTAAGGGTCTTCTTGCTGCATCACCTCACGGAGGAAGGCATCACGTGGCAAGAGGGACAGCAAGAGAGGGCTGAACTTGCTTTTATGACAAACACATGCTCACAGTAATGAACCTACTCCCTTAACAATGACATTAATCCATTCATGAGAGCAGAGCCCTCATGACCTAACTACATCTTAAAGGCTCCACTTCCCTTCACTATTGCATTGGGAATTAAGTTTCCAACACACGAACCTGGGGAGACACAGTCAAACCACAGCAGCAACCTTACAAAGGAGGCCTGGGGGAGCTTGTTCATCCTTTCTGCCACATGAGGACACAGAGAAGACACCATCTATGAGGAATGAGACCTCACTGGAGCCCGATTCTGCTGGTACTTGATCTTGGACTTCCTGGCCTACAGAACTGTGAGTAATAAGTTTCTATTGTTTATGAATTGCTCAGCCTGTGGTATTTTGTTATAACAGCCGAAATGGACCAAGACACCTGCGCAGGGAGATCCGTGTGTTAAAGTCACAGCACAGTGCCCTGCCCCACAGAGCTCAAAACATGGAGAGCCATTTTTAGAATGAAGCCACCCCATGTGATTTTATTGTCTGTTTCAGTTTTGTTTCATGATGTACTATTACGTCTTTCATTATGCAAACAAAGGCACGACAAAAGAAAAGCCCCTTGACCTGGGGAGATCGACCTGGGGAGATCGAGGGCCTCCAGATCCGGGCTCCATTGGTCTTGGGAGGCCAGATGGCCCCTGTGTGGTTGGAGGTGGGTGCACCCGCCTGTCTCAGCCACAGCTGCAGCTCCCCCCAGCTCCCCTACACCCCCACAGGAGGGAAGCCAGTTTCCAAGCCCCCATTTGTCCTCAGCACCCATCAGCCCGACGCCTACCAAGCGGAAGGATCTTCTCTCCCTGAGTCACACTCTTGCTCAAACTCAGTTTATTTGGCTTTGCCGGCACAGGAACTAAGTCAACAAGAGGGCTAGTGCGCGGCACATCCTGGCAAACAGGCGGTGGCTAAAGGGAACACTTAATCCAAACACGCATCTCCGCAGCGGTTGCACGGTGTGATCCTCCAGCACCCCCCTGAGTGACTAGGGGTCCACTGTGCGTCCTTCCCCATGTAGGGCCAGAAGACCCCATCAGGGAGGGAAGACCCAGGGCAGACGCCAGGGACTGGGATCCCTGAGGCACGGGGTATCTGTGCTCAGCTTTCTTAAGAAAAGCCAAGGTGTGTGAAATAATTAGAACTGACACGAGCTATTAATACCTCTGCCCTGGAGGACACCGCCCTAGTGCTGGCGTGAATGACTGGGCCGGGGGTGGGGGTGG
>RJWJ010000694.1:57500-188608 GCA_004363605.1 Indri indri | reverse complement strand
TGAAATGCTTTCATGTGCAGCATAGGCGGAGTTAAGTGTAAACCTTTGTACTGCTTTCTGCTTTCTTTCATGAATAGAATTTAATTGTCCTAAGGTAATGGTGCAAATTTACAGTATCCATAAAAGCGCTGTTATTCTATTGCTTTGCCTAATGCATTCGGAAGAGAAGAACACTTGGCAGACACCACATATCTACAAACGAACAAAATGCACTGAAATCAAAATTGCATTACTTTTGTCAATAATTTGTGTTATAATTTTTATGGCAAATATTAATGGAAAGAATCCCTTAAATAAAAATGAGTCTGACATTTTCCTTTTGTTGTCGTGGCCCTGATTGTATTTACATCCAGTCATTTATTGCCCATTAAAGGAGTAATGCTATGTTAATGTAAGGGGGAAAAAAAATCAATGCTACTGAGATCAGTAGCTGTGGGGAAACAGTGCGGCAGCTGGTTTGCAAACAGTGAGCCCATATAGATCAATGAAATTACAAGCTAAATCTGCTGATGCTCACAACTGCTCCAGCAGTATGCTGTCTAACCTTTTTCAAGTTCAAGAGCTCTGGAAAGCCAGAGATAACTAAATGGAAAGCAGGTCAAAGGCAACCAAGAGACGATGACAATGTACCTGGGATACTATACTGTGATATGTGATATTTTACTTTTGCAGCTACCAGGGTAACTACACATTTTAACCTACAGAAAAGCCCTATCATCTGTCAGTTAGCCACATGGAGAGGCTTTGCAACCCAGAAAATCTGTACCTTAAGAGAGTTCTTGGACCTGGAATATCAGAAGACTACACAATACTTCACAAATCTGCTAGTTAAGCTAAATTCCAGAAAATATTAGTCAGTGAGCTAATGTTGAAATTTTAGAATACATGTAGTGTTGGGTTTGGTGACATTGTGGTCTCTAGAATTTTCATTATTATAAAGATAATATTATATAAATTGAGCCTCAGCTTCTTGATGATAAATCAATGATCAGATATATACACATTTAATATTTTAAAAAAGACAACAAGCTTTTCACCTCAATGAAGTGATTTTGTGTCAGTTTAAATGCCATTAATGTTTTTCCCTGTAAGTATTGAATTTTCAATTTTTCCTTTAACTAAGGCTTATGTTGGCACTCAGCTGTATTTTGACTGAATTTCCTGAGACACACAAAAACTTTTAACATGAGTGTTAACTGACATGGTGAGAAGGACAGTTGGTATTTACAGAAGAGGACCATCAAAACGTGTTGATGAATTTAAAAGAATAAGTTGGCTCTGTTTAGAACTAGAAGGGATCTTTGACATTGGCACATGTAACATCATTTTTCTATCACCTGGAAAAGATAAATGACTTTTCCAAGATTATACATCTATTAAACGGCCACATCAAAACTCATCCAGGCATTTCCAGGCCAAGGGTAGTACTATTCCCACCCCATGATGCTACCACTAGCATTGATTTGGGTGGGAAAAAAGGGAGAGAATGTAGAAGGAAGAAAAAAGTAGAATAAGTATTTACCTGGGATGCTTTTATTCAAATGTGCACAGACCCAATAAGAATACTAAAATCATACATGGAATAAAATTGATCACAAAACATTATTTCTACTAAATTACTCTTAATCATATTGTTGATAAAAAGAACAAAAAGGTGTCTTTCCTCTTCCTCTCTTCCTCCCTCCTTAAATTAATCGAAGAACATTCAAAACAAAAACAGTGGTTACAGGGTCAACTGAAGTCTGTCAGCAAGGCTGACTATACTCCTTCTCCTCCACAGATATGCTCTGAGTAAAATGTCCTGAAAGACACAAGACACGCTTTCTTTGAACCCTAGTTCAGTAATGATATTGATTTAAATCATTCTGTCTGTCTCAATCCTTTAAGATAGTGGCACACGAGTGACATGATCTTTACAGGACTGGCTCACTATATAATGGCAGAAATCTCGGCCAAATAGCATCAATTGATAACCTTCATATTTCAGGTCCCTGTATTTAAATCTACCTTGATTTTACATTCAAAACCAGGATTTTGCTGGTGTAAGTTGCTAAAAACCAATAAATTTTTTAGCAGGTGAGATAAATATGAGTTTTTTCCTTTTCCGTTTAAAGAATAATCATATTTGATATAAATTGTTACATTTTGGGGGTCTATACATATAAAAAATAATGCCAACAATAATCAAAGAGTAGATATTATCTCCTAAGTAATTTTAGAATGAACTAAACATGAGGAATAGCAGCATTTTACCTACTAATGTTTTAGGTAATATAAACCCTGCTGAATTTACCAAGTGTTGCAATTTTATTTTATAGTATATTACTCTCGTGTTTTCAGTTCTTCAAAGTATGTTTATTTCCACATTCTGATATCTTCATATGAATATTGTGAAGTAGGGAGATTGGATGTTATTACCTCCAGTTCAGTTCTGGTACTTTCAGTACTTGATATCTACCCTTGGCCAGATATCAGAGAATGTCTGATAAAGAGATATTCTCTCTGGATCAGATAAACATACAGAAAGAGGCTAAGTCATTTGTCCGAAGTCGCTTGTCAACCATTTGGATATGAGAACTCAACTCCTGGCGACAAACTCTATTATTTCATTATTGCCTCCATTTTATGCTTTGACTTGGAATCTGTGAGGTAAGAGAAAAACTGAAGCATGAGAAGAAAAATTTTAGCTATGTCTTGCTCCTCATACATGATTATAGTGGTGATT
Organism: Indri indri; assembly: GCA_004363605.1. Lineage (NCBI taxonomy): Eukaryota > Metazoa > Chordata > Mammalia > Primates > Indriidae > Indri > Indri indri. The sequence continues at coordinate 185,883 of RJWJ010000694.1, read as the reverse complement.
ATGACTCCAAGAAAGAAACAAGGCACTCAGTGTCTTTTAACTTTAGTAAGCAAGAAAATTTATATTTCAAAAATAATTTTCCAGGACTTTTTAAGGAGCAATGTGTCAACACTGGCAGAGCATCACAGAATTATGGTAAAAATCTGCATAAAGAAGACAAGAAATAATTAAATACATAACCATGTTTTACTCTAGCTGTGGAGGATGGTTGATGGAGTAATATGAAAGTATCATGGAGTTAACTATACTTGCACCATGGGGGAGACTTTTCCAGGTAGTTGTTGACCTGGAGATTATACTTTTCCCAGCTAAAAGGCAGAGCAATCTCTATACTTCTCATCTCTCACCACCATCACCAAAGAGCAGTGATGTGCTGGGGAGGTACACAGAGGGCAAAGAGAAAGCAGTGGCTACCGCTGGCAGTTAGCAGAACGTATATTGAAGGGAATGAGAACCCCATAATTTTCAACACTGCAATAATCACTACTGCCTGCCCTTTCGGTGTGCTGTCTTGCACCATGCAGGAGGTGAAAGGTTCAATGTTAGGTACTGACCTAGGATTGTACTCAAATGACCCACTATCTCATCTCAAACATTCTGATCAAATGGCTTTGGATTCCAGCTTCTTCCTGCTTATGGACCTCTTTCTTGTTGTGACCACCCAGTTGTACTCTCTTTTCTGGTGTGTAGACATCCCTCTTTACTCCACTTTTGATTCCTTGTGAACACCCCTGCTTATGGAGACATCCATAGCTCTCAGCAGCAACTCCTCCCTCTGTTTGGTTCAGACTTGCAGAACTGGCAAAGCTGAGCTGGCTCTCCCAGCCTCACTACTAAAGAGGCAGATTGGATATGTTTAATAGATGAGTAAGAATAATAATGAGAACTAGATATTTTATTTGATTAAGACTTAGTTTGAACTTTGAGCAATTGCAAAGCACAAAAACTCTGCAGTTTATATATTTGACTAACAATACCACGGAATACACATAGTAAGATATACCACAAAGGATACGCAAAAAAAGGAGAGTCAGGCTTTCCACTCTAATATGACATTTTCCTTGACTTAAGAGGTCCATAGCATGAGCATTTGGATCTCTGTGTAAAAAAGGTGCCCCAAAGATTATTCCTTGAGGGTAAGGTGCTGAATTGATGATTGTGTTCACCCACTTTTCACTCAATACACAAACCTGACCGTGGATCTGTTCTCACTCTTCCATCGTTTATGGACTTTTCTCATTCTAGTAACCCCTTTGACACTCTCCAAGAACGTACTGATTTTCTGCCTTGCCTATGCTGCTATGGGTAAAATATTGTCTGTAGCTCTGAGTCTCTTTTCCATAAGTGGGGCAACTACCAGGCAAGACCTAAGCAAAAACAATGGAATAATAAAACTAAAGAGAATAGGGACAGAAACTTTATTTTAATGCATTAATGATTAATGATTTTATAAATTGTTTTTTTTACACGGGGATTGTTTATTATTAGAGATGTATACTATGTATAATAATAATTGGTATGTTTGCCTGAGTTGACTCTTGGGAAAATGTACGTAATTCATTTCACAGTGTAACTTTTTACTTATTCTCAACTAATTCATTTGTCTACATTATGTAGCTCTGAATTAACATAATCTATTAAGAATGGTTAAAAATAAAAGAGGTATCTGAACTAGGTGGATACCATTAGATAATTGTAATCACAGTTCCAGTATTGTAGAGAAAAAGAAAAGATAAAAAAAAAATGCTCCCTTAATAAGACCTCATCTTGTCTGATTGTGCCATTCTTCTCAGTTTCAGAATATAAACAGTCAAGATATTCTTTTTCTTTCAATAGGTTCCACATAAGACTCATTTGTTGAATGAGGAAATTGAATGATGGTGTGGATATGTAGCTCTAACCAGTGTCTATACAAATAAATGTTGTTAGAAATGTATTCAGATTGTTTAAATCTTTTTAAAAATTTATATCAACTTTACATGCAATACACCACATTAAATTCGATCAGTTTTCATGGAGGTATACACTCAAGAAATCACTTCCACAGCCAAGCACAGAACATTTCCATCATCCCCAAGAGAGTCCTTGTGTCCTATTGCCCCACTGCAGACTATTCCTCCTGTTACTCACTGCTCCAGGCCAGCAAGCATTGATTTTTTTTTTTTTAAATTGTAGATTAGCTAGTGCTTTTAAGAATTTTATATAAACGGATTGATGTGATATGTAGCCTTTGACTCTCACCCAAGATAATGATTTGGGGTTGATTCTTGCTGTTGGGTGTATCAATAGTCTCTTTCTTTTTATTGCTGAGTAGTATTTCATTATATGAATATATCACATTTTGCATAACCACTCAGCTGTTGATTGACAACTGGATCGTTTGCAGTTTTTGAAAAGACTTTGGACATATGTTTTTATTTCTTTGTGAAAATAACTGAGTGGAATAGCTGGGTCATAGAATATGAATATATTTAACTTTTTATGAGACTAACAAACATTTTTCCTAAGTGGTTATACCATGTTAAGTTCCCATGAGTAGTATATGAGAATTCTAGTTGCTGCCTATCGTTACCAAGACTTGGTACTGTAAGTCATTTTGAATTTAGCCATTCTCATGGGTGTAGCATGGTATCTCATTATGGCTTTAATGTGCCTTTCTCTGATGACTAATGATGGTGGGCATATTTTGTTGCACTTATTAGTCCCTCATATATTTTCATTTGTAAAGTGATATTAAATATTTTGCCCATTTTTATTGAGTTGTAATCTTATCATTGCATTGTAGACGTTCTTTTTGTAATCTGAGTTCTTTGTCAAATATATATATTGCAAAATTTTCTCCCACTGTATGATTTGCCTTTTTATTTTTTGAAAGTAGCTTTCAAAGAGCAAAACTTTTTAATATTGATAATATAGATTTTATCATTTTTTATGATTTGTGTTTTCTGTGTTCTAAGAAATCATTGCCTCTTGCAGTATCACGTATTTTTAAAATGTTTGCTTCCAGAAATTTTCTAGTTGTTGCTTTTTTAATATTGTCTATATTTTATTTTGTTTATTTACTTATTTTTATTTCATAATATTATGGGGGTACAAATGCTTTGGTTACATAAATTGCTTTTGCACTGCCCAAATCAGAGCTACAAATGTGTCCATAAGCCAGACAGCACGCACCTCAACCATTGGATGTGAATTTACCCATCCCCACCACCCCTTCCACCTGCCCAACACTCAATGAATGTTAGTTACTTCCAGATGTGGACATAAGTGTTGACTTATTAGGAACAATTTAATGGCGAGTACATTTGGTGTTTGTTTTTCCATTATTATGCTACTTCACTTAGAAGAATGGGCTCCAGATCTATGCAAGATAATACAAGAGGCATTAGTTCACCATTTTTTATGGCTGAGTATTACTTCATGGTATACATATACCACATTTTATTAATCCACTCACGTATTGATGGGCACTTGGGTTGTTTCCACATCTTTGCAGTTGTCAACTGTGCTGCTATAAACATTTGAGGGTAGATGTCTTTTTTATGGAATGTCTCTTTTTCCTTTGGGTAAATACCCGGTAGTAGGATTGCGGGATCAAAAGGTAGTTCTACTTTTAGTTCTTTGAGGTATCTCCATATTGCTTTCCACAGAGGTTGTACTAGTTTGCCATCCCACCAGCAGTGTATTAGTGTTCCTATCTCTCCACATCCATGCCAACATTTGTTCTTTTGGGACTTTTTGACAAAAGCTATTCTCATTGGAATTAAGTGATATCTCACTGTAGTTTCGATTTGCATTTCCCTGATGATTAGAGATGTTGAACATTTTTTCCTGTTTGTTGGCCTCTAGTCTATCTTTTTTTGAATGTTTCTGTTCATGTCCATTCCCACTTTTTTTTTTTTTTTTTTTTGAGACAGAGTCTCACTCTTTTGCCTGGGGCGAGTGCCATGGCGTCAGCCTAGCTCACAGCAACCTCAAACTCCTGGGCTCAAGCAATCCTGCTGTCTCAGCCTCCAGAGTAGCTGGGACTACAGGCATGCGCCACCATGCCCGGCTAATTTTTTCTGTATATATATTTTTAGCTGTCCAATTAATTTCTTTTTATTTTTGGTAGAGACAGGGTCTCGCTCTTGCTCAGGCTGGTCTCGAACTCCTGAGCTCAGAACGATCCGCCCGCCTCGGCCTCCCAGAGTGCTAGGATTACAGGCGTGAGCCACCGCGCCCAGCCCATTCCCACTTTTTAATGGGGTTGTTTGATTTTTTTCTTGATGGTTTTCCTGAGTTCTTTACAGATTCTAGTTATCAGCCCTTCATCGGATGTATAGCATGCAAATATTTTCTCCTATTCTGCAGGCTGTCTATCCACTCTAATGATCATTTCCTTGGCTGTGCAGGAGCTTTTTAATTTGATCAGGTCCCATTTATTTATTTTTGTTGTTGCTGTGATCACTTTTGGGATCTTTTTAATAAATTCTTTGCCTAGGCCAATGTCTAGAAGAGTTTTTCCAACATTTTCTTTTATAATTCTTAGGTTTAAGTCTGTTACCCATCATGAGTTGATTTTTGTGACAGGTGGGAGGTGTGGATCCTGTTTCAGTCTTCTACATGTGGCTATCCAATTTTCCCAGCACTATTTATTGAATAAGGATTCTTTTCTCCAGTGTATATTTTTGTCTGCTTTGTCAAAGATCAGATGGCTATATGAGAATGGTTTTATATCCAGGTTCTCAGTCCTGTTCCATTGGTCTATGTCTCTGTTTTTGTGCCAGTACCATGAAGTCTCGGTGACTATACCCTTGTAGTATAGCTTGAAGTCTGGTAAATATTCAGGTCTGTGATAATTCAGAATTACAGGCATTCCTTGGAAATATTGTGGGTTTGGTTCCAGGTTTCTCAGTACATATAAGAGTTATGTTTATACTATACTGTAGTCTAGTAAGTTTGCAATAGCAGTGTGCCTAAAAAACAATGTACATAGCTCAATTACAAACTACTTTATTGCTAAAAATGCTAACGATTGCCTGAGCCTTCAGCAAGTCATAATCTTTTTCCTGGTGGAGAGTCTAGTCTAGGTGTTGATGGCATTAACTAATCAGGGTGGTGGTTTCAGAAGTTTGGAGTGGCTGTGGCAATTCCTTGAAATAAGACAACCAACAAGTTTGCTACATGGATTGACTCACAAAAAATTTCTCAGTAGCATGCAATGCTGTTTAATATAGCATTTTACCTACTGTAGAACTTCTTTCAAAATTGAATTCAGTCCTCTCAAACCTTGCCACTGCTTTATCAACTAAGTTTATGTAATATTCTAAATATTTTGTTGTTATTTCAACAACGTTCACAGCATCTTCACCAGGAATAGATTCCATCTCAGGAAACTACTTTCTTTGCTCCTCCATAAAGATCAACTCCTCACCTGTTCAAGTTTTATCACAAAATTGGAGAAATTCAGTCACATCTTCAGGCTCCACTTCTAATTCTCTTGCTGTTTCCATCGTATCTGCAGTTGCTTCCTCCATTGAAGTCTTGAAACCCTCAAACTCATCCATTTGGGGTTAGGATCAACTACTTCCAAACCACTGTTAGTATTGATATTTTGACCTCTTTTCATGAATCATGAATGTTCTTAATGGTGTCTAGAATGATGAATTCTTTCCAGAAGGTTTTCGGTTTACATTGCCCAGATCCATCAGTGGAATTACCATCTTTGGCAGTTATAGCCTTATGAAATGTCTTTCTTAAATAATAAACTCAAAAGTCAAAATTCCTTCTTGATACATGGGCTGCAGAATGCATGTTGCATTAGCAGGCATGAACACAACATTACTCTCTCTGTACATCTCTATTTCAGAGCAATAATACATATATATCTATTAATTTGCATAAAATAAATAATCTCATGCATGTTAACATAAACAACATATTTTTCCCTCTGGTATTATTTCCCTTTAGCCTTAAGAAACCTCTTCAGCCTTACTCTTAGTGTAGTTATGGGACCAATATACTTGCTTCAATTTCCTTTATCTGATAATACCTTCATTTAGCATTTATTCTTAAAATATATTTTTGCTAGATAGAAAATTCTCCACTGATTTTCTTTTACTTCTCTTTTTTAGCACTTTTAACATAGTCTACTTTCTTCTGGACTCCATGGCTTCTGATGAGAAGTCAGTAGACATTAAATTGGTATCCCTTTGTATGTAATGGGTCATTTTAATTTTGCTACTTCAAGATATTTTCATTATCTTTAGTTTCAAGGGTTTGACATGATTTCTGTAGATATAATTTATCCTTTGTGGGATCTCTGAGCTTCTTGAATTTGGAAATTTACATCTTTCACTAAATTTGAGTTTTCAGCCATTATTTCTTCAAATATTTTCTCCTTCCTTCTCTCTCTCCCCTTTTTCTGCAACTCTAACTATGAATATATTAGACCTTTTTAAATTTTTTTCCTCTCTCTCTTCTTCAGACTGGATCATTTCTATTAATGTAGCTTCAAGATCACTAATTCTTTTTCTTTTCTTTCTATTTATTATTTATTTATTTATTTATTTATTTTATTTTTTGGTCTCTCCATTATGGTACCAAGCCATCCAGTGAAATTTTTATTTTAGATATTGTGTTTTTTACTATTAAGTAAACTCTGTTTTTTAGAGAAGTTTTACACTTACAGTGCAATTGAGCGGAAAATAGAGTTCTTGCATACCTCCTGCCCCCACACATTCACAGCCTCCTCCACTCTCAACATCCTACACCAGAGTAACACATTTCTTACAGTTGATAAACCTACTTTACACATTATTATCACCCAAAGTCCACAGTTTACATTAAGGTTCATTCTTGGTGTTTTGTATTCTGTGGGTTTTGAAAAATGTATAATGACCTGTACTCATATCATAGTATCATAGGGAATAATTTCACTGCCCTAAAAATCCTCTGCACTTGTCTCCTCATCCCTCTTTCCTACCTAACCCCTGCTTTCTCCATAGTTTTGTCTTTTCCAGAATGGCATATAGTTGGAATCATATGGTACATAACTTTTTTAGATTGTTTTCTTTTGCTTAGTCATGTGCATCAAGGTTTCTTCAAGTTTTTTTTCATAGCATGGTAGCCCATTTCTTTTTTAGTGCTGAATAATATTCCATTGTCTGGATGCACCACTGTTTATCCATTCACCTACCGAAGAACATCTTGTTTTTTTTTTAGTTTTGGTAATTATGAAGCGCCTATAAACACCCCGGTTTTGGTGTGGATGTAAATTTTTAGTTCATTTGGATAAATACCAAGGAATGTGATTCCTGGATTATTTGTAAGAGTATGCTTAGTTTTGTAAGAAACCACCAAACTGTCTTGTAGCTATACCATTTGCATTCCCAGAAGCAATGGTTGGGGGTTCCTCTTACTCCACATTCTTGTCAGTATTTGGTGTTTGTTGTCAACATTCTGGATTTTGGCCATTATAATAGGGGTATAATAGTATCTCGTTGTTTTAGTTTACATTTTTCTGATGACATATGATGTGGAGCATCTTTTCATACACTTATTTGCCTGCCATCTATATATATTCTTTGGAGAGGAATCCGTTAAGGTATTTGTCCATTTTTAATAGTTTATGTTTTCCTATTGTTGAAATAAATATTATATTTCTTAATTCTTACATTTTCATTAGGTTTATTTTTATGTTTTATATTTCTGTGCTAAAATTTGCCATCTTTTCTTCCATCACAAGCACATATTCTTCTACCTCAATGAGCATATTTATAATAGCTGCTACATAGTCTCTGTCTGATAATTTCAATGTCTGGATCATTTTGCAGTTGGCTTTTACTTTCTTTTTGCTTGAGACTCTGTCACATTTTGCTAGCTCTTTGGATATAAAATAATTATGCATAGTGTCCTGGAAGTTGGGCATATCATGTCTTGGATTCTCTTCATTCCTTTGTATTTTCTTCAAAGAGTGCTATTATTTTGTTTTTTTGAAGAAATTGACTTAATTAGACTCAAACTTCCCACTCATACTGGGCAGCACTGGCTCTCTCCTCTCTTAGGTTCCTCCTCACTCTCCAATGGCTCTGGTTGCCTCATGTTCCTTTGCCTGGTTCCCCCAGCCAGACAGATGATCAGTTTCCTATCAGAGTTTTAGCCACTCCCCTCCATGGATATAATTGTGACTGCCCTCAGGGCAAATCCACAAAAAATAGGGCACTGTCATGTTAGTGGCTTTCTTCGAGTTTTAACTCCCCTGTTTAATCCATCTACTTAGTTTACTCTCCAAAGTCCTCAATATTTTGTTTTCTTTTTCTTTTTTTCCTACCCCTTACCCCAAATTTATAATTATTATCTGTAGTAGTGCAGAAAGTTTGGTATTAGGAGCTTACTCCTCCTTAAAAGTAGCAGACCCTTAGAGCATTTAATTTTTGATAACACACATGTATCTCACTCAAAGAAATTAAGGAATGTTTTGAAGAGCCCAAATCCTTTATAGTCTGACATGTCGTATGATTATATTTCTATAAATAGACATTGCATATTTCTAGCTAGTGAGTACGACTAATATTTATCTTAACCTGGGGAGATTATTCCATAAAACAAAATTCCAAGGAGAGAAAAAGATGGAGCAGTGAATGAGTTTTTGCTTGGCAACATATAGTTTGAATAAACTCTCACAGTTGATGAAATGAGAGAAGATAAAGCCAAGTCACTCTGACATCTATATAGCATTCCAGATTTTTGATATGTAGTCTCATTTTATTTCTCTTCTCATATGAATAATCATTTTAACCTTAAAATGCTTCTGTTGATGACTAAAACTGAGGAGGCAGTACTGTGTAGGGGATAAGATCATTTTGTTTATATTCAAATCACAATCCCACCAATTCTTAGTTGTATGACCGTGGGTAAGTTACATAATTTCCTATGTATCAATTTTCTCATCTTTAAAACGAGAATGTTAGTGGTATCTTCTTCATAAGATCCTTATAAAGAAGTTAATGTTTGTTCACATTTTAGAAAGTACCTGGCATATAAAAATGCAATTATTTGTTGTTATTTTTATCCTTAGAAACATCAGGATTATAGATATGTCTTAAAAATTGGAAATAGGCAAGGGGACTTATGGAGAAGTTCACAACATAGATAAAATGGTAATATTCATAATAAACATTCTTCATTTAGATCATGATGGGGCGAGTTTATCATTATTTATTTTTAACCTCAGAGATTTTTTTCTTTTCCTATAGTATTTTCTATACAATTCTTTTTGTCATGTCGGTCCCTCTGGCTAGAGTGCCTAGAAAACTCCTTTGAGGTACTTTCTTTTAAAAATTGCCCAGTTATGCCTTACCACATAGTTCAAATGCCCCCTGGAAGGTGGCATGATGTAGAATTCATTTACTTTGGAATTGAATACATTTTGAGTAACAGCTCTGTCACTCACAAGATATGGGCAGGTTACTTAACCTGTTGAGCCTTATCTTCATCTAAAAATTGGGGAAAGGTTGTCCATGTAAAAGAAATATGTTAAAGATTAAATAAGATGGCATTTGGATAGTGCTTAATCAGGGTCTGGAACATATTATCTAATGATAATAACGGTGAATTTCCTTTTCTTTTCCCATGTCATTCTGCTATGAAGTCTTCCTGACCACTGCCAGGAAGAGTCCTTTCTCTAGTTTGTAACTCAAAATCTTCATAATATTCCATTAATATGTATTTCTTTACCACTCGTTGACTCCTCCTTGAGGGCAGAGACCTACATGTCTTATATCTATCTATGCACCTACTATGCCATCTGGGCCACTGTAGAATATCTAAATGTTTGTTTAGTCAATGAATAAAAATACTGTTAACTTGGATTTTATTTGAACAATTAATTTTCACTTACTAATGTAAATGATCTGAGAGTAGATCAAAAGGCATTTAAATCAAGTGAAATATTGTAGGGAAAAACAATATGAAGACTTTTCTTTTGTCTTATTCTGACATTTTTTTAAGGTAATGAAAACATCCCCATGACCAGAAATCCTCAGGAATAATTCCTCTTGACTGCAGTAAGTACCTACTTTTGAGAAACAGAAAGCTGATGAGCTGCAGGCTTCCCTGCTGCTAAATTCATCTAACAAGGCACTCCTGATGTGTTCTGATTTTAAGGCCAATGGGAACTCTATAGATTGGTTTGCTGCTCTCTTTACTGATAAAGAGAGGACTTGAGGTGTGCATGTTTATGTTGGTAAATAAATTCTGGTGTGAAATGAGAATTCAAGAATCAAGCCTAAGGCATCAAAAACAGTAATAAAATGAATTTGTAGGCATATTGTCTTTGGTGCTCCTAGGACAAGGTCTGCATAGCTAAGGTAAGGATAAAAAATCAGTAGTCATCTGCACCTCTGGACCTTGTAGCACCTGAAATGACCTTTGTTGTCTTTCTAACAAGATGGTTGAGAGATACTGGGTCCTGTGAATGGATTAATCTCTTTTAATAAGTTATACAATTGGGCACTAAAACAGTGGTATCAAAAGTCCCCAAAACATATTGGTGCAAAGCTCACCAAATACTAATCACAATCAAAAACGATCTTTTTATCGGTATGTAGAAGTAGCTGAGCAAAAGAGGGTTAGGTTTGCTCCTGAGGAAGCTGGACAAATGCTACCAGCTGAGAGAAAACAGCAAGACTACTCAACTCCAATTGCTTTCTTCTACATCAAGGAAAGTGGTATGCAAATAGTAAGGATAGAAGTAACACAAAAGAAGAGAATCAAACTTACCATGGGAACAAACATGCAAGAGCCCATACAGCTGTAACATGTGAATCAATACCCCTAAATCAGATAGGCACATTTCATGCTAGGATACTGAAAGCACTTAAACATAGGATCACAGAAACGTCATCTATTAGGAATCAAGGAATGTCAGAAAGGTAAATGACCCAATTAGGAGAGAGACAAGAGAAAGAGAAATGAAGAGAGGGAGGGCGGAAGAGAAGGAAGGAAGAAAATAAGCAAGCTAGTTTCTAGCCGATAGAAGGGTGTTTCGATGAGTATGTAAATTGTAGAGACCACAGCTTTCAAATTTTGATAATGGTATTTGTTAGAATTTTATGCTTTATTATTAATCAGATGGTTTCTAATCTCTTAGGAAAAATAAAGCATTAGTTAGGAACCATAATGGGTATAATATTAAAATAATTCTATTGGCATGGGGTATTTTTTCTTTAGCAAGGTGTTTGAAAAGTTTTCTCCATAATGTGCTAATGAACAGATCTTAATGAACATATGTTAAATGATCATGTTCAAAATGAGGGCAGTGAATTTGAAGCCAGCGTAACAATACATTATGACATTTAGAATTGACATATTTGTTAAGAGCAAAGGATCTGGAATCAATGAGACCTGGTTTGAATACATATCTGATACTTAATACTTGTGTGACCTTAGGGATCATATCTAAAGTTATTAAGGCTGAAAAATGGAGATAATAATAGTGCCAACCTCATAGAGGTTATACATAATGTGCATACTTTGTTCAGCACAGCTGTTGACACATAGGAAGAATACAACACACATTAGCTTTTAGGGGTGGTTTGGTGGAGAGGTGCAAGGAGCACTATAAGGGCACGTGGGAGGACAACTCATCCTTGTGTGGGGGAGGAGTCATTCGGCCAGGGAAGGAGGACTATGGGGGCACACACTAGGAGGGCATGGAGGGCATGTACATACGCACCGGGGTAACAGCTGATGCATTTCCTCAACTGCAGCAGCAGTTACAGCTTTAGCTGGGGGAAAGGAAACACCTGAGGATACAAGGGTGGTGAAGGATGAGAAGGGACAGGGAAACAGGGGTCAGAGCAAAACGGGCTGTACATTGTCATATTGAGGGGTTTAGAAGTTGTACTACGCATATGCTATGAGAGGAGATTTCAGGACAATTTGAAATAGTAGAGCTTGAAAACATTTTAGTTAAATATAACATTGAACTTTAAGTGGCTAGAGGATTAAAATGGAATAGCTATGCCAATTATTCACCAAAACAGCATATTACTCAAAGAAGCACCTCATCAATATGCTCAGATCAGGAGGTAGTTATAACATTTCTCAATAACTTTAAAAGAATCCTACGTTTGCTATTATCTTCAGTTTCATTTTTGTTTATGAAGGATTTTTTCCCAAATGTAAATGATGGCATTTGGTAAAGTCCTTGCAAGAGGGTTTGCACACGACGTGTTTCTGAACCTTAGCAGCGCACGCTTATATGCTAGACTGAAAAGAGAATTAGACATTAGTGACTTAAGAAAGATCACTAATGCAAGACAAAAACCAATCTTCTTGAGAGTTTTTTTTTTTTTTTTTTTTAGTTACTTCAAAGGGAGGCTTTGAATCCTAGCACCTTCTTTGAATCCCTTTAAGATGGCATCAAATTTTAAAGTAGTTGGTTTCCATCTTGCAAGTGACTCTGAGTTCTTTAAACTTTGGGAATGAAAGCAAAGAAAGGAAGTGATATTAATCTCATTTTCTGGATTTTTGTGTATTATGATTTCTTTTTTGCAAATATATGAATGAATACATAATTAGAAGAAATTGTTTACGACCTGGATGATGGTATGGATGGACCGCGGCTGAAACAGTAAAACAGGAAAATGGGGGTGAATTTAGTGATTTCTGTGCCTGTACTCAGTATCTGTTCTTTCCCCCTTCCTTGACTTGCACAGCCTGTCTTCCTAAAACTCGAAAGTAATGCATTGGAAGGAATATACTTATTTTCTTTATTCCAAAGTTTTATACCCTGAAAAAGCTTTTCAATAATGAAGTTCATATACAAAGTATATAGTGGAGTCTTCGTCTATTCATTCAAGTAGGATAAAAGAGTGTACTGCTTACCTTGTGTTTATGGTAGCAGTGGTTTTTGTTTTCTTTAATGCTGCTTATGTTTTGTTCTTTAGTCCTAAATGTGAGAGCTTTAAAATCTAACATTTAAAAATTAAAGATGAAGTTTGAAGCTACAAGATTTGGGGTTTGATTCCTTATTCTTTCAAGCTTTGGCTTGCAAAAAATGATACCCTTTCTGAGTCTAAGATGCCCCACTATAAAATAGGCCATGGATGGGATCATAGGCTAGAGTCTGAGAGCCCCGGTTCAGATCTCTAAAGGGTAATCTTAATTTGAGGGTTAAATTGTCTAATTGTGAGTAGTACATTTAATAACACATAGTAAGTACTCAATAAGAAGGTATAATAATAATAGTAGCAGCTGCTCTTAAGTTCCCAGGCTAATGGTGCAGATTTCAGAGTTATATAAAATATGTGATGGTATAATGATATGTACCAGAAAAATACTCAAAGATAGAAGGTGCTAAATCTTTGGTGAATAAGTGAATAAAAGTTAAACATATTAAAAACTGGACAGTATTCTCCTTTGCTCATAATGTTATAGGAATAATCATTGACAAGGTATAGAAAAATCTCACCTCAACATCAGAAGTTCTCTGTGACTTGAGGCAAAGAAATATTATACCTTCTAAGACTCAGTTTCTTTTTCTATAAAATGGGTATAATAGTACATTTCATGGGATTATTGTTTAGGACACTATAACATTATTGTTTATCAGCCTTTTTGAAAAAAAAGTGCTATCAGCAGTTAGATGTGTTTGACCTGTTATTTTTAAATTGTAACTGCAGTATTAAGGGTAGATATTATTTAGGATGTTTTTCAGGTTTTATAAAAGTTTACAATTGGACTGATCAGTTCTTTTTAATTTTGTAGTTATGGTATTTTTGAGGAGAATACGGTTTGTTGTTGCTCAAATATTTTGTTGCTAAGGATTTAATTTCACAACTGTTAGGATTAAGTACAACATAATACATGTGACAGTCTCAAGTCACAGTACAACCATAGAATGGAGGGTGGACTTATGGCTGACCTGTCTGAGGGTTGACAGATCCTGGATTACATGACAGCACCTCATCCTTGGCACATCTGCCTTTTAACTGACAGCTGCCACCTGTGGTCTGGCTCGCTGCTGCTCTCCAGTGGCCTATGCTGTTTCTCATCCAAATGCTTATGGATTAGACCTGCTCTCTCTGAGGTTTGAATTTTACCAACAAGCTCACATTCTAATTTCTGCACCCAGTTCCCCCAAGTGCAGGACTGAACACAAAACATTATTGTATTAACAGCTCATCGAGGATTTTGGGTTGTCCCTGACTATGCACATGCTCAAAATAAAGGACAACAAATGCTTTCTTTCACTCCATGTTGTCCCACGCTCTCCCTGAAATTGTGTGGAAATCTATGAACAAACCACCTAATTAATAGTTACCAAGTGCCTAGTTTGTGTCAGACCTGTGCTATGTATGTTTCGTGGATTGCTTTGAAATGATTATATTATTCCTTTTAAGTTTGCATTATTCTTTTAAGGGCTCAAGGGCTATTTGAGCAGTTTTCATCAACTGAAGTTGTGCATTTGGGAATTGGCAGACCGCCTTATTGTTTCACACTCTCGATGTGTGTGCTGAATAGGTCAGCAATCCAGCTGTTAGTTGAGTCTTCACTGAGGTTCCCTAGAAAACAGCCTGAGGAGGAAAGGCTCATTTGTTAACCATTTAAGGGGGTGGGAGCACTGATATGAAATCTCAGAGCAGCAGGAAGAGGCAGAAAAGGGGAGCAGGGCAGGAAAGGAGGAAAACAAATATAATGTTCTGTCTAACCAAGATGGCAACAGCTTCACAGATATCCATAGCTGGTTGCTTGGTCCTAGGCCCTTTCAGGAAAGGCTATAGGGAGCCACTGTGCCTTTGGGCAAAGTCAGTGGGTGGTGTGTAAAGGGGGAGGAAATTCTCTGCCAGATCCTTCTATTCTTCTTTTACTGGTCCAAGTTCAATTAAATAACCCAACTGGTTAGCACTCTGAGCTATTGTAACTCAAATCCTACTGTGGAGACACTCTGCAGAGCTGTGAAATGTTTGAGACCCCATCGCTTCTTGTGGTATTACCCAGTCCCTCCTTACAGTTACTGGAAAGCTTGACCTTATGCTTTCGAACACTGCACTTTATTTCAGACTGGGTGCCAGGCCTCTAGAAGGTTTGCATTTTCCACTGGCTCATGAAGGGCACCAGGGAAAGCTATGCCTGAACCTAGTCCATATGAAAGGAAAGCTGAACCAGAGGGCTGGGGCTTTCCATTGAGCAAGCCATCAAGCACCCAGGAGGCAGGTGGGACAAAGCGAATTTGGGGAGGTATATAAATTGGGTTGGATATAATTGGACTTTGTAATAGGCCAGGTATAGAAATACAGTGCAAATCAGAAAATGACATTTATTGAGAATCTACTGTATGCCAGGCTCCATGTGAAGTTTTTTCCCTCACATATGTTGCCTAATAAACGTGCAAATTTTTATGTTAGTATGATTTAAATAAATATGTACCTATAAAGATTTTTTAAGGCCAAATTGACACAGAAAATGCTTCTCCATCTCCTATTTCCACAATCTTAGTTAACTTAGTTAAGACTTTCAATTCCATCTACAGTTAATTATCTCTCTCCTGTTAATTGCTTGGCAATGAGATACTGTGTGAGGCCTGGCCTCTCCCTCGTGCTCCCAGGTAACTCGCACAACCTGCAGCTGGTGCTGTTCATTTGTGCTGTTATAGCTGCTGATTTCCACCTGCAATAACCCATCTCAACTTCTAAAAGTTCTCGTATCTGACCTTTGTCCTCACTTTCCCCTTTTCTACCTAACTTCCTCCCTTCTCAGTGCACCGGGAGTTCCTTATGTCCAAGACTGATCTCTCTGGCTGTGTCCTGGCCTTTACCATCCTTGCTCCACCTCTCTTCTTAACTGGGGACCTGCATCATCCCTTTTCCGCTCTCCCTACTGCAGTTTCACCTCTCCTGCTCTGTTGGATATTTCTGTGATAGGCCATGGCAGGCTCACTTGATTGTTTGTCACAACTCCTCTCATCTTCACACTCCCTTGCTTCTTTATGCCAGCCTGATGGATAGCCCGAATTTTTATCAGGTGCTCATCTCTTGCTGTCTTGTGTTCCAAGAAGGTACCCATCTGTAGCCTCAGGGAGTGAGTCTTGATATTTACTGTAGTCCCACCCACCACCTTGCTGATGATTGATCTAGGGTGAGCATATGATATTATTTTGGCCAATAAGAATGGGGGGAGTTTCCCGAGTGATTGTAGGAAAAGTGTTCTGACTTCGAAAAGAGAGAGGCAGAAAAACATCTCTCTTCTCCCCTTTATTTTTGCTTCTGGATATTAATGCTTGAAGTTGCTACAACCATTTTGGAATATGAAGGGGCAAGCCTGAGGACAAAATTCAAAATGAGGAGGTTATAACAAAACAGAAAGATGAAAAGAGCTGAATCCTTGATAATATGATTTACCTACTGAATTAAGCAATCCTGAATCTACCTCACCCCTGTTGATAGGATAGGATTTATTTTTTAACCGTCACTATTTTTTCACCTTTTTACTATTATAACAAATGATATTTGTCATCCGCCCCACATGGCTTTTGAAGCTATTCTCAGTAAGGTCAAAATACCTGTTCAATGGACAAAACAACTGACAGTTTTTAATCCTTATCTTGCTTGACCCCTCCATTTTACTGTTGACCTCTCTCCACGTGAAATGCTACCCTTCCTTGAATTCAATTAAGCAGCTCTCTCCTGCTTCACTTCCTGTCTTTCTGGTCACTCCTCAGGCTCTTGTAAAAATTGTTTTGGAATATTTCAACGAAACTTGAAGTGTAAAAAAATAATGCAACAGACACCTGTGTTTTCACTAGCTCGATTTTGACAAATGTTAACATCTAGTTATATTTATTTGTTTTGGATCTTTTTGGATTCAGTCTTCTTTTACCTGTCCTCAAAGTTACCTTCTCCAACTTTTATTGTTCCTTTTTTTTTTTTTTTTACACGTGCCTTCCTGGCTAATTGTATCTATACACTCACAGCATTACAGAGATTTCTCCATCTGAGACTGCCTTCCTAAATTCAAAACCTATGGATCTTAGGCATCCCCACAAAAATATTTTGTACATACCTTAAATACACATGATACGTATTTCAGTCTAGTTTTTGGGCCCACTGAAGTTCAGCAGCATAACAGGAGCCATATCTCAGAAAAGGTGTGACCTTGAAGGGACTATATTCTTTATTAAAAATTGCAGAGACTTCACAGTGGCTGTGATTCTAAGGACACAATATATACTGTTTTGAGCATGGCTGTTTGCCTCAGACTCTTAAAGCAGAGAAGTTGTGGATGTATTACACCTGAGCCTGAATCAATTAGAGTTCTTTATCTTACTTTGAGTAAGCCTCTACTCAAAGTGAGTAACTTTATGGTCACACAACAACCGTAGGTGTGAAAGACTCAGAGTATGGAATCTTAATTTATCAGAATCATCTTTTGTCAGTCAGCTTTTAACGGAGTGAGTCCTCAAGCCGATGGGGACTGCCATAGCAATACTGTGTTGCTAAGTGCACATTATAGACCTACTCATGCATTCAATCAGTGTTTATTGAATGTTTACCATGCGTGATTAGGCACTGTTATGGGTGATAGGAACATGGTGATAATCTCCATGAAGTTGAGAGTCTGTTGAGCAAGATAGTCATTAATAAAATCATCACTCAAATTTTAAAATATACTTATGATAACTTTGAATTGTAGAGCCTATGGATATGTAAAATAGGTGACCTGACATAATTTGGGGATGGTATCAGAATCCCACCACTGCCACTTACCAGCTGTGTGACCTTTGCCAAGTTACCTAATCTGGAGAATTTCCTCATCTTTAAAGAGGGATAATAAGAATCCCTCCTTCACAGATTTGTAATGAGGGTTAAATGAGTTAGTGCAGGCCAGGTGTTTAGAACAGGGCTTGGCCTCAATAAATATCATTTATTTATATTATTATTGTATTAGCACGTCCTGACCAACCCCTCTTTCCTTGCTTTTTAAGTCATCCTTGCTATTAATATCTTATTTCAGATAACCTTAAACAATACAACTTTCTAATTGATCAGTCTTGCCCTGCTTAAATCCACCTTCTATATACTCACTGCAGGGTGCTCTTTCTAAAGCATAATATTGATCATGTCACTCTCCAATTTAAAATACTTCAAAAGTTTGCATTGTTTATAGGAAAAAGTAAGAATTCCTTGACATGACATAAAAAGCCAGAGAGAATAATTTTTCTGGAGATATTATTATTTTCATCACTTACCCATACTCCCTCTCTAGTACTCCAAATTTGCTAAACTACTTGTTATTACCTGGATTCTTGTGTTCAAATTTTATTTTCAGAAAACCAGAACAAATGACATGGATGAGATGAGCATCAATTAAAAGTATTCGTCAAGAATTCAATATAAAATAAACTGATAATTCCTGTGATAATAAAGATAAAATATGACCTCTGTCTTTGAAGGCCTAATTTTTTCTGTTTATTATTATTTACTATTAGTTTTGGATGTAATTTTCTAATTTCCATTCCCAGATTTATTTTGTAAATGTTTTTATTTGTTTTTTAGAGGTTTGCTGGCATCAAATTAAGAACATGGGAAATGTGAATTAATCTTTTAAGATTAAAAAACTCCAGGCAAATGGCTCTAGCTCTACAAGAAGATTTCCTGGAGGGTCATGGTCTCATTGCCAATTATTAACACCCTATAATATATCCCTTGATAGAGAAAGGGTTGGAGACAAATTTTGGCCCATATTTTGTCACCTGACATAATTACTGTGGTGCCTAGAAATATGCATTCAGTTATTTTTCTTATACATCACATCAATTAATTAGTTGTTTTGGTCACTTTTACATGTATTATATTTTTTCAATGTGACTAAAGAGAATCATCTGTTATTTTTTCCTCTTGTGAATTACTTTCAGACATGAACACTTAATATTTGACATAGTCACCTGGCCAAGATCCACCAGACTATTGGTGAACTTGAAAGCTGACCAGGAACCTGATGTTGATGCTATTTCATTGCAACAAGAGCAAATGATCAATTTAACATTTCTGAGATTAATGACTATTTTATTGATGTTAAAAGACCATCAGTGAGAGTTTGCATTTTAATTCTGTAGCACTTAATATATTTAGCAATAAAGCTGTAGGTTTAAATAAAATATACAGTATTTTGAAAATACATTACACTCTAAAATTTAATCTACTTTAAAATTGTTATAAACTCTTTGAACTGTCTCTCTGATGATTCCATATAAACTGTCAAAAACAAAAAAGGGATGTGGAAAGTAGAAAGTGACAATCCAATCTTAAAGCAACTCCATGTATCATGAGCACTGCATAAAATCAAGACTTCTTGGTAATTATCCATTATGCCTCAGATCTGAGTGATTTAGGAGCAGACAAATTTAACTTAAAACTCATCCCCCTATGCCCTATATTTTAACCCCAAGAGCATGATTCACTTGTGTCTAGGTCAGTACTTAATAGAACAACCAAAATAATGGAGTGTCTTGTATGCTGTTTTTATTTATTTTCCTTATGCAACCTGCAGTGTAAGTGAAGTTCACATCATTATTAAATGAGATCTGGTATGTAATATGTATGCCAATAACAGTAGTCTTATTAATATCTTTAGCATCATTTATTTAGTTTTTCTCTCTCTCATTAATTTGAAACAATCTCTTTTAGTATCTGGGAAGACTTTAAGAACTGTCAAACTTTTCTTCTGACAGCCTTCAAAGGTCAAAACTAGCTGTGACACCTAAAATTCAAATGTAATTAGTTTGAGATTTACAGGGATTGTATGCCAATCTTCTAGTAGCTTAGAAGTGAGATAGTATCTAACCTTTGGTGGCCACAAGAGACATTCAGATAGATGTGAAGATAAATACAAAAATATAGCCCACCACATACACTGCCAGTCTGTCTTTTCGATTTTTTTCCCCATGATTTGGATTTTAGAGTTTGTATTTTTGCACTTTCTTTTGATTTTAAGGAAAACATCCCTAATAGCCTCCTAACACCAAGTTGGTATTCTTATTTAAAGCTTAGCTCACGTGATATATACTTGGATCATTAAATTGAAGGACTTATACAGTCATGATTTTTAATGAAGCATGTTTGAATAATTATGCTAATTTACAAAGCACTAGAATCAAATCAAGTGATCAAAGTTTTCATGATTGCTATCATGTGTTCCTAACCCCCCTCTGCCACCCTCACGATTTGCTGCATGTAGCAGTCTTACTTAGGACTGTATTTAGAAATGGGTATTAATCAATGCTGAGCACTAGAAAAAAATTTATGAGGAGCCTAATGCACTTTATGTTATTCCTCTATAGTGGACTATATGTGACTGCGAAGGTAATATTATTCTGCCATGCTCTTGCCTAAATATCGCCTACAATCAATACTGCATTCTGCCTTGACAGAAAGCTGAATTTTTATCTGTTAAATGTGTGAGCTTGGGGCAGTGATATGTCTGAAGTAGTTTAAATCTGAAATGCGATGTGCTGCAAAGAGAGTTGATTGACATCTTTGTTTATTGAAAAGTATTACATGAACAACAAAACACAGGCAGAAGCAGAACACTCCATTGCAAAATGCAGCTGTGTTATTTTTCAATCCTCTGTGCTCTGCCCCTTTGAAGCTTGTCTGATGTAATAAAGCCAGAGGATATAAAACAAACAAGAATCTTCTTGATTCAACACTCAAAAATTTAGACAAGGATGACTTTTTTTTTTTTTTTTTTTTTTTTGCTTAGTGTGAAATCTCTCCCACAAAACTCTCCCTGCCCTGACATTCTAGCAGGATATTTACTTCTGAAAAACTGTTACATTTTAAAATTGTGTTCTTATGTTTATGAACTTGAATATAAATTCAGAATTATTTAGTAAGAAAACAAATTGGAGAGGGTTGAATGTTTTTATGTATCCTCTATAAATGAGAAAAAGGACATCAATGACACTAATCTTAAAGCACTAAACATGCAGAATAAGAAATTAAGTTCCCTTTAAGTTTTATGTTAGAATAATTATCCCCCTCAATACAATTTTCCCATGTTTTATTAAAGCTTTATTATGTCAAGGTAAATAGAGGTTAATGCTGCTGTTACTTCTTCCAATGAAGTATTATCTTTAATCTTGCTTTAATAAAATAGTGGTAAATTGCACAGTAGGGGTAATCACCATGGGCTAATTTAGAGAGTTGTAAAATCCTTTACTAAGTATATACTCTAGTTAAAAATAGAAGTAGTCTTAAGAAAACACAAATTGCAATGTAACTTGGAGGAAGTTAACGATATTGCCATTCATAATTTTAATCATTCACTTAATTAAATAGATATTTATTGAGTACCTACTATGTGTAAGGCACTGTTCTGGCTGTGTTGAAGGTATGAAAGTATCTAAACATGGACTTTCTCCCTAAGGAGATTGTGATTAGCTCCTTTGGCAAATACATAAAAACAAATAACTATTGACTCTGAAGCATGCCATATCAGGTATAAACATCCTGCCATGGATATTCAAAAGAGATAAAGGTCTTCAGGAAGGGGATTAAGAAGAGGTCAAATGAACTGAGTCCTGAAGGATGGTATAAAATGGGACAGGTGTCAGTAGAGTGGAAAGAATATTTTAGGTACAGAAATGGTAAGAGCAAAGGACTGGGGTCAAACAGTACCAGATGTCCACTCAATACTGTCTTGCCTGGTTCAATTAGGGTTGAATCTTATGCTGAAAGACCAGTCAGAGACCATTGCAACAAGCCAGTGAGAAGTGTAGCAGGCTCGCACTGAGGCTGGTAAACTCTCTGGATTGAACATCCTTAGCCGGAAAAAAAAATTTCGTTGTGTTTTATATGTACATACACACATAGATAACCTCACATATTACTGAATTAATAAACTGTTAACATTATTAAACATATGTAAAAATAGGAGAGAAAAAGGATTTTTTTTTAAAGTGGAAATCCTAATTTTTTTTTCCCTCTCAATAGATCATCTTGTGTTCTTTGAAGACCATTGCTCTAGTAGCAGCTGTAAGAATAGAAGAGAATTAGAATATAAAAGAGCAGGAAGACAGAATTATAAACTTAAAATATAAGATTTGTTTGAGAGAGAAGAGCCAATGGAAACTCCAAGGATCTGAGCCTGCAAAATTAGGAGAATAGAGTCATTAATAGAAAGAGATAAAAAACAAAAAGAATTAGGAGTAACTTGATTTAGAATGTATTCAGTTGGAGTTTCTGGTATAATATCAGTATGAAAGGTGGAAAACAATTGGAAATTAACAAGTGGAGTTCAGGAAATGGTTGCTTCTTTGGTTGTTTAGATACACCAAACAAAGAAGCAAACTAAACAAGTATTTAAAATAAAAAAAAGGATAATCAACTATTCAAAGATATGTGCTAAAGTGAAGTAAATAGTTATTCAAAGTTATTTTCAGTTTACCAAAGGAAACAAATTAGATAAGACCTTTTGGAATCATTGAGTGTGCAGTGAAGGGCTGAAGACTTCAGATGGGTCATTGTCATCAAGATGAATGACACACTAACTTAGTTTCAAACCTTTGCTTAGGTTAGAGCCTAGTCCCATAATGTTGAGCTTCATTCCTGTCCTTGATATTGTGTCAGAGTGAGCCATTATTTGAGAGTATGTAGTTTTGTCTTCTTGTATTTTCATTATCAATTTTAAATGAACCAAAATGCAGTAAGGGGACAAAGAGTTTAACATCTTTGGCAAATCACATTTTTTTGAGGGTGGAATATGAAATGGGATGTTACTCATACATAAATAATGTGAACACAGTACAGAATGTGCCCAGGATCCTGTGTCCTCTGGTAGTTTCTTGTCCACCCCCCACCCTCCAGTCCTCTTTGTATCTTCATAGTCATTCTAGCCTGTTCCAATTTTCTCTTCGTTTTTCTTTGTGAAAAACCTTGAAGGTTTTTCTTCTAGTTTGCTTCCCACTTCCCCCACTCCAAAATTATTATTGCCCTAAACTCTTCAGGCTTTCTGTGAAGCATGACAGTGGTTATTGGTACCATTAGAAATTTCACAAAACACAAAATGCTTACTTTTCCTTTTAGACAAGCCTAAAGAACCATCACTACTGTCACAAACATCATTTCAACCCCGCTGCTTTGGTGAAGTGCTGTTCCTTACCTCTGAGCTCCAGTGGCACTGAATAGCAGGCCTGATTGCAAGACCTCACATCATGAAGGTCTAAACAACACTTGGCTCTGCTTTGCCTTTCTGAAGTTTAAGAGAGAGACCTTAGCTCTTTTAGCCTGGGAGTATAGTCACTCTCAGAAAGGAAAAGATTTAAGCAATCCTTACAGGGACTTAGAAAATTTCTGTAGAATTATTCAGAGATGAACACAAAGGGTAGAGAAAATCAAATGTAAATGATGTTCCCCTTTAATTTTCCTGTGGGTTGTATTCTAAAGCAAACAACTGTACATTGGATGACTTTTGCGGATGACGAGCCGTCTCCTTCTGTCTTTCTCAAGCCTCTGTGACAGTAAGGGGTATATAAAGCTCTGAGTGAAGATCTGAAGCTGTTATTAAAATGGAAATATTCAAAGCAGGCAGGAGTCTGTGAGAGTCTGTTCTGGCGACACATTAATGCATTTGAAAGGATATTAAAGCTTAACACAGAGGGGAAATAGTTCTAATGGCAAAATGTAAAGCTGCTTAACAGAATTACACCTAGAACTTTGTGTATGTGGTCTGAAATGTCTGTACTCTTATATTACCGAGAGCAAAGCTGTATATTGGTTTGAGTGCTTTAACAGTTTTACACAATTTTCTTATTTGAGGTTTTAGTGTTCTTAAATGCAAAAATTTTTGTTCTCATTTATGCTTTTGTAGAGTCAATTGGTAGTACTTCTCACCCTCTGAGTGGGCCATGTTTTACTATCTGTGTGGAAAGGTTATTTTTCTATGACAAAAGAGAATGACATTCTCTTACATAGACTGTTGAAAAAAGGGCCCATCATGCCAATGGGGTAGAGTGCATGTCATGTACTAGAAGTAGAAGAGGAGAGACATGGTTAAAAATTAAGGAAACACCAATAAAGATTGTATGTTTATGTTTGCATGGAAGAATATGACTCCCTTTATATGTATTAGGTTATTAAGTATGAAATGTCCAATTTCCTTAAGTACTAAGTTTGATAGTTAATATCTATGACATTTTACTTTGACACTTCTTGTTTTATTTTTCTTATAAGGGTACATCCTCAGTCTCATTTGACTTGTGATTGTCTTTCAAATTTTTCAGAACAACTTTTTTAGAACAATTTTTGTACAACCATAGATAAGTCAGTATTATTTTAAAATATGAGTTCCGTCGTAAAACCAATATGACACAGACAGCTCAAAGTATCAACAAAGTGTTTGGAAAGGATGTGGCTAATGAATAGATAGTATGTTGATGGTTTTAAAAGTTCCATTCTGGTAATTTTAATCTTAAAAATGAGCCACATGGACGACCTGAGACCAAGGTGGATAATGATAAACTAAAAACTGTAGTAGAAGTGAATTTCTCTCAACTTATGCATAAATTAACAAGAAGGTTTGATGTTACTATTCCAACAATATTAGACCATTGAAAACAAATTGACAAGGTAAAGACGCTGCATAGATGGGTACTACATAAATTAAACAAACGGCAAAAGAAAAATCATCTTGAAGTTTGCCTTTCTTTGTTGTCATGAAATAAAGGTGAAACATTTCTACGCTGTATTGTTACATGCGATAAAAAATGGATTCTTTTTGACAATCACAAGCATTTGGCGCAATGACTGAATAAAGATAAAACACTGAAACACAGTCAAAAACCAAATATTCACCAAAAAATGCTAATGGTGTCTGTTTGGTGGTCCAGCACTGTCATTGTTCACTGCAGCTTCATAAAACCTAACCAGTCAATTACAGTAGATGTCTACCACAACCAGTTGGACAAAATGATGAGGAGGCTTGTGATTAAACAGCTGAGATTGGTCAATAGAGACAGGTCAATCCTCTTACAAGACAATGCTCTACCACGTGTCGCACAAACAATGCTGTGCAAACTACAGAGATTAGACTTAGAAACTCTCTGTCATCTGCCATATTTACCAGACCTTACACCAACTGACTACCACTTTTTCCAGACTTTGGACCACTTCTTACAAGAAAAAATATTAAATTCTCAACAAGGCGTGAAATATGTCTTGTGTGATTTCAATGCAACTTGTTCTCCAGGCTTCTTCACTGCTGGCATAAACAACCTACCGTTAAGATGACAAAACTGTGTCGATAAGTTTAGACACATACTTTGTTTAATTATATTGCTTCTTTTTTGAGATATAATAAACCACACTTTTGATTCAAAATCAGATTTCATATTTAATGACCTAGTAAAAAAGTGGGATCCACTCAAGACACAGTTTTTCTTAAGCAGCAATGCAAGTAAGAACAGGCCAAGCAAATGGTGTGGTAATACAGTCTTTTGGTAGCCTAGACAAATCACTGTTACATTGTAGTCATGATGGTTTTCTAAATACCACTAAGTAGTGGAGAGTGGTTTTGATTCTTTTGATCCTTCAAGGTACCACCCCAAATTGAATATTCCAGAGCATGCCTTAAGGACAAAATGGTAGAAAAAAGCTGAAAATATTTCTCCAGTTTTACTTTAAGATGCTAGATGGTAAAATAGAATATAAAATAAGGCATCTGCCCTTGAAGAGATTACAGTTCTTCTGAAGACATGAAATATATGTTGTAATGTAAGAATACTGATCATTAAGCCAAAAAACTAGAAACTGGTATTTCTGCCTTGTGAAACACTCATGGAGTAGAAAGATTTTATCTGAGAAACAAACAAGATGCAGATTCAAATCTCAGATACTCTATAGCTTGAAGATACGTACTATGATCTAATAAGATTATTACATAAAATTATGGTATACTTTGGAAAAGACTGTTTATGAGGCACAGACACACAGGCTTTGCTTACCAAAAGAAAAGTTGGGGAAAAGCAGAGTCTGAATTCCCAATTTTCAGTATGTTACAAATAATAGCCCCAAATTGGGGTTAAAATATCTGTAGTGTCCATAAGCAGCTTTGTCACCTTGTTCATTCATTACTTAAGTCTTAAATGAAGGGATTTTCTTCTCATGGTCAAATCAAGAAATAATTTTTAAGATATTTTGTTTTGAACACAAGAGTGAGAATACTTAATAATCATAATGTTTGTTTGGTTTCATCCCAGCACTTTTATCTGTTGTTGATCCTATTATGCTCTTCCAACTAGATAATATCCTTGTTGACTTTTTTAAAATAAAGATACTATAGCATAATAGTTAAATCCTTGTGTTCCTAATCACGTAGAACTGATACAAATCCTGGTTTTTCCATTTGAATTTACACATATTAATTTATAACTCTGATATCAGCTTTGATAACTGTAAAACAGGAATAATAGTAACTATATCCCAAAGTTGTTGTAAGGATTAAATGTAATAATATATATATATATACACACACACATTGTTATATATAATTTACATATATGTAAGGTACTCAATATCAGGTACCAGTTTATATTATTTTGTGAAACGTACTTTTATATATTATGATATTCTTGTCTTGTTACAAAAGAAAAAGTAACTCCAGACTAAGAAAGATGGGCGGTAGAAGAAATACAGAAAGTATAGAACAAATAGAAAACATAAAATAAATGTTAATTGACTTTCCATCAAAAACCAAAGATTTTCAGACTGTTAAAATTCACTGTATGTGCTATATGTGTTCAATGTGTTTGTAAGAGACACGTTGGCAATTTATGCACAGATAAATGTGCAATTCAAAGAAGGGCAAAGATATAGCAGATAAAGTCTAACCACATGAAAGTTGGCACAAAATATTAATTTCAAACAAAATATAAAAAGCAAAAAGCCTTACAACAGATAAAGAGACTCGTTTCATGGTGACAAAAGTTTCAAATCACAGGAAAACAAAAATTCTAATTGTCATGCATTTAATAATATGACCTTAAAGTATTAAAGGAAAAATTGGCAGAACTACAAATAAAACTGACCAGTCTACCTTATTATTGAATAAATAACTGAGTAAATGATAAATTAGGCAAATAAAAGATTAGGATATTAAAATTTGAACAGCCCAAGTGCAAGTTCAATCTAAGGGACAGACATTGAAAAGCACTTCACTCAATAGTTGTGATCTTTGCATTATTTTTAAGCACTTCCACAACATTTATAAAAATTGACTATGTGGTCGGCCATAAAAACTAACCTTGATAAATTTCAGAGATTAGTTGCATGAAAACCACACCCTTTGATTGCAGAGCAATTAGGTTAGTAATTAACAACCAAGAACAACAAAATTTCTAAACATTTGGAAGTTAAAAAGCAAAGGTGCAAATAATTTATAATGGATGTTAGAGAACACTTACACCTGAATCAATTTGAAAATGGTACTGGGATGTAGCAAAAATGGAATTTAGACAGAAATGTATAGACAGCCCTAAATGCTTATGTTAGAAATGAAGAAATTCTAAACTTCCAATTTAAGAAGTTAGAAAAAAAAAAAAAAACGAACATGTCTTTTGCCCACTTTTTAATGGGTTATTTGTTTTTGCTTGTTGATTTGCTGGAGTTCTTTCTAGATTCTGGTTATTAGTCCTTTATTGAATGTATAGCTTGTGTATATTTTCTCCCATTCTGTAGGTGTCTATTTGCTCTGTTAATTATTTCTTTAGCTGTGCAGAAACTTTTTAGTTTAATCAAGTCCCATTTATTTATTTTAGTTGTTGTCATGATTGCCTTTGGGGTCTTCTCCCTAAATTCTTTTCTTAGGCCATTATCCAAAAGAGTTTTTCCAACATTTTCTTCTAAGCTTCTCAAGGTTTTGTGCCCTACATTTAAGCATTTTATCCATCTTGAATTAATTTTTGTGAATGGTGAGAGATGGATCTTGTTTCATTTTTCTGCATGTGGCTATCCAATTTTCCCAGCACCATTTATTGAATAGGGCTTCTTTTACCCAGTGTATATTATTGTCTGCTTTGTCAAAGATCAGTTGGATATATGTGGATGATTTTACATCTGGGTTCTCTGTTCTGTTACATTGGTCTATGTCTCTATTTTTGTGACAGTACCATGCTGTTTTGGTTACTCTAGCCTTGTAATATAGTTTACAGTCTGGTAATGTGATGACTCCAGGTGTGTTCTTTTTGGTTAAGATTGCTTTGGCTAGTCAGGCTCTTTTCTGGTTCCAAATGAAGCATAGACATGAACAGAAGCTTTCTAAAAGAAGATAGACAAATGGCCAATAAACATATGAAAAAATGTTCAATGTCACTAATCATCAGAGAAATGCAAATTAAAACCACAATGAGATATCACTTTATCTCTGTTAGAATGGCTTTTATTAAAAAGTCCAAAAACAATAGATGCTGGCATGGATACAGAGAGAAAGGAATATTCACTGTTGGTGGGACAGCAAATTAGTATAGCCTCTATGGAAAACAGCATGGAGATTCCTCAAAGAACTACAAGTAGACCTACCATTCAATCCAGCAATCCCACCACTGGGTATTTACCCAAAGGAAAAGAAATCTTTATTTTTTAAATCAAAAAGACACCTGCACTTGAATGTTTATTACAGCACAATTCAAAATTACAAAGATGTGGAATCAACCCAAGTGCCCATCAATTCATGACTGTATTAACAAAATGTGGTATATGCATACCATGGAATACTACTCAACCATAAAAAAGGATGGATTAATGTCTTTTGCAACAATTTGGATAAACTTGAGACCATTATCCTAAGTGAATTGTCTAAAGAATGGAAAAACAAACACCACGTGTACTTGCTATTAAATTAAAACTAACAGATGAGCATTCATGTGCACACAGGGAAGCAAAACTCAGTGAAAGTCAATCAGAGGGTAGAGGGAAGGAGGGGATATGCAAAAACCTACCTAACAGGTACAGTGAACACTATCTGGGTGATGGGCACACTTATAGCCTTGACTCAAGCATTACAAAAGTGATCCATATAACCAAAAACATTTGTATCCCCTTAATATTTTGAAATAAGAAAGAAAAGAAAAGAACAACAGAAAAAGATTAGAGAAAAGAATTGCAGTAAGGGCAAAAATCAATGTGTAGAAAACAAATATTTACTAGAGAGAATTAATAAAGTATTTTTAAATCCCTAATAAAACAGGCAAAATTGTAGCAAAAAGTAATCAAAAAGAAACAAAGAGGATTCTTATACTAAAACAATATTAAGCATAAAAGGGGGTATAACTACAGATATAGAAGAGATAAAATAGAGTAAGGTACTGATGAATAATTTTGTATCAATAAATTTGCAAACATTAAAAATAAATTTATCAAAATTAATTCTGGGGAAATAAGTACAAGAAAGGAAAATTGTAAACAGATTACTCCTGTAAATAGATGCAAAAAGCCTAAGCAAACTAAATCTAGCAATGTATAAAAACTGAGCATTAAAGTCAAATAAAATTTGTCATGGAGATACATGGTTATTTAACATTAGAAAAATCAATTGGTATAATTAAAATGTTAACAGATTAAAGGAGATAAATCACAGGATTGTATCTTCAGATACGAAAAAAAGCATTTGGTAAGATTCAATAAGATAGAAACTTTTAGCAAATGAAGAATAAAAGTGACATCCTAAGATTGACACAGTATGTCTATAAAATCTGAAAGCAAATATTATGTATGCTTAATGAGAAAATGTTGAAGGCACTGTCTTTAAGATAAAAAAAAAATACAAGAATCTTTGTTATACAAAGCCATTCTCTTTTCTTTGGAGTGTGGATTTCCCTCAGGTGTATTAAAATGGGGAGAAAAAGTAAGAATCATTGTGGGACTTAGCGAGACCAACTGTTGGCTACAGTATCTTATGACAAGTAACTTTGCATGATACCATGATGGTGGTGATGCTGATTACAGTTGTGATGATGATGATAGCTTTATACAGCAGAGTTCCAAATTATTAGAGTATATTAATTCATTCTTCAGAAATTTTTTGTGTACTTTCTATGTGCGAAGAAATAAGAAATTACTCTCCCAGTAATCAGAACACTAGGTCTATTTAATCAGTAAATTCTCTCACTACACATACTCTTCCTTTTTATTATGTGCTATTCTGAATATCTTTTATCTAAAAGTTTTATTTTCTTCTGTTTACTGAAGTAATACATAGGGCTACATTTTATTCAGCCTAGATAAGAAAAGGTAGAAGGCAAGCTTAAATAACATGTATTAAATAACATGACAGGTTTTTCAGTGAAGATTGGAGACCGGTTGTCTTCTAATTCTACTAAGGGTAAAATGAAATGAATTGGTTAAGCTGGATCATACTAGATTTCTGTGAGGTTTGATAAAATATTTATTTATAAAATGTTACAGTGAATGCCATGCAAGGATAAATATTCAGTTTGCTTTTTTGTAAATCTTAATATGGCTTGGATTTACCTTTTTCTGGAAAGGGTAATAAAATTTGTTTGTCAGTCCTATAAAAGTTTCACATTCTTTCAGTTACCTTAATTTTACTAGTTCATCCATGTGCATTTCATTTTATTTTATCTTATTTCATGGCTTGAAAATCACTCCAGTGTGCTTTCTGATTGATCTAGGCTATCTAGCTTATTGAACTTATTTTCCATAGACTGTCCTACAATTTAGACTCTTAAAGCTGTTCCTGTGATCCTTGTTTTCTTGTAGACTGTGGGGTTCTTTTTCCTTTTAAACAGGCTTTATTTTTTAGAACATTTTAGCTTTATAGAAAAATTGAGCTGAAAGTAAAGTGAGTCTCTTATATTCCCAACCCCTATCCCCTACCACAGCCCTCTCCACCACCACTGTCAACATCCGGCACCAAAGTGGTACATCTGTTGCAATTAAGGAACCTATTTGGGGACATCATTATCACCCAAAGTCCATAGTTTACATTAAGAGTTCACTCTTGGTGTTATACATACTGAATTTTTACAAATGTATAATGATATCTACCCACTAATATAGTATCACACAAAATAATTTCACTGCCCTAAAAATCCTCTGTACTCTGCCTATTCATTTCTTCCTCCCCATCGCCTGGCATCAGTGATCTTTATACTGTCCCCATAGTTTTGCCTTTTCCAGGTGGAATTATATGGTAAGTAGCCTTTTCAGATCAGCTTCTTTCACTTAATCATATGCATTTAAGGTTTTTCTATGTCTTTTCATTCCTTGATGGCTGATTTCTTTTTAGTGTTGAATAATATTCCATTGTCTGGATATACTACACTTTATCTATTTACCTACTGAAGGACATCTTGGTTGTTTTCAAGTTTTGGCAATGAATGAAGCTTCTATAAACATGTATGTGCCAGTTTTGTGTGAACGTAAGTTTTCAACTTCTTTGGGTAAATACCAAGGAGTACAAATGCTGGATTGTAGGTAAGAGTATGTTTGTTTTTAAGGAACTGCCAAGCTGTGTTCCAAAGGGGCACTACTGTTTTGCATTCCCACCAGCAATGAATGAGAATTTTTATTGGTCCAAAACCTTGCTAGCTTTTGGTGCTGTGTCAGTGTTTTGGATTTTGGCTGTTCTAATGGGTATATAATGTAGCTCATTTTTGTTTTAATTGACATTTCCCTAAGGACACGATGTGAAATGTCTTTTCATATGCTTATTTACCATTTGTATATCATCTTTGGTGAAATATTCGTTCAGGTCTTTGCCCATTTTTAAATTGGATTATTTTTTTTTTATTATTGAATTTTAAGAGTTTTGTGTGTATACTTTGGATAACAACCCTTTATCGGATACATCTTTTGCAAATATTTTCTCCAGGTCTGTGGCTTATCTTCTCGTTCTGTTGACTGTGTCTTTTGCAGAGCAGACATTTTAACTTTTAATGAAGTTCAGCTTATCCATTCTTTGTTTCATGGTTCATGCTTTTGGTATTGTCTCTAAAAAGTCATGGCCTTACCCAAAAGTCATCTAGATTTTCTCTGATGTTATCTTTTAGGAGTTTTATAAAATAGTTTTGCATTTTATATTTAGGTCTGTGATTGATTTTGAGTTAATTTTTGTGAAGGGTATAAGATCTGTGTCTAGATTCTGTTCTTCTTTTTTTTTGCATGTTGATGTGAAGCTTTTCCAGTACTATTTGTTAAAAAGACTACTTTTGCTCTATTACATTGCCTTTCCTTTTTTGTCAAAGATGACCTGATTGTATTTATGTGGGTCTCTTTCTGAACTCTCTATTCTCTTCTATTGATCTATTCATATACTCTTTTGCCAATACTGTATTGTTTTGACTACTGTAGTTTTACAGTAAGTCTTGAATTTGGGTAGTGGCGATCCTCCAACTTCGTTCCTCTCCTTTAGTATTGTGTTGGCTATTCTGGGTCTTTTGCCTTTCCATATAAACTTCAGCATTGGTTTGTTGATATTCACAAAATAACTTGCTGGGATTTTGATTGAGACTGCATTGAATCTATAATCAATTTTGGAAGAACTAACATCTTGACAATATTAGTCTTCCTAACTATGAACATGGAATATCTCTCCATTTATTTAGTTCTTTGATTACTTTCATCAGAGTTTTATAATATCTTTCATATAATTTTATACATGTTTTGTTAGATTTTTACCTAAGTATTTTCCTTTTTTTGGTGCTAACGCAAATGGCATTGTGTTTTAAATTTCAAATTCCACTTGTTCACTGTTGATATATATAAAAATGACTGACTTTTTTATATTATTAACCTTGTATCCTGCAATGCTGCTATAATCTTATATTAGTTCCAGGAGTTTTCTTATAGAATCTTTTGGCTTTCATATATAGACAATCATGTCTGAAAACAAAGAGAGTTTTATTTCTTCCTTTGCTATCTGTATACCTTTCTTT
This sequence comes from Indri indri, assembly GCA_004363605.1. Classification (NCBI taxonomy): domain Eukaryota; kingdom Metazoa; phylum Chordata; class Mammalia; order Primates; family Indriidae; genus Indri; species Indri indri. The sequence continues at coordinate 152,948 of RJWJ010000694.1, read as the reverse complement.
TCTTTTCTTATTACATTAGCTAGGACTTCCAGTATGATATTGAACAGTGGTGATGAGAGGGGGCATCCTTTCCTTTTGACAATGTAGGGATTTTGCAGAAGTTCTGCATCCAATTGAGGAAGTTTTCCTCTATTCCTAGTTTGCTAACATCTGTTTGTTTTTAATGTGGAGTATTTGAAGCCTTATAAGTTCCATGGATGGACTAAAGATATTCTGTTGGTCCGCTAGAATTTTATATGCACATTTATGTTTCCCATGAAGGTTTAGTTTTATGAGATTCTTACTTTAACTTTTCAGCTTTACCTTCACTTTTGCTAATTCTTTTGTGAGAATCTGTTCAACTTTATAATGAGGTTCTAAATGATCAGTGTTGGTAACCAATAAGTTACTGCCAACAATTGTGCAATTCACTATTCTGATTCCCCTATGGGCTTCCCTACTGAGGGATACCTCTCCTAAGATGGTAGCTGTTGGAAGTGATGGAGGAGCTTCAATTTGGCTTCAGTGCACAAGCCAGCAGGTCAGAAGGAGTGCTTCCCATCTGTTGGAGCTACTAAAATTGCATAATTGCGTAACCTGCTAAATGGTCTTCCTGCCTTTAGTCTTTCCACCTTCAAATGTCTTTTCTGCAATGATATAGGGGAAATATAACTAAGGCCTGAATCTATCTTCTTGATATTTGTCACTGACTTTCTGTCAGTAAGTTTAAAGCACCTGAAATTCTCTATTTCCATGCCCCAGACCTCTCTATCCTCAACTTTGCCTGCTTTGCACGTCCACTTGTCTCTGGGCATCTTGAACTGATTGTACTCTCTCTTTATACTCACCATCCCATTGTTTATGCTTTTCTCTTTGCTTAGATATCTTTCTTTTGCCACTCCCAACTATTTGACTAAGTGCTGCCAGTAGTTAACACTCAGAAAGAGTCTCCAATAGGTTTTTTTTCCTGAGCCTATAGAGGCCAAGTTAAATTTGTTCCTCTTCAAACCCCTGGCACCCAGTTACCAGCTTATGTCCTTTAGTGGACTGCATAGTTCCCAAGATGAAGGACCATTTCTTTCTTAATCCTTTTTATATTCTTAATAAACAATACTTGTTTGAAAATTGTTTGTTGACTTGATTCCCTGAACTTCCATGCCTACCTTACTTTAAAGTCTGAATGTTTCCATGGAGAGAGCAGGGAGGTTGCATTGAACAATGACTTCTTTAACAGTCAAAGTATGAGTTTAAATCCTCTCTGTTAAGAGACATCAGAGATTATACATAGTATCTCTGTGCCTCTGTCTCCTAGTATCTCTGTGCCTCTGTCTCCCTCTCAACTAAATAAACCTTTCCCTTCATAATTCATGCTATGAGAATAAAATGAGAAACATTCTTACAATGAGTTGAATTTAAATGCATAACCTTGGGTTAATGTGTGAAGGAAAGTTGAGAACTTCTCCCTCAGATATCTAATAATCAGACATTTTATTAATAAAAACAACTTGTTAAAATGCTTTGAAAGTTTAAAAAAAACCCCGATGTAATTGCAAGGAATTATTGGTGTTATCAATATGTTTTATTATCACTTTTCTATTGTTTTTGAGGTTCTGTTTTTGAGATATTAGCCTTTATGTTAGGTTTTATTATATTTGCTTCTGATGCTTTTGCAAAATTCTTTTTGCCTTCTATGATGGTTAATTTTATGTTAGTTGGATAGGCCATGTTACCCAGATGTTTGGTCAAATACTAGTGTAGATGCTGCCGTGAAGGTATTTTTTTAGATGAGATTAGTATTTAAATCAATAGACTTTCAGTAAAGCAGGTTACCTTCTATTATGAGGGTTGGTCTCATCCAATCAATTGAAGGACTTCAAATAAAAAAAGACTAATGTGCCCTGAGGAAGAGGGAATTCTACCTGTAGTCTGACTTCAGACTTGAGCTGTAATATTAACTCTTCCCTGAATCTCCAATCTGCTGGCCTGCATTGCAGTTTTGAACTTTGAACCTGCCAATCCCCACAATCATATGAAGCCAATTCCTTAAAGTAAATCAATCTTTTCTCTCCCTCTCTCTCTCTCTCTCTCTCTCACACACACACACAAACACACAATTGATTCTGTTTCTTTGGAGAATCCTAAGACACCTTCTTTATGTACAACTGTCCCCATGACATGAACCAATCAGCAATTACTTTGCCATTCTAGTGTCATCATCTAATTTCAGAACAAGAGAGTGCAGCTGAATTGCACCTCTTCCCATCACCATATAGATGTGGCTATTTATTCATTATGATCATATTAGGAATGATTGAACTTCAAATTTTCAAGATCTCTTTCTGTTATGTATATCTTCTAGGTCTTTCATAAGCTAAATAGTTTTTCTACAGTGTGGTGATATTTCATCCAATCTGGTTCAAAAAGGCACTGTCAATTTGGATGGATATCTGATTTCATTCTTTACTTCAAATTCTATTCAAAACAAAATGGCATTAAAACATAAAAAAGCATTGCTGTCTTTCTAGTCTTGCATTGATTTGACTGTATTGTTTCTTTTTCTTCATCATGAGGATGTTAATTAAATCTTATAATAATTTTGAGGGTCTTAATCACAATTTATAAACTAAGATGAATAAAAATAAAATTTTGTTTTTCTACAATTGGACTTAATTCCTGTCATAAGCCCTAATATAATATATACGAGAAATGTAGTTCCAACTCAGGAGTTCTCTCCTTCACTCCTTCAGGAATCTAATTTGGGTAGAAGAACATCAAGGGTGGGAGGTACAGGGTTCTCAGTTGTCGTCTTCCTCACTGTAGGCCGTGGAACTCTCCTCAGTCCTTTTGCCAGTTTCAGCTGATGGCCTCTGAACCTTCTTGTTCTGTCTGCTTCCTCAGATCCACCTTTTCACTTGCCCTATCCTGAGCACTCCAGAATAAGAGAACAATAGCGTGCATATCGTGATTTGTGCCTTAAACACAAAATACAGCTGTTTCTTACCTCGACTCCTAATCTTCTGTTGTTAGCCTTTGTCTGGAGGAATATTTATTTATTCTTTTTTAAATCATTCTCTTTTTTTGTTTTAGATGCATCGGCAATAAATATCACACTGCTAAGTTTTGTTTTCTATCTTTTCCGTGCTTTTTTTCCTAATGAGAAAAATTTTTGTCATTAAATTTCGTATCTGATATGTTTTAACTTCTGACATGTTTTGTACCTTCTTTCTCTTTTTAAATTAAATCCTTCTTGACACTTTCATTCTTGCTTTTTTGTTTTAAGGAATTTTTACCAACATATTTTAATTTCTTCTCCCGTAAGTTTGAAACAATATTGATTGACTGTTCCCTACATCCTCATCATTTTTTTTTTTTTTTTTTTTGAGATAGAGTCTCACTCTCTTGCCTGGGTTAGAGTGCCGTGGTGTCAGCCCAGCTCACAGCAACCTAAAACTCCTGGGCTCAAGCAATCCTCCTGCCTCAGCCTCCCAGGTAGCTGGGACTACAGGCATGTGCCACCATGCCTGGCTAATTTTTTCTATTTTTAGTTGTTTGGCCAATTTCTTTCTATTTTTAGTAGAGATGGGATCTCACTCTTGCTCAAGCTGGTCTTGAACTCCTGAGCTCAAGTAATCCTCCCGGCTCGGCCTCCCAGAGTGCTAGGATTACAGGCGTGAGCCACCACGCCTGGCCCCTACATCCTCATCTTAAAAGATGAAAAAATTTAACTTGAAATTAGTGACTATCTTCTTTTTGTTAAGACAGTGGTGTTGGTGTTTAGATGTTATCTTTTCTTTTTTAACTATTTTTTTATCTTACCACTATTTTATTATTTTATTTTTTTGATTTCAAAATATTAAGGGGGTACAAATGTTTTTGGTTACATGGATCACTTTTGTAATACTTGAGTCATGGCTATAGGTGTGCCTGTCAGCCAAATAGCGTTCATTGTACACATTAGGTAGGTTTTTAACCCCTCCCATATTCCCATTCCCCCGCTTCCTGATTTCCATTGTGTTTTACTTCCCTTTGTGCACACGTGTGCTCATATGTTAGTTCCAATTTAATAACGAGTACATGTAGTGTTTGTTTTTCCATTCTTTAGATACTTCACTTAGGATAATGGCCTCCAGTTCCATCCAAATTGTCTCAAAAGGCATTAATTCATCCTTTTTATGGCTGAGTAGTATTTCATGGTATGCATATACCACATTTTGTTAATACATTTATGAATCGATGGGCACTTGGGTTGATTCCACATTTTTGCAATTGTGAATTGTGCTGCAATAAACATTCAAGTGCAGGTATCTTTTTGATAGAAAGACTTCTTTTCCTTTGGGTAGATACCCAGTAGTAGGATTGCTGGATCGAATGATAGGTCTATTTTTAGTTCTTTGAGGAATCTCCATTCTGTTTTCCATAGAGACTGTACTCATTTGTAGTACCACCACCAGTGTTTATATGGTATTTATTTTTGCATTCCTTTCTCTCTGTATCCATATCAGCATCTATTCTTTTGGACTTTTTAATAAAAGCCATTCTAACAGAGGTAAAGTGATATCTCATTGTGGTTTTAATTTACATTTCTCTGATGATTAGTGACATTGAACATTTTTTTATATGTTTATTGGCCATTTTTCTATCTTCTTTTTAAAATCTTCTGTTCATGTCTTTTGCCCACATTTTAATGGGGTTGTTTTTTTCTTCCTGATTTGCTTCAGTTCTTTGTAGATTCTAGTTATTAGCCCTTTAACAGATATATAGCTTGCAAATATTTTCTGTCATTCTGTAGGTTATCTATTTGCTCTGTTGATAATTTCCTCAGCTGTGCAGTTGCTTATTAGATTATTTTTATTGTTGCTTTGCTTGCCATTGGGGTCTTAGTCAAAAATTCTTTGGCTAGCTTAATATCTAGAAGAGTTTTTCCTACATTTTCCCTTAGAATTCTTATGGTTTCATGCCCTACATTTAAATCTTTTATTCATATTAATTTCTTTCTCATGTCTGATTACTCTTGCTAGGACTTCCAGCGTTACGTTGAACAGTAATGGTGACAGCTGGAATGCTTGTCTTTTCCAGTTCTTGGGGGTAATGTTTTTAACTTTTCCCCTTTCAGCATGAGGTTTGCTGTGAGTTTGTCATATATGGCTTTTATAATTTTGAGATATGTTCCTTCTGTGTCTAGTTTGTTGAGGGTTTTTATTATGAATGGGTGCTAGATTTTGTTGAATGCTTTTTCTGCATCTATTGAGATGTTCATTTGGTATTTGTTTTTGCTTCTGCTTGTGTGGTGAGTCACATTTATTGATTTTCATATGTTGAAACACTCTTGCATCTCTGGGACGAAGCCCACTTGTTCCTGGTGGATTACTTTTTTGAAGTGCTGCTGAATTTGATTTGTTAATATTTTATTGAGGATTTTTGCATCTATATTAATAAGGGATAATGGTGTGTAGTTTTTGTTGTTGTTGTGACCTTTCCTTGCATTGGTGTAAAGGTGATACAGGCTTTATAGAATTAGTTGGGGAGAATTCTCTCCTTCTCAATATTATGGAATAATTTCTGTAGTATGGGTACCAGCTCTTTTTCTGGGTATGGTAGAATTTGGCTGTGATTCCATCTGGCCAGGGCTTTTTTTGTTGTTGTTCTTGGTAGGATTTTTATCACTGCTTCAATCTTACTGTTCATTATTGGTCAGTTTAGGAGTTCTATTTCTTCCTGATTGAGTCTTGGGAGATTTCGTGTTTCCAGGGATTTGTCCATTTCCTCAATGTTTTCTAGTTAATGTGCATAGAGATTTTCATAGTCTTTATGGATGATATTTTGTATTTCTGTGGTATCAGTTGTAATGTCTCCTTTTTTAATTTCAGATTGAGCTTATTTGGGTCCTTTCTCTTCTGTTCTTTGTTAATCTAGCAAGAGTTTGGTCAATTTTATTTATGTGTTCATAGAACCAAGTTTTTGTTCCAGTGATCCTTTGTGTTTTTTTTTTGTTGTTGTTGTTTTGTTTTGTTTTGTTTTCCATTGCATTTAGGTGTGCTCTGACCTTCAGTATTTCTTTTCTTCTGCTGGCTTTGGGTTTGGTTTGTTCTTCCTTCTCTAGTTCCTTGAGGTTTGACATTAGGTTGTTAATTCATGATCTTTCTGTGTTTTTTATGTAGGCTATGAGTTTTCCCCTGTGGAATGCTTTTGCTGTATCCCATAAATTTTGATAACTTGTTCCCTTTGTCATTCAGTTCAAAGAATCTTGTGATGTCCATCTAAATTTCATTTTTGACCCAATAATTCTTCAGCAGTAGGTTGTTTAATTTCCATGACTTTGTGTAGGTTTGAGTGTTTCTCTCGAGATCGATTTCTAGTTTTATTCCACTGTGGTCTGTGAAGATACATGATATGATTTTGATTTTTTTTTATTTTGTTGAGACCCATTTTGTGGCCTAAGATATGATTAATCTCAGACAATGCCCTGTGTGCTGCTGAGAAGAATGTGTATTCAGTATTTTTAGGTAGAATGTTCTGTCAACTCTATTAGGTCCATTTGATGTAGAGTCCAGTTTAAGTCCATTGTTTATTTATTTGCACTTTGATGATTTGTTAAGCTCTGACAGTGGGGTGTTGAGGTACCCAGTAATTATGATGGTGCTATTTACTTCTTTGCTTAGCTCTAGTAAAATTTGCTTTATGTATCTTGAATCTCCTGTGTTAGGCATATATATATTTAGAATTCTTATGTCTTCTTGTTGAATTGCTCCCTGTACCATTATATAATGACCCTCTTTGTCTTCCTTTACCTTCATTGGCTTAAAGTTAATTTTATCTGATATGAGAGTGACTACACCTGCTCTCTTTTGATTTCCACTTACCCAGAATATCACACTGAGCCTGTGTCAGTCCTTGTGGTTTAGATGTGTTTCCTGGAGACAACAGATATTTGTCAGACAACAGATTGACAACAGATTGAGTTTTTTCATTCATTCAGTAGTCTATGCCTTTGGGAGGAGCATTCAGACTGTTAACATTAAGTGATAGTATTGATATGTGGGATGTTGATCCATTTATCCTGTTGGGTAGTACCTCATTGCTTTGTTTCCCCTCTTATGATATTGTTTTATAAGAACTGTGAGTTTTGGAGGGTTTTTGGGTGATTTTACACTGGTGGGTATCTATTGTGCTGATTCTTGTATAATGATGTTCTTAGTTTTCCTGCAGGGCAGGTCTCTTCATTTCAAATTCCCTCAATATATCCTTGTCTGGAAAAGACTTAATTTCTCCATCAATTGTGAAACTTCGTTTTGCAGGATACAAATTCTAGGCTGGCAGTAGTTCTGTTTAAGAAGACTGAAGGTGAGACCACATTCTCTTCTGGCTTTTAATGTTTCAACTGAGAATTGTACAGTTAGCCTTATGGGTTTTTCTTTGTAGCTTATTTGTTGCTTTTATCTTGCTGCTTGCAGAATTTTCTCTTTCTTTTTGAGTGTGGCCAGGTTGATTATTATGTGTCTTGAACATGTCTGATTTGCTATGAATCTTCCCAGTGTTCGATTTCCGTCTCTTATCTGTATGTCTGAATCTCTGGTGATACTAGGGAAGTTTTCCTCAATAATTCCCTCAAATAGGTTTTCCATGCTTTTAGCTGTTTCTTCTTCTCCCTCAGGGATACCCATAATTTGAATGTTAGTTTGCTTCATACAGTCCCATATCTTTTTAAGTGATTGCTCAGACTTTTTAAACCCTTCTCTGCCTCTGTGCATGACTGAGTTGTCTCAAGAGCCTTGTCTTCCAGCTAGGAGATTCTTTTTTCTCCTTGGTTTAGTCTGTTGTTGAAGCTTTCTGCTGTGTTTTCAAATTCCCTAAATGACCCTTTCATTTCTTTAAATTCTATTATATCCTTACTTATTTTGTTTAACTCCAGCAAGTTTTTCATTGATTTCCTGAAATATTTTTCTCGGCTTCTTTTGTTGGTTTTCAACTTTGTCTTCAATTGCATTGATCTTAATTTGCCATCCATATTCTAATTCCATGTCTGTTATTTTAGCAATTTCCTTGTGGGTGGAGTCCACTAATATAGCTCAATTGTGTTCCCTTGGGGGTATTTAACTATTTTATTTTTTCATGTTGCCAGGGTTCTTTGGCTGGTTCTTTTCATCTGGCTCCTTTTCCCTCGGCTCTGGGTTAAAAGGATTTCAGGGCACCTATTCTCCTTTGCTGGGAACTCTACTGTTTATTTCAGGGAAGGGGAGGACCCTAGATGGAGCTTTTGTGTCCTACTCTGGAATGTTGACCCGTCAGGGAAGGAGTTGGTGCACTGAGAGCCTGTAGAAGAGCTGTTCTATTCTAACCCAATCGCCTCTGATTGTCACAGTTCGAGCCAGTGTTGGATGATCTTCATGCGGGGTGGAGGGACATTCTCTGGCTTGTTGTTTGAAGTTTGCATTGGGGGCTTGTTGAGATCCTCTCCTTGGCAGCTGTGTGGATGATTGCTCTGGCTGACATCACCCAGTGGAGGTAATAGTGGCAGCTGGGTGAGTCTGTTTAGGCAAGGGTCATGACTTACTGCTCAGTAGGGATTTCCTCACACCATATCTAGGAGTAATGGCTGCTCAAGGGTAGGGTGTTCTAAGTGAAGTGTTGGACCTTGGCGAGGTTCCACCAGCTCAGCAGCAGTGGTGGGTACTGAGCTGTGGGGTCTTAGGGCCCAGGTTCAACTCTGGAGTCTCAGGGGTGCCATCACAGGCACAGTAGGGGCCCTTGAGTTACCGGAGCAGAGCCTCAGGCTCAGATGCAATGAGGGCTTCAGAGCTGGCTTTGGAGATTATGGTGGTAGTGCCACACATATGGAGGGCTGTTCCACAAGTGTGGAGACTGCCGATGCCCAGTTGCACAGGCAGGGATTTGTCTTAGCATTTCAAGGACTGTGTAGGTGGGCCAGAGCTGTTGGTTGGCCAAGGTTCCTTCCCCACACCTAAGACCTGCAGAAGCTGTTGCCCAAAGCTTCCCAGGTGGTGCCTGTGGCATCTGAGGCTCCCCTTTTCCTCAGTTCCCACAGAGGGGAGCACAGGGGAGTAGGCATGCTCAGCCCTTAGTCATAGGACACAACATGGAGTAGCTTCTTTTCTGTCTGTTCCCTCCGTAGCCTGGTGGGGATGATGCAAAGGCTACTGCTGGACAGCTGATTCACAAATGGATGTGGCTCCATGCATCAGAGGGATCAGATGGCATCACTTTCAGAAACTGGGGACTGGCTGCCACGAGAGCTCTACTGCACTGCTCTTCAGTGCAGTGTCTCTGCACAGACTCTGAGCAGTTCCCTGATCAGCCCAGAAGCCTGCAGTGAAGAAGGGAGACCCCTCTCAGCTCAATCTGTCTGCAACTTTTATTCTTCTCCTAAAAAGCAGTGCACCCTCAGTTTGCTTCCATTCTGCTGTCTTCCCCTGTTCCCAGTACTGTGAATTGTATTGAGACCCCCAGCTTAATCTCTGAGTTGGTGGGTGATGCTTGTAAGAATTGGCCATGCCCTGTTTGGTTGAGTCAGTAGAGGCTTTAATGAGCTATATAGTTGTTCTCGCTGTCAGTGGTTGATACTTGCTTGAAAGAGCCAGATGCAGAGATGTTCTTTTGTGCCTATAATAGGCTCTAGCCCCTTAGGAGAAGCGCTTGAATGCCCCAGGCAGTGGGAGGGCCCTTGTAGCTCCCAGGGAATTGCTTGTTCTCTACCACAGCAGAGACTGGTGGAGGAAGGAGGTTAGGCAGAATTAGGTTGAGCCTGGTAAGGCTCTGCAAAGTCTTGACAGGGCTCTAGGCCCCTGGGAATAGCTGCTAGAAGAGATAGCCAAAGTGGCCTCTCCAAACTGGAAAGACTGCTTGTCGGGGAGAGGCCATCTGTAATTCACCAACTGGCTATGAGAGTAAGCTCCACCCCTCTCTTTCTACCCCTGCCTGGAGAGTCTCCCTCCAGTGTCCGTTTGCAACCAGGAGACTGAATACACTGCGCTGGGCAGCAATGGCACTGTGGGCTTGGAACTTCACCCCAGGGGATCTGCCTTTGTCTTATAGCATGACTTTCCTGTGGGGACATGGGTGATCCACCAGATCACTGGTACTTGGATCCACATTGTACTCTCCCATCAGTTCTGCCCACATGGGCTCCCTTGCCTCCCAAGTCAAGCTCTCAAATTTCTCCCTTGTTCCCTCTAGCAACCCACTCAAGTCCAAGGGTCATGGAATCTAGCGTTCATGTCTGACCCACTGGTATGCATCTCCGGGGAGTGCCAGCAGACAGGGAACTCCCAAACCGGGCATCCCGGGTCCACTGCAGGTCCTCAAGGGGAAAGGTGTGAGCCCCACTTTCTGTGGAACTCTCAGACTGGAGGATGCTCCAGCTGATGAGAGGTGGCCGCTCGTGAAAGTCTCAATCTGCCTTCCCAACTGCTGTGGGTGGTGGAGGGGCAGGTAAGGAAAAGAGTCTGAATGGAAGATTGCCAGGATCCTGGCTCCTCTAATCCCACTCCCTGAAAGGAAGCCTGCGTGGAATGTTCGAGCTCTGGGATCATAGTAGTTCTCCACACAATTAAGTGGTTGCAGCAGTGCTTGGGATTGTAAGGGTGGAAAAGCTTCCAAACAACTCAGTAGCCCGCTGATTACTGAAGGTGTGTGGGAAGGAGAAATGGAATCCCCTCTTAGCCCTTCACTGGCTCAGAGCCTTTCTAGGTTTGATCCTTGTCAATATCTTTTCTTCTTTTTCCTTTTCCTATTCTGCTTCACAGTTTCCCTCAGTGAAGTGTGGCAGGCTCTGGCACTTCTTCCTCTGAATTACACCTGAGCTGTGCCTATTCCACCTCTCCTTTATCTGAAACCCTTCCTTCCCTCTGGGATGTTCCAGGAAGTGATGTCTCTAGCTGGCCATCTTGCCCTTCCTCCACTATTTCTTTAATATGATGATTTTTGAGGCATCTATGCTTATTAATTTTTTAAAAGACAGTTTCATGGTTCATATACTCCTTCAGAGAATATATGCTTAAGGATTTCTTTTATTTCTTTACTCTTTTAAAATGACATTTTGGTTAAGTATAGAATATTTGGAGTAGAATTCTTTCGTTTCAAAGTATACACATTACCTTATTATCAACTGATATATAGAGTTACTGAGAAGATACTTGCAACTTGATTGCTGCCAGGATAATTATATGCAGTGAACTGAGAATGACCTCATGGAGAGAGTTCATAATATCCTACAACACTTTGTTATATCAAATATGCAAATAGAAAATAACTCTGAAACAAGATGCCACGCAAAATGATGTACAAAATCTGCTTACTCCCATCACAGAGTAGGTACAATGAAGTAAGAATAAACCTGATTTCTTTTCACTTTATTTCACTTTTGACCGTGAGTGGGCTCTGGGATTAGCCAGTAATACAGGGGGAACCACCTAGGGCTAACGAAGAGAAATTTCAAGTAATGCTGGACTTGAGGAAAAATGTGTAAACAAGAAATTCAGGCATCTGAACTACTGGGCCAGGTTCCTTAGAATCTGGAGAGAGCTTTACAACTAGGCTTTCCAACAGGAACTTTCTCCGGAGTATCATTGGGTACCACGGTCTAATTATAAATGAAAAAAATGAAGATTATTCAGGATCCAACTTTGTAAATAGCAGTATCTCTAAATACTCCTTTGAAAACAATAGCCCCTTGATCTTCTGTTCTTCTTCACATCCATCTAGTTCTCTTTTGATTTCTTTTTCTAAGCTTCATGGCTTCCCCACTATGTGACTATGTGCAAGTTATTTAACAACTCTATATCTCAGTGCCTTCGTTTAAAAATAGGGATAGTAATAGCACCTACTACATATGTAAGATAATGCATGAAATACACTTAGTAATAAGTCTGGGATGTAGTAAGCATTCCACAGAACCAGTCATTATCTGTGCCAAGATCCTATGCTGCTTTGTGCCATGCTTGGGAAAGGGGGATATACAAATAAAAAAGCCAGGGAAATAGAGTGTACATAAAGGATGTTTTTAAATTAGGAAATTATATTGATGTTTTAGAAAATGATTATCATATCACCAATTGCCATACTGGTGTACCTTAAGCTCAACACCAGTCCCTGTCTTGTTTTTACCCCACACTCTGTTTCCAAGAGAGATCTTATATGCTTCCACTGTTTAAATGACCATTTGCATGCCAGTGAAACTCACATTCCTTAGTTCCAGATATGAATATCCAATTGCTTATTGACCATTTTTGCATTTCTTAGAATTGCTTTGAACTCTATATATCCAAAACTCAGCTCTTCATTTTTCCCTTTAGATTTTCTGCCCCTTGTGTTTCCTTTCTCATTGGCCCAAAACCTGCTTGTTGTTATTCAATTCTCTCTCTTTTTAATATCCATTACTAATATTTATTGATCCAACATTGTAAATAAATCTTAAAGTGATCCTTTTGCCTCCGTTCTTATCTCAGTTTAGGTCATGACTATGTCTCTTGTCTCTTCTAAATGCTTTCTTAGCTTCCAATCTTTCCCTCTTCCTAATTATTCTTCAAAAAGCAGCCAAATTGATCTTTCTGAAACTCAAACTTGATAATGCCACTCTATTTCTTAAAATGTTTCAATGACTTTAGTTGCTGTTAGAATAAAATCTAACTTCCTTAACATGACCTACAGGGTGAGATTTGTCCTTAAGTCCACCTCTTTTTTAGCCTCCACCCTGCCTTCACACACATGGCACAATCCTGCAATGGTTACCTCTGTTAGTTCTTTGAATGTGCCGTCTTCTCCCTGACCTCCTGGCTTTTGAACACTCTTCACTACACTTTATGCCTCATTAACTCTTCCTAATTCTTCATATCCCAATTAGATGTCATATTTTTGGGGAAATGTTGCTCTAATGTCCCAAGATTAGACATTCCTTATTCAGGTAATAGTATAGCATGCCCCTGAAATTTTATTTTATTTGTGTGTATCTCTTCAATCAAAATCCAGTGAAGGCAGGGCCTTTGTCCATGTGTATCATCCCTGGAGGCTCACCTATTGCCTGGCATACAATGGTACTTACTCTGTATTTTTCAAATAATCTTTCAGAACTGATACAGTCAATAGAATTCTAATGCAATACTACTCTTTCTCTGGATTTACATGTGTTGTCTGATCATTTCTGAGCATAGACTTTATTTATCTGATATGTTTAAGAAATTTGTAGGTAGAAGTCTTAATAGAACAGCTCCCTTTTTATCTAATTTCCAAAAAGCAAATGAATAGTCTAAAAGGAGAATGTACCTACCAGTGATTCATGCCATGAAGCAGGTTGTTTGAGAATAATGGACCGAAGGACTTGCCTTGCTTCTCATCACTTAGTATGTTGCTTCATGTCCATGCCCACCAATTAAAAAATAGCATGATATGCAAAAAATCTGTCTAGACAATCTCCAATGGACTCAATGAGAAGTTATATAAGACAACTTAGTCTGTTTCCTTGTGGTACTTTCTTATTCATATTTTAAATAAGTTGTTATTTTTAAATTAATTAATAAATTAATTTTTTTTAAGAGATGGGGTCTTGCTGTGTTGCTTGGGCTGGCCTCAAATTCCTGGGCTCAAGTGATCCTCCCACTTCAGTCTACTGAGTAGCTGAGACTATAGGAGTGCACACTGTCGCCAGCAATGAGTTGTTATTTTTAAGAACTAGAGGATTAAACTCAGACATATTTTCATACCTATAATTAAAGTCATAGACGTTTTGTCACCCAAAGGTCAAAGTACAAGCTATCTACTTCATATAAATTTACCCAGCTTAGTCCCTGACACAAAATAAAATAATAAAAAACAAAAGGTAGATAAAATGTTTTCGTCTTTTGCTCATACCAATGCTGTGATTAATTCTGCACTAATAGAATTCATTGTCATACTGGAAGTGCTGAAGTTTACTTTGGTCAGTAAAATACATACATAGAATGTCTTCTCTCATTGATCCGAAGGCTATTAAAATACCAAGAAGTCGCCTTTGAAAGTACAGACTCTACTGTAGTAGGTTCCCCACTTTTAAAGAAGGCACCTGAACTATATTTATTATTATTTTTTATTTCGGAATATTAAGGGAGGTTACAAATGTTTTTGATTACATGGATCATTTTTTTAATGCTTATAGTCATGGCTATAGGTGTGTCCATCACCCAAATAGTGTTCATTGTGCTCATTAGGTGGGTTTTGTCCCTTCCCTCCTCCCCACTCCCCCATGCTTGATTTCTACTAAGGTTTTACTTTCCTTTGTCCACATGTGTATTCATCAGTTAGTTCCAATTTAATAATGAGTACATGTGAGGTTTGTTTTTCCAATCCTGAGATACTTCACTTAGGAGAATGGTTTCCAGTTCCATCCAAATTTTTGCAAAAGGCATTAATTCATCTTTTTTATGGCTGAGTAATACTCCATGGTATACATATATCACATTTTTAATCCACTCATGGACTGATGGGCACTTGGGTTGATTCCACATCTTTGCAATTGTGAATTGTGCTGCGATAAACATTTGAGTACAGATGTCTTTTTGATAGAAAGATTTCTTTTCCTCATGCAGAAGAATGAACCAGAACCCTATCTCTCACCACTCACAACAATTAATTCAAGATGGATAAAAGAATTAAATGTAAGGCACAAAACCATAATAATTCTAGAGGAAAATGTAGAAAAAACTCTTCTAGATATTGGCCTAGGCAAAGAATTTATGACTAAGACCCCAATGGCAATCACAGCAACAACAAAGATAAATAAATGGGACTTGATTAAACTAAAAAGCTTCTGCACAGCTAAAGAAACAATCGACAGAGCAACTAGACAACCTAAAGAATGGGAAAAAATTTTCACAAACCATACATCCGATAAAGGGCAGATAACCAGAATCCACAAAAGACTCAAGCAAATCGGCAGGAAAAAACAACTCCATTAAAATATGGGGAAAAGACATGAGCAGAAGTTTTTCAAAAGAAGATAGACAAGTGGCTAATAAACATATGAAAAAATGCTCAACATCACTAATCATCAGAGAAATGCAAATTAAAACTATAATGAGATATCACCTTACCCCTGTTAGAATGGCTTTTATTAAAAAGTCCAAAAAGCATAGATGCTGGCATGGATGCAGATAGAAAGGAATGCAAAAACAAATACCATATGAACACTGGAGGTGGGATTGCAAATGAGTACAACCTCTATGGAAAACAGTATGGAGATTCCTCAAAGACTAAAAGTAGAACTACCATTCAATCTAGCAATCCTATGTTTACTTTAAAAACAGTTGTTAACAACCTTTTTGGTTTTAGAACCTCTTTTAACTCTTAAAATATACTGAGCACTCTAAGAACTTTCGTTTACGTGGGTTGTATCTAACAATATTTATTTGTATAATATTTGAAATCAAAACTAAGCATTTTTATAATGCAAAACATCCAAGCACCCTTTTTATTATCTGTCAGAGTGATGACATTATTACATATCATGTAGACTCTGTATATCTGTAAGACAGTGATAGTGCCAAGGCAAATGATATTTTAGTGTTATTAAAAGATCTTTGACCTCATGGATTTCTGAAAGTATCTTGGGGAAGTTTTGGGCTTCCTGGATCACACTTTAAGAAATACTGTTTTAATATATTACCACTTGTTACTCTCTCAAGTATCGTAAACTTTTCTACATCTCCATAACTTTATGAACATAATCTGTTATAAGAAACCGTGGGAACTAGCTCCCAAAGTAAACCCTATGACATTATTAATAGGCTTACTACATGAATATGGGTCTCTAGTCAATTAAATTGGAGAAAAACTTAATTAAGCAAAACTTAAAACCCTTCTGCATTGCAGGACTTTTCAGAATCTTTATTATGATAATTTGTATTGGGAATGTGCAGGTATGGAATATAATATTCATTGCTCTAGAATTTAACTTTGTTGAATTTTTACAGAACATCTTTTGGGAATAGTAATATAAAAGATAAAGAAGAAAATAATTTGAAATTTATATAATGTTTCTATTTTTCAAATATGGTGCCTCTCAAATTGATTTAAATATCACAATCCAGATATTATACACTTTTTAAATTAATTCTAAGATTTCACTTGCATTTTGTGCATTAATTAATCAGCTTCCTGTTTTGAAATTTCTCCAGCAAGTAATTCAGAGCCTTTCCTAATCCATCTATTTAAGTGTCTAATAATTTCACTATTCCCTACACCTACAAACACTATTGAAATGCTAGAGCTTTGTGATTAAAAGCTACAGTTGATGTTTTCATCCATCATCCTTGAGTTTGGTTTTAATAGCACTCACCGTTAATTGGGGGTGGAGAAACATTGAGCAGAGGGGTAGAATGCATTCTAATGATAAGGGGATTCTCTTCCCTCCTCATCACACTACACTCTGTGAACTTTCATTTTAGATAGGCAGGTTCTGAGTATTAAATAAGATGTAGGGAGAAATATCATTCTCTGCCTTCTCAGGTGTACTTTTCATATTCAATATTTAGAAAAAATTATTTTAGCCAAGGGGGAAATGATCAAATGCACTTGAGTGAAGCTCAAGACACAATTTTGGCAAATAACTCTGTCTCTATATATATGTATGTGTATATATACATATGTATACATATATATGTATGCATATATACACACACACACATATATATATACATACCCCCTAAAGTTTTGCAGGATTTTGAATAGCTTTTGATTTAAATAGATTTGGGAAATTCTTGGTTAAACAAAATTAACTAGGTTCATTTTCTATGTGACCTCTTAGAGTTATTCACTTGATAGTGTGTGTTAATTGCTAAGAGGTTGTTGCTAGGAATGTACAGAATGCCAAGATATAATTTATCATGTAAAATTTAATAGGAGGATGTCTCAAGCTAGACTGCTATAGATTATATTTTGGAAAGAATTATTCTAGATTGTATTAAATGTTCTACAATTGGTAAAACATAGGGCAATTGTGTGTTTTGTTTGATGTTTGTTTTTAATTTCCTACACTGTTATAAATAGATTTTTAATTATTTCATTATGGGTAGAAAGATGTTAGGAAAACTGTTTCTTCGATTCACTAATATTTGAGCATATTACAGAAGTGGGAAGAGAGGAAATGTTCTAGGTTTACAAGTAAAGTAACTATAACATCACTTAATTCAAAAGAAAATACTGCATTTTACTCAACAGTAGGCTAAAATCAAATTGATGACTCAACATCTGCTGTTGAAAACCCAGGTAAAGACTGGCTAGAATTTACCATTGAGTTGAATGTGCACAGGCTGGTTTCAAGTTTGTGAGGCAAGTTGATCCTCTTTCACAACATCTATAAAAAAAAAACAGGGCTCGAATCTAGCCGACTAGAGCCCCAGAACATGCTAGGGCACTTCATATTCAATACACAGCCTTATAAAGAGAAGAAAAATGAGCCTTGTCCAAAACTCTTACCTCAGCACCCACTGGCAAAAATAAAATGTAAGCTGGGGACCAAGTCTCTTTGAAGCTGATTTTTTAAAAACTCTCTAACAGGCCTCTGGTGGTTACAGATATTGATCGTCAGAAAGTAATCTGTTCAGGTTTGGGGGCATGCCAGTACAAATTGTGGAATGCATTCCTTCCTCTCCAAGGACATGTTGAGCTTTTTACATTGTCCATACTGGTTTACTTGTCAGCTGTCTACCTGATTTGACATGAATTATTTTCTATCTTTCATTGATGTGCAATGAAATATATTTTAAAAATAAGAAATTTTATTAACATAGAATCTTTAGCTTGAGTCAAAACATTCTTTTCATCTTTTTTAACCCTCATTTTTCTTCCATAATCATTATTTGATTCCCTCTGGCTGCCTGCTCCTTATTTGTAGTAGTACCATTCATCCATTGAGACCTTTCCATCTGTCACACAGCTTTGCTTTCTTTCCCCAGAAGCTTTATTCTCCTACTGTGCCATGTTTACTTTTTCCTTTTTATTTTTCTTTCTCTCTCTCTTTTTTTGTTTACTAGTAGGATTAAGCATGCTTTTGTGCAAGCATTTTTATCTTTTATTTTTTGTTATTTTTTTACTTGTATCAGGAAAATAATGCTTAATTAGATAAAAGTGACAGAAGGGACATGTTTGCTAATCTTTAAAGAGAGACATAATTTAAAAAAAATCCATATGTCTTTATTCTGATATATAAAGGTAGAATTGTAGTAGATCCAGAACATTCTAGCATTTTGATTGTTAAGTGAAGTAGCAGCAATCGCTTCAACCGGTATTTGCATATGGGGAAAGAATTATGCTGATATTTTACTCTCCATGTGTCTACTTGTACATTTGTTAAGTGTGATTGTTGATTAAAGGCTTATTTACTGTTAATTTCAATGCTTAAACATAAAGACTAACATTTGTGGATATCGCTTCCCCTCAGAGATTACCATCAAGTTCTATTAAAAGGTAGATATTTTCTGACTGGAGAACAGATTCTAGGGATAGGAAAATAAATGCAAGTGTTCATGAAAGATTAAGTTAATGAAAAAGTCTCCATTTTGCTTACATTATTGCTGAAATTTTATTAACTATTTTATGGTAAAGTCTTAGAAGAGAAGGTTCTGTCCTTGTTGATGAAGATGTTTAGAATGATAACTTAAAGTATTGAGTGTTTTCTAGAACAAACTCAAGGTGATAAAAATGAGGAATTTTATATTAATAAATGCAAATGTATTGATATTTTTTCATCCTGGGAAGAATATTAACTTTTCTTTTTGTTGTTTATAACCTAATACATTGAATTTAAGTCTTGAATGATGTGTAATATATACTTTCAAAATAGTTTGCAAAACTCTGCTAATGTATTCCTTAGTGGCAGAGTACGTATTCAAGTTTATGTTATGGGCTGGAAGGCATTGCTTTAATTTAATAATCATGTTTTCTGATTATGATGGTTTAATGATTATAATCAGAGCCAAATGAGAAGCTTATTGTGCCCATTCAGCTAAAAAATGATTTATTCTCCTTTGCAAGGTTTACAGATGACCAAGTCTACATGTATCAAACTTCTGTTGTTGTACATGGTGGTGAACTCATGTCAGGAAGGTACTATATGTTAAGAGACAGCTTCTGCTGTCAGGGGGCTCATGGTCTGTCTGAGGAAGACAGAATGCAGTACTAACTCTTTACTTAAAGCATCAATGTGACACAGAACATTGAGAATATGTTTGCTGAGGTATGATAGGTTATGCTCTGCTCACACTTGGTTAGGGTCAGGAAAGAAAAAATTCCTGAAGTATTTTAAAACAGTGTTTTAAGAAGATCAGGGACATATCAGGGGATAGAACAGAAAGATGATACTGGGATTTAGGAAGGTAGTAAGTAGAGAGGTATGCAAGAGTTCAGAAGAGGAGTATTCAGAACAGGACTTTCGTGTGTGGAGGGGGACCTGGGTGGGCATAAGAGGTATAACTGAAAACCTTAATAATTATTTACAGCTGACTCTATGTCAGTCCCTGAGCAACCAAAGATGAGAAGCCAAGAATTCAGGACTATAAGAAACTCATAGTCTAGTAAAATATATGTCATATATAAAAAATATCTTGTAGCCCAAAAGTCTATAAAATATAAATTGATTTTTTTTGTAACCCATAATAAAGAATCCTGTTATCAGAACATGCTTTGCATGGAGAACAATACAAAAACTGGATGAAATACAAACAATAGCTGTTTGAAGTCATTGTAGAGAAACCAAAAGAGGAAGGTTTTGGAGGGCTAAGAATGTAAGAAAAAGAGAAATATATTGAGGTGAAATTGACATTCAGTTACACTTTCCCTTGAGGGATTTGAAGATTCCTAAACTTCATGAGACTGGAGACTTTGAAGTCGAGGAGAATAACCAGAGGTTTTATTGTTTTTTGGTTTTATTTTTTATTTTATTTTATTTTTGCAGTTTCACAATGCTGGGAAGACAAAAATAGGAGGTTAAGCCCTGCAAAGCAGGAGGGATTCTGAATTAACCCCACATTTATAATGAGAACCCAGAAGGGATATGCTCTAGAAGAAAGGCCAAATCAGAAATAAATTACCCTCACAAATTTTAAAACCCAGTCTCCAATCACCTCAATTCCTAATGAGATAAAAATGATCTGTCCTACTCAGATTGTCTGCTTGGAGAAAATATTATGACATCATCCAGAGCCTTCAAGTCTTCGTCCTCTGTATTTGGAATTCAATTTTAAAAAATGATCATATATGTTACGCCGTAGGAGCAAATGAACAAAATCCCACAAAGAAAGAAACAATCAAAAGAAAGAGGTCTACAGATGATGTAATACTGAAATTAAGACATACAACGTTAAGATATCTTTGAATAATATTAATACTTTTAAGAAACTAAAAACTCTCTAGAGTACTTCACACAAAATGGAATCAATGAATAAGAATCACATGAATATTCTAGAACTATAAAATGAAATTATTGAAGTTAGTAATTTAATACGAGATTTGTAACAGCATATAGATATAGCTGAACAGAGGAGTAATGAACTGGAAGATAGATAGATAAAAAATATTAAGACTGGTGGTGAAGTCTGAATTAATCCTCTTGCCTTAAACACTGGAAACCCAGAAAAAATGCACAAAACAACTCTTTTCAGATATTCGAAAATAGGTACGGAGTTGTGACCACAGACAGAATGAAAACAAATGAGCTATGCCCTACAATTATTCTAGCTTTCTGCATGAAATAAAAAAGAAAGATGAAATTCTTTCCTTATCATAAATACGTATTTACGAGACTAGCATTAACTCTATACCCAAACCTTACAAGGACTTTACAAGAAAGGAAAATTACATAGAGTAAAAAAAATCTTAAACACAATATCAGCATATAAAGTCCAGTAGCACATAAAAATTATTGTACACAACAAAAAAGTTATATTTATTTCAAAAATGTAAGTTTGTCCAATATTCAAAAATTGATCAGTATATTTTATGCCACTAACCAAATAAAGGAGAAAAATAATATGATCATTCCAAAGATGCATTAAAAAGCATTTGATAAAATTCCACACTGATTCCTGATGAAAACTCTTAGCAATCTAGGAATAGGAAAGCAATTTCTTAATCTAACAAGGACATCTATAAAATTTATAATATTGTGACTACTAATTTGTGTGTTAACTAAGGTTTAGTATACTCAACTGCTAGATCTAACAGCTTTATTCCTAAATAGACATACTTCCACAATGCATAGATATGTGTACCAAAAACATGTAAAAGAACATTTATAAAAAGACATTATTTTTAATAGCTTCTATCTGTAAACAACTCAAATGTCTATCTGTAATAGAGTAGATGAATAAATTGTGATGTATTAAAAAAATAGAATGCTATACATGGCTGGGTGTGGTGGCTCACGCCTGTAATCCTAGCACTCTGGGATGCCAAAGTGGGAGGATGGCTTGAGCTCAGGAGTTCGAGAGCAGCCTTAGAAAGAGCAAGACCCTGTCTTTACTAAAAATAGAAAAATTAGCCGGGCACCCTGGCAGGTGCAAAAATTCCTAGCTACTGGGGAGGCTGAGGCAAGAGGATTGCTTAAGCCCAGGAGTTTGAGGTTGCAGTTAGCTACGACGATGCCACTGCACTCTACCCAGGGTGACAGAACAAAACTCTGTCTCAAAACAAAACAAAACAAAAACAAAAAAATACAACAATGAAAATGAGCAAACTACTGCTCCATGCAAAAACTATGAATGAACCTCACAAACATAATATTGAACAAAAGAAGTCAGAAACAAAGAGTACAAGTAATTCTATTTATAAGACATTAAAAAGTAAGAATTATCCATGGTGATGGAAGTCTGAATAACATTTCCGTTTACAGAGAGTGATGGTGAGGAAATGGCATAGGACAACATCAGGACTCCTGGCAATTTTTATTTCCTCATCTATGTAGCGGATACATGGGTATATTCGCTTACAAACAGTTAATCAAGATATATATATATATATATATTCTTATGATTTGTACAATTCTTTGAATGTATACAGGATTCTATTTCTAAAAAAGTTTACTTATAAAAGAAAGTAGACAATATACATTGGAAAATTTCAGGTATGGTAGAAAGGTACAGAGATTAGTAGGGAGCAGAAATCCTGTCATAGGAGGGGAGCTTCGCTAGTTCTTGAAAAAAGAGTGCAAGAAGTCATCAGTAGTAGAGAGTGGGCTTGAGGCACATTAGAAAACAGCAATGGTACCGGGCCAGGAATGCCAGCTTGAAAATTGGGGTTTTATATGCAGGAGAATACAAAGTTATTACAGATTGTTATGCTTAAGTAGGAACAGGGCATGGAGGAAGGACTGCATGTGCACTGGTGACAAAGAAACCTTATAGAATGTTGTTATAATTGTTCAAACACTATAGATTTATAATGTTGATTATGCTGAGCTTACTATGTGCAAATAATCATTATGCTCTGTTCAGATTATTGGTGTTTGGTCTTAGACATCACTTTCCGCTCTTGCTTTATGTTCTTTTTGGTGATTCATAAGTACTTTCTAATAGTGTCTTCTCCTTGACACAGTGGACATTTCTTTGAAAATTAAGAATTAAAATAAAATACCCACAAGGACATGGATGATATGTAAAATCTTGGGACTCTAGCTCAAATATTATTGCTGATAGCAACTGGGTCATTTTCCAAGTAGCTACCTATCTTGCAAATTTAACCATTGTGATTATTGCCATGATCCCTTAGATGTGTAGAAATGGACAACAGGAAAAATAGGAACTATGAGCTTTAAAATGATATATTTGTCTTAGAGCAGATAAATTTAGGGGCATCAAGGAGTTGTATCAAATTCCTATCAAAGCTGCCTGAAGGTAGAGCTTTGTTGGTAGAATGTTGACCGATATTGCTGAGTGAGAGATATGTTGCCTTCTGAGAGTATTTGTGTAGCTGTGACAATGGGTGATATAGTCGTTAATGGCAAGATGCCAGCAGAGACAGTAAGGGAATATATGATTTCTTTAAAGGTAAGACCATGAGAATTTATAGACATGAAGAATGCCCAGGAAGCAGAAAGATTGCAATATCCCAGTGGGCATTGCTTTCCTGAATTGCAAGATCCCTGTATGGTAGTGTACAAGAGCCAATGCATCTACCTTATCAGGGTGGGGACCCATCACATTCTTTAAGGAGCTAACTCAGTTTTTCTAAGCATGGCTGGAGAGTTTGAATCAATCTTTCTGATCATGTATAACAGTAGTCCCAACATATTCCTAAGAAAATTCTGTAGGCTGAATTGAATCAGAGATCAGTAGTAGAAATTGAAGGGATCTGACAACCTCAAGTAGGATTTGGCCTCAGACCTGAACTCCTGTCTCCACAACAAATCATGAATTATGTACAACCTGCAAATGCAATCAGTTGACCAGGTTATTATTAATAGTTCCTTCCCATTACGGCAGATTCACCTGCCTGTCTAGGTAGGAGAATGGCTGCCACAGAGAAGGCACTCAATAAGAATCTGTTAAATAACTGAACAAATCTGGTAGAAGGATCATGGAATATGTCTTCTTGGGAAGGAAACTGAAAGCTCTGAGGGGAAGTTGGTGTTTTTATCTCTTCTTCCAGTATAAGGCCATGATTTTGGATAGGTGAGGATAATATATTAGTTTACAGGAAAGAAAAACTTATAATTAATTTCTGTGGTCCATGGCTAACAATTTCAGATGCTTTACCACTTGATAGGTGACAGAGTTCTTTTTAGGACATCAGGAAGAGTATATTTTGTACCAAACTCACTGTTCTCATTAAGAAGAATTTAAAGTAACATTTAAGAAAGAAAGATAAATAATACCAATCAAAATGAAAAAACTGGCTACTACTCAGTTTAATCAATGCAACATGTATAGAATAATGGAGTCATGGAATCAAGCATGAACTAGTTGCATGGTGACCTAGTGAAAAATATGAAACTGTATCAGGAAAGTACTCAGTAATTCTGAGAAAAAAACAAAAGAGGAAAGAACCAGGAAACAGAATAATTAATATTTATACAATTATATATACACATAATCACAGGTATACACACATAAATCACATATTTACATAGGCACATATACATGTATAACAATAAGCCATATTTTATAAATAAATCTAAAATGCTAAAGAAAAAGCAATAAAACTATTGGTATCTGATATTTATTGGATTAGATTTATGACTAAATGGATCATTAAAATTTGTTTACAAAAAACATCTAATTTGTAGCTTTTCATGAGAGGCAAATATGTTTGTGCATGTGTGTATGAATCCATAGGTCTAAATGTGGAAGTAAGTAGAAATTATTTGAGAAAGAAACAAGTGAAGCAGTTATAGGCATTTAATTTGACAGTCTGGTCAAAAGGAGGGTGTGCCTTAAACTTTCTTATTATCAATAATAAGACTTGTCTAAAAGCAGAGTCAGCAAGGAAGAACAGCACTGCTTGTTATATACCAGTAATCTAAAATACATTTAATGTGTTTTCACCCTCATAATTTCTCATAAAGGTGAGCAAGCAGTGTGATAAATTCTACTGTTTTGTGCAAAAATTTGTACATAAAGTAGAAGTTGACACCACTTGAGAGAAAGTGATATTTTTATATTAGAATTTTAAATAGTTACATAAATGCATAGCCAATATGATCACCTTACAATTTCAGGCAGTAGATTTCAAAGAGTTCAGAGAAATATGGATGTAATTCCATATTCAGGAACTCTCAAGAGAAATACAGTTAAAAATTATGGAGGGTTTAAAAAAGGAATTTTGATTTATAATTTAAAAAAACTATAGTGAGTAAGGCAAAAGACATGGGGCCCTACCAGTGCACAATTCCATGTGTTATCCACACATAGAAAGCATATCAACACAAAGGGTGGAATAAGGAGTTTATAACCAAGAATGAGTTAAAATGCATAACACATTTGTGATAGCAATGCTAAAACTAGGACCCAAAATACTAATCTTCATAGAAAACTGATAAGGAAAAAAATTTAGGGCAAGAAGAGGAATAGGCCCACTGCATTTGGTAAAATGTATTATGAACAACAACAAAAAATTACTCAATTCCTCTGTTGCTTTGCTGTGCTTTTTCAAAGAAAAACTTCTTTCTAAAAACGAAAGCATGGTTATGTATGAGCTATTAATATAATTAAGAACTAATTAAAGAGGGTCACTCCTATGGGGAGGAGAGGACTAGAAATCATGAAGAATGATAGAATTGAGGATGCTTAAATTGGAAAAGGTAAAATTTAAGGATTATAGTTGTTTTCAATATTTTGAAGATCAGGCATGCAAAAATGTAATCTTTTCATGGTAAGGTATATAACATAATAGATTGCCAAGTAGGCATTTTGATTATACAAAAGGCAGTGATTTATTAACGATGGAAAGGATTTTCAACTAAGTAAGTAACGTCTCCTTCAGCAGAAGTCTTTCAGCAGAGCACTCAACAGGCAGAAAAGAATTCCTTCCATGGAAGACAAGATGCCTGTTAAAATCCCTCTAATTTCTCCTATTCGAGGATATTGTGAGGGTAGATGTTATCACAGTGACAAGTCAGTCTGGGAAACAGAGCTAGAGATAATGGTTTAATTAACTGGACTCAGAGGTCAAACACATGAAACTGACTGAGGATCTAGATAACCAATCCTAGATTCCAGTTTTCAGAACCAAGTAACAGAAAGATGGACACACAAGAGAAAGGCCAAGAGTGGGAAAAAGTCCAAGGGGCTTCGAGAACTCTCACCGAATTGGGACATTCAAGAGTGGATTCCTGCCTTCCTTTGTAGGGTGGAAGAAGCATTAGTGTTAATGGTTTTTGGGAAGAAAATGTGAAATGGACTGAAATATTTCACTTGGTCCAGAGACTGAAACGAGTATTGGAGATTTATATTTTTACATTCTCCAATACAGAGTTAATGAAAGTTATAATAAAGTCAAGGAATAAATTCAGAGCTGATCAAGTAATTATACGCATTTTGCAAGCCATGTATAGTGTACTAACGCCTAAGAAACTGCTTTTGTCATACATACTCCAATAGCTAACATTTATTGAGCACTTGTGTATATTTTGTATATTTTAAGCTATTTACATGTATCACCTCTCATAATTTTATATTAACTCTATGAAGTAGAATCAATTATTATCATAATTTTACAAATAAGGAAACTGAGGCTTAAAGAGGTTAAGTAATTTGTCCAAGAGCAGTGCCCCAAAGTGGTGTAACAAGTATTTATGTCCTGGTTTGTCTAACAGCAGAATTCTCATCCTTAACCTGTAGGTGATAGCGGTATATGTCACTGATGTTGCTGGAAATCAAACAACTCTAAATTGTAGCTCTCGGAAACAAAGAAAGGGAAACCTACTCAAGGCGGCCCGTGTGCCTTTTGGGAGGTTGGCAGTCAAATGTGGCACCAAACTCTGGATCCAATCAAATGTTTGGTACTGTCCAACCTTCCATATGGTTGGGAGGTCTGGATCTGTCACAGATGTCGCCGGCAGCTTCCCGCATCACCTGCAAGACATATGTGACATAAATGGGAAAGCAGGATTACTAAAACTGGGCCCCCAGCTGGGCCTGTAACTGTGAAGCAAAGATCAGCACAGCAGCAAGCATGGGAACTGGGCAAGCTTGGGGGATGGTTCACTTTAAGGCCCTGAGTCAGCTGCTCACCAGTGAGCTGAAATGGGGGCATTGTGAGTAGGAGTAGGCAGGGCTGGCAAAAGAAAGGCTCCAAGGACACATTGAATCACAACTTCTAACAATGTGGCATGGCTGTGCAAACAACATCAGACAGGCCAAACATGCAAAAAATCAAAGACTGAGTGACTCTTTTTGGGCAAATGCGTCTGGCAGCCTACAAGGAGGAAAGGCAGGGCTGCAAGTACAATATGCTCTACAGACAGAGGAGAGAGTCCCAGCCCAAAGACAGCTTCCATGTGTATGAAGTGTGGAAAATCTGAGACATGCACTGGGCTCTTCAGCCACATTCTCACCCTTGGAAAGCAATCAGCCAGCAGAAAAATCTCCAATTTAAATGACAGCAAAATGTATGCTTGGAGTTATCTGACCAAATTAGCAACTGAGATATTCTAGGGACTTAATTTGCACATTGAGTTTTAATAGTATTATATTTGTATAGCAGATTATATAACCAAAATGTTAATGGGAAAATGATTTTATTTGACTGGGAAATTGGCACCCCAACTAATTGTCTGAAAAGGAGCCAATTTTAAAATTCAGATGCTATTTGAATGAACTGGTATTGGCTGAATTAGGATTTATTGTGTAAAATATGCAGTTTTTAAAAATAGCCTAAGGAAAGAAAAAAAGGACTCAATGAACAAAGTTTGTATACTTCACTATGTTCTGGGATAGCTTACAGGATGATACAAATAAGGCCATCATAAAGAACATTGGGGCAGGGGTGGGAGTGGAAGATGGGTAAATGGTCTGAAATTGACACACAATGTGAATGTGTGTGTGGTCAGAGTAAATAGGATGGCTTGTCATCTGCCAGCAATTCAGCCAGATAGCAACTCTTTAGTAAAATATTTGATTACCTTTTTTTATAAATGACTTGGAGTTTTATGTGCTTATTTCACATAGATTAGGATTAAGTGTCACACATATTTAGGAATGACCATGTTTTTGGTGTGCTCTTTGGAGTGCCTGACACATTAAGAAAATTTATAAGCTTGCAATTAATGCTGGCAATAATTTTTCTTATCATGAAATTTATTAGCTGTAACTGGCCAAGACTAAATAAGAAATAAGATTGAGTAGCAGTTATTTTTATGGGAGAAAGCTTTGCAAATAATAAACTTTTTATTATTTTTAAAATATCTCCTTTCTTTGCCAATTGTAATGATCTTATTATTCTGGCTACCCCTATCTCCTTCTGAAGAAGCTTAGATCTTCTAAATAACAGGTGAAATTTCCCTCTTCATTTATTACGTGCTTTTAGGATATGGAAAGCACAAGATTTCCTTAGAAAACCAGGCCTTTTCCTCTGCACCCCACCCCCCACCAGCCCTACACTTTAAGACAACATCTTCAAGTTGCCATAGACCAACTGTGAGTGTTAAATGAATATCTTTGACAGGAGCTAAGTCTTTTGGGCATTGAAATAAGGTTTTCCTCCTCTCTTGGCATGTGAAGATTGAGAGTGTGCTTTGACACCAGTAGCAGAGGATGTGAGCAAAGCAACTTTCAGAGCATCAGAAGTGTCAGCAGAAGGAAAAATCAGGACAAGTATAAAGCATCAAGGTAATTTTCCCACCTATAGTATTCCATGAAGTCAGTCAGCTCATTGCCACTCTTGGCTGATGGAGCCTCCCTCTCTATTGTTAAATGCCACATAAACTATCTGTCAGCCTGTAGGTCTGTTCAGTTCTCTTACACAGAAAGAAACACAAAGGTACAAACAAAAGCAGCAAAGTATTAAGCTAAAAAATAAGAATTTTAAAAAATAGTATTTCATACTTCACACATAAGAATATAGTTTGGGCAAATTTCCCCTGAATTTCATATAGCCAGAGTACCTACTACATTTGATTCAATAACATGACTCAAGTGTTACAAAAGTGATCCATGCAACCAAAAACATTTTTGCCCCCTTAATATTTTGAAACTAAAACGAAGAGTTGAAACAATCCATTTCTATGTGGAGAAGGGTTTTCTCCTATTTATCTGGTGTTTTTATTTTAGGTTTGGAACTGAAAAATATGATTATATCTCTGCATTGTGAATGTATTAAGCATTTCATTGCTAAGCTAAAGTTTCTTAAGCTTTTTATTGATATATAACATTGATAAGTACAAGTATACATATCATAGGTTGAGAGCAGGTGAATTCTTTCAAATTGTAAACATCCGTATATAAGTACCCAGATTAAGAAACAGAAAATTACTCATGCTAAGTTTTTCAATAGTTGCATTTTCCAAATGCTTTCATTTCTGTGGCTTTTCAAATTTTGGAAAAAAAAAAAAGTCACCTCCTTAGAGTGGCAACACCTGTACTCAAACATCTATTTCCTCAATACATTCCCTAATAACATCATCAAATAATTTTCATTAATGTTTAATTCATTGCACATAGCAACTTGTATAACTATAGGAAAGGACATAAATTAGCATTACAGAGTATGAACATTTGCTACATGGCAAAACTGTTCCTTTTGGCAACCATTTTGCATTTTTAAAGCCACAAACACCCTGCTTAACAGAACTCCAAACAGAGGAGCAGCAAAATGGGAGGAAGGTTCTGTGACTAAATGAAGGAGGGCTGAGGGGTTAAAATCAGTGCTGGCTGATTTCACCACTGCTGCCCCATGTTCATGCTCTCGGTAAATGAATGAGGAGACCCCATGTGGGATTACAAACTTGCTGGGAATGGATGAGAAACCTTCTGCTCTGCTGGAGTTTGTAAGTAGTTTCTAAGAGCTGATTTCTGCACAAGTGAAATTGATTGGATTATTTTATTTTTCTTCTGGCAAGAAATGTTTTTCATCTCTGCATATCCCTCTCCCTGTTCTCCGAGGTTGGCTTGGTGACAAAACCTTCTGCAAGACCCAGACACAAGTCATCTCTTCTGTGAAACCTTCCTGATTACACTGCCTTGGCCCCTGCCCCTTCTTGGATGAGGTGGCATTGTCCTAACAACTTGCACAGTATCTCAGAGCTTCTTGTAGTGAACTCTCTCAGTTTCTGCCACTCACTCATTCCCTAGGTTGTGACCTTCTAGAGGACACAGACTCCGTGTCTTTCCAACTTTGTTGTCATCCTGGTGCTTTTCTTATACCTCCACTGCCTCTAATCTGGATGTAAACAGAAACTCAGTTCCAGGTGTGAAAGGCCATAGACAGATTACTTACAGGTGAGAGTGAGACCGCCATACGCCATCATCCTCTGGAGTTCCCTACTGTTAGTAAAGTTATTCCTTCAGACTGACCTATTAATTGTTTAGCCCACAACCCACTTCTGAGCTGGAGATAAGCAAATACCTACCTAGCCTGTCTTGTTAAGTGCCATAATGAAGGAAAAAAAGACAGCCTTTTCTATTATATTCTTAAAAAGTTGTATTCCAGAAAACATAATCATCTAGCTTTGTAGCTCTTGCAAGGAAAGAGTAAAATAACAGCCCATGCCCCATAATCATTGTTAATTGACAAACACTGATTTTTACTTCCTTTTTAAAAATAAGTAAGCAGCAAAAATAACGCAAACTATATATAATGTCTTCTAACCCTATTAATACTGTCAAAATAAAAGGAAAAGGAAGAAAGTGGCTGAAATCCATTGTTCTTCCTTGGAGTCTGGGGTGGCCTCCATCTTTTTCTCCTCTTTCTTGAAGTTGGTCACAGAGGGGTGCTTTTGCCTTTCTTTCTACATGCTACCTTCTTAACCTTCATTTTCCAGAGGATGGACAGACACACAATAATCATGGTGTGTGCTCTGAATGGTGTATTGCAATGTTATTGATAAATCATATGTTTTTTACTATTTGAAGGTACTATAAAAATTTCAATGCAATTTGAATATATTCAAATGAATAGAGATATATTGAGGTTCTGAAAGCATTGACTTATCAGTGCTGTAAGTGTTACACACAAGTCAGACTGCCTAGATTTAATTCTGGCTTCTACTTAAAATGCTCTAGCTCTTGGGCAAGTTACTTAACCTTTTATCTATATAATAGGCATAATAAAATTCATCTCTTAGGTTGTTATGAGAATTAAATATGTCAGTATACTTAAAGCTCTTATACCAGTGTACGTACCGTGGTGAATGTTCCATAAGTATTAGCTATTATGTAATATAAGTATCATTGTACTATATACGATATGTTAGTACTAATAATAAATAATTAAAACAAAGAGGACAAGAGATATCAAAAAGAGCCATTTGAGTGTTATGAATAAGCATGGCTCTGCCTATTTTTAACAGCTAAAGTCTTTCAAGCTCTTGAATCATGTTAAACAAGAAAGGTTTTCTTTATCCAAGAATCATAAATAGTGACTGTCAGTGAGAACAAAAATTCTTATATTATTCTTTGTTATTCTCCTTTTATATAGCCAGGTACAGTTAATAGCTACTCTGATATTAAGCATATTTTAAACAACTATTAACATTATGTAAGTGAACTATGTGAGTTTTATTCAATTAAATTTTATATCTGTTAGTAAAATATTTTGTATAATTAATGAAAGTTATATCCATTGGTAAATTGTAGAACTAGACTTTGTGACACTTGATAAATGCTAGCATAATCAAGATCATGTCTCTTAAAAACAAAACAAAGAACCTTAAAGATCATTGTTCTCAGAATATTTTGTGAGCTTAAAAATAATTTTGGCAGCACTTGTGATATGGTGTGTTGGGCTGCTATGCTTTCCTCATTCTGTTGCCTGAAATGCCTGTCTTCAAAGTTTTCAGATATGATGATTTGCTTTCTGAATAGAGATGTGAGCATCTTCCATTAGAAGGATCCAGTGTGATTCTTTTATCAGGGTGTGAGTTGCTGCTTACAAGAAACAGATGCCTCTTTAGCACTGCACCATTTATGAAATGTAGTCATACCAAAACAATCAAAGAAACTGCTAGATAAACCTTGTAGAAATTATAAGTTGGTTTAGAATGAACAGATACATAATGAATATCAAAGAAGCATTGGTTCCTGGTATAGAAATAATGGCATTAAGCAGATTTAGTCTTTTCCTTTCATAGGTTAAAAATAGACACATTGCAATTAAAATTATTTGAAATTAAAAACAAATTTAAATCATTTCTTAAAATGTTGATTTGGGGTTTTTCTAGAGAGCGCATGAAATACTAGTTTTCACCATCTCACAAAACTTTTACATTAAGAGCATTTGAAAGCAAATAAACAGTAATTATTATTGACCTTTTTATAATGGTCAGACTCTAGAATAATAACACATGTTTAAATCTTTATAGGAACTGAAGTAACTAAGGAGTATCAGCTTAATTAGTATGCTTTCATTGTGTAGTTATCTTTGTTGATTTTTAAAAACACTTATTTGCCAAAAGAAAGCAAGAGAATCAGAGAGATACATGCAAGCAGACAGAAGCAACAGAGCAACGTGTTTCCATAACTAATAATCTTTCAAATGCTCCTGTTGGAGCCCACATAGATGTCTGAAAAAATAAAATCAAATCGGGCCGATTTAAGAGTGGGTTATGGGTATCACTGCAAGTGGGACTAGATCATTATGATTGATGACAAGTCACTGTTATTTTTGACTGAGAATATCATTATGCAATATATTACTTATATTGTTGAGCCTTCTATTTAACTTACATCAGTTTCAAACTTATGCTTGGTTTTGGTCACTGCTAAAATTCTCACTGTTTCTCTGGGAACCACATCCTCAGTGCTTTTTTGCCCTCCCTTTTTTGCCTCCCGTTTTCTTGAAGTGTTTCTTTTGTTTGTCTCCATTACACCAGCACGCAGGGACACAGTGTTTCTGCACAGTGGGAGTTGGCAATCTCCGAAGAGCCTTTCCAGCATTGCCTTTTAGACTGAAATCATTACAATCTTCAATAGCTCCTTGGATTAAAAAAAAAAAAAAAAAAGGAAAGAAAGAAACTAGCACATTATTATTCTCAAAACCATCTCAATGTAAAAAGAGGCTATTTGCTTGGTCCTTCCCAACTCCCCCTTCCCTCCCTCCTCCACAACCCCTGCTCATCTTGCTCCTTTTCTCTCTGGATGTGTTTCCTTCATACCTAAGTTTAGTTTGCATGGTCCTGATTCACTAATTCTATTCAAACCGAGTATACAAATGCATTTTTTTTCTGTTGGTTTTGAATATTTTTACACTGCTTATGCAAAGGATTGCAGTCAGATATATCTTGCATTCGTTGATATTTTGAATTATTACCTTAGAGAATGTGAAATATACCAGCACTGACCCAAGATAATTTTTCAAACCCAGGAGTTATTAACGTGTGTTCAGTTGTTGGGAAAGTTGCTTTAGTAATAGCCCTCTAACTAATTTTTAAGTATGTGAGAATTCTTGTTTATAGCTATTCATGTACCAAACACTCCTACCCAGTGTTTTTCCCCAGGTCCTGAGCATCTTTTTTATTAGTAGTAATATTTGTTTATGCACATGCCCACAAGTGACCCTGAGCGCACAGTGGAAACTCAGGACATGAGGAGCTGTTTGCAATGCCTTCACCCTGTGAAAAGGATTAGTATGTGTGAACACATAATATTTCCAACAGAGGTTTCTATAGTATTGTCATACGATTTATTTGTTCTCTTTGGTGAGCGTAACTATAAATAATGAAAGGGAATGGCATGAATAAAGAGGAGAGTAATTTATGAACTTTATCAAAGCAGCACAACCAATTTATATCCTATATACCATCTAGATATATGTATATTCAAATAAAATCAAAATAATATGTGTTTCATTGTTAACTAAATGGAAACATGCACTAACAAAAGAAACTATAACATGTAATAGTCTGCTATTGATGTTTCTTATTTTGATGTCTTTTAAATTCTCAGTGAAATGGAATAGAGTACATGTGGGCTTGTATGAAGCTGTGGTGTTCCCTGGACACGCCATAGAGTTTTCCCAGAAGATGTCAGTAAAACTACTCCATCCTTTCCTTTCATCTCTAGTCACTGGTCTACAAATACAGTAACCAGCAAAGGGTTAGCAGTTGCTTTTTCTTTAAATATTTTGCTCCTACTATTCCTTATTCCTAGTATACTTTGATATTTGCACCAGATTAGAAATAATTGGTAGAATTTATGTACTCTGAAGTCAAAGGATTTCACTCCTTTTGTTAGAATTTAATTTTACTTCTTAGAGTTTTTGTTTGATAGAACAAATGCAAGTTTACCTAAAAAGAGGTTCTTAGACTACATCTCACCAACATTTTCCCTTCTAAAATTCTGTCTATAATTCAAGGACTAGTTAAATGAGATTTTTCCCATGAATCTTTTTCTGTGTGTTGGCTTGGACATATTTCTGCCTTCTTTTGAAATCCTATGGCCCAGCATTTGCATATTTTTCATGGTGCACACTAAGCTGCCTCTTCCATCATAAGCATTTGTGTAGCATCTCCTCTCTCCTAGTGGTTCTGAATTCCTTAAGTACTAAAATGATGTGTCACTTTTTATCTCAAGCTCCACCAAACTCCTCCCTTAGTACTTTGCACACTGATACTTGTTGAATATATGACTGAAAAAAAGAAAATGGCTATGATTTAGCATCTCTTCTGTGTCTCACTTAACTTCCTATGTATGTATATACATTAGAAAAAATAACATAGTATTTATAACAAAAGATTGATATGGGCGTAAATCAGAATATATTATTTTCAGATCCAGAAAGACATACATCTCCATTAGCATGAAAGCATTACAGGTAAAATGCTATTATTAAAAGAAAAAGCAGCTATGAAAAATTTAGTCATAGATCGCCTTTCCCATGCCCTGCCAATAGGACTATAATGTGAAATAGAGTGAATAGTTCAACTTTAATATATCTGCAAATTACAGCTCTTCCAAATGCACCAGTTGCTCAAAAGGTTATGAATGATGTCATTTGCACCAGTATAGGGAAAGGCTCTTGCCTGACTTTTCAGATCTATTTACAGAGATCCAAAATGTTCTGCCTATTTGTTTATCTAAAATATGTTCTTTCCTGAATGCCAGAAAGGAATTGCTACTGTAATCCCAGGTATCAATTTGCTTCCTGTAGGATATTGCCTTATGATCCCTGCTAGGTCTCCTTTTATTTTTTTATAATCCCAAACCCTAGAGGCATCATTTCGGCCTAAGTCAGTGATATAGAGGCTCTCATGCTTTTATTTATAAATGTGTATGCCATAAAAAGTTACATAGTCTTGAATATAATGAAAACTAGTCACAAAATTTTGCTTTGAAAATCACAAACATGTCCTAGTAAATATCACTTCTGCCCAGCCATATATTTTCTTGATACTAGAATACTTTCCTGTTTGCACATGTTTCCACTTTGCTCAGATCCATGTTAGGATATGGGAATCTGATTTTCATGGGTCATGCAACACATTTAGCATATTGGTTAATAGGCTGCCAATCAGAATCAGTCATTCTTTCTTTCTGGGCAAATTTCAGGCCACATGTAAAATCTAAAATGGTTACTTTTAGGCTGGGAATATAATATGTGCCATGATTTTGCTATTTTGGGGTCATTATGGAGGACCTAGTATTAAATTGTGAGGAAGAATGCCATGAACTAACCTTTATTAAGGGCCCAGAACATTGCTAGGTGCTTTACATATATTATCTCATTCCAATACCCATGCAACTCGGTGCAGCAGCTAATAAAAGGTGAAAAATTGGA
Organism: Indri indri; assembly: GCA_004363605.1. Taxonomy (NCBI): domain Eukaryota; kingdom Metazoa; phylum Chordata; class Mammalia; order Primates; family Indriidae; genus Indri; species Indri indri. The sequence continues at coordinate 117,563 of RJWJ010000694.1, read as the reverse complement.
TGCTGGTCTGCCTGACTTCTTTGCCTGATTTGGAGGATTAATTCTAAAGTCACTTTGGTCCATGGCATCCAGGAAATGGGGAAGGGACTTTGACTATTTAGAAGTCTACTCTACAGATACCATCTGATTTGCAAGTGAGCAAATGGAAACTGCCCAAGTAACAAAAGTAGGGTTTAATGGAGGGAGGAAAAGAAAAAGGAAGAAAAAAGAAAGAAAGAAAGAAGAAAGGAAAAAGCAAAGAAAAGAAGAATAGAAAATGGGGAAGGGAAAAGGAACGTAAAAAATCCCAATAAACTATTTAAAATGTACTTTTTGGTTAAAGCTAGGTTAAGTAAGACCTACTGTTTTTGATTTAAATATATTAATTTCAATTGAAGTACTTCATGCTGACATAATAAAAGTGTTTTAAGGTAATGAGTCATTATTTTAAAGGTCACCAATTAAATTCCTTCCCCTGAATAATTTTCCACCTGTCATTCTGCAGGTGGACAGCCCCACACGCACAGCTTCATCAACTTGCTCTGTAGTTTCTTAAGGTTCCAAGAATTTATGTGGAAACAAACATACTTTCAAGACCCCAGATCTGTGGTTGAAGCTTGTCACTCAGAGATATTTAGATGCGTCTGGCATTAGAAGTAAATGTTCTTTTTTTCAGTTTTCATCTGATTCTAGAATATGTCCTAGAGGAATTGTCAGCACATGATGAAAATAAGCTATTTTCTATCCTATATTGAGGGTCTGAATTTTGAATTTATTCACATGCATGCTTTCGGGGCATTTTTAAATTTTTTTTACTATTTATTGTAGTTCATTCCCCTATGCTGATTCTCCTACACCGATGAGCAGGACCCAGAGCTAAACCTGGCAGGGCAGTGAGCCCAGAAGTCCTGAAGAGTGGGGGCCAAGCCAGAACATGGCCGCAGGCCTCAGTGAGTAGAACCCAGAGGGTGCAGATGGAGAGAAAATCATTCTTCAAGGAGAATTTCAACCAAAAAGCCAGCTTAGTTCTGATGTTAGGGGTGGTTCTGGGTTCTGTGGGGCCTGAAGCTTATAAAATATAGGAGGGTTAGTCTTCTTTGAGAAGGAAAAGAAATACGAATTCTTACTTTTCAACATAAATAAAAAGACTCTGTGGGCAAATTTTTAGGTCCCACTCAAGGCCATGCAACGGGACTATGCAAAGGAGGTGCCCTGATGTTTAAGCTTCTTATAAAGTTGCCACTGAGTGAAGGGCTGTCTCTAGAGATTAGGTGTAGGATGGATGTGGCCAAAAGCCAAAGGACCTGAGACTAGCAGGCAGACATAGAAGATTCAAAGCAGAGAATGTGAGGAACAAATTGTGGAAAGATGAGATGCACAATTAGAGAAGACAATAGCAATGGCTATAGTTCACTCGTTGTCTTTCGTGTGCAGGGAGGTAGCTGTGTAAGATGTCATTCTGGGTGGGATGACAGGCAAGGACGTGCCTCCTAAATGTTTGCATTAACCAACATAAGATAATCATGGTTTGAACTAGAGTTTTATGACTAATCTTTATCACTCAAAGCATATCTGACATCTGAGGTTTGGATAAAAACAAAGAAATAAGGTTTTCGTTACTTCCCCATAGGAGCTTGAAATATGTAGCAACACTGAGGGGAAAAAAATGTACTGGTAGTTTTCTAACAGCTTGTACCTTACCTAATATTAACCCGCTGGGCATATTGGAACTGTGAGGAATCTGGATGCAATAGCAAGCTCTGGTTGAAAAAAAATCTGCCGATCAATAGCTTGCATTACTGTAAAAATCCTTCTGGGCTTAAAATTTTATTTTCTTGTATTATGATAGAAACCCTGAAGAGCAAGAATGAGGGCTAATCAAAGAAATAGTAGAAAACAGCATATGTGTCCCAATACATGGTAGTCTCCATCAAGGACATTATGGGTTGCACACAGAAAGCTATGTAGTAGTGTATTTTCTTTTTTTTTTTTTGTCTTAAGTCTCCACGGTGCTGTTTCAGGGTGCTTTTTATAAAGATCTTTCTAGCAACCAAGTACATTCAACAACGTATCTTAAAATAGAAAAATAATTCTTCACATAGTTGTATGTACCCACACTTAACTATGTGTACAGTATTATTCATTTCTCTTTTAAAGTTCTACTTGAAGCACTAGGAAATTAATAATCTGATTTCTCTTTGAGTCTAACTAGTTCATATGTATGCTTTATGTTAGCATCTGATATTGTAAATGTATGTACTAATTATTTTATCTTGAAATGTAGGTATCACTGGATAAGCATAAAATTTAAGGAAACTGATTACATCAAGCTACACTGTGGCTGTTTCTTTTCAGAATAGTTTGGCATGTGAAATATGTAAACATATGATCAATACTATAAATTTATAGCCCTGTTTCATTGAAGAATGCAACTTATTTGCTTCTTTTTATTTCTCTTCCACAGGAGAAGGAAGTTGGTAGGACTTGACTAGAGTCTTAAAGAACAGGAAGATTGAGGGAGTGAAATCAGGTTATAGGGAAAGAGAATGGTGCATGAGGCTTAACTCATGAAAGGGAGGAACAAGGAGGTGGGGAATGTGAGTCTAGAATCAGATGTGAACAAGGAACCTGCAAATTCATGGGTCTATGCAAATGAGGAGGCAGATCTCACAGGGAGAATCTCCTCTTCCTCCTGATACTGACTGAGAGATCTTACCTTTAGTTTTTCTTCCTTAGGCAATCTGCAGCAATGATTTCAGTTAAAGCAATAATTCTAAAATGCAAACCTAAAATCTAAGTAATCGATTTCTTCCTTAAATCCCTTCCTTGGCTACTTTTGGTCTCTGGTACATTTCAAACTTCTTAGAATGGCCTAACCTGGCCCTTGTATCCAGTCTCCAGACTGAGGTCCCACTAGTGTACCTCATACCTTATACTCGGGCATATGAACCTGGTTTTTGTTCCCTAACCAACCTGCCTAACTGTCCTGGAACTGCTCTCTCTGTCTAGATGCTTTCTTTACCTTTTTCTGGCCAAATAAAACTCATCTTGTAAGCCAGATTCAGCTAGAACTTCACCTATTCCAGGGAAGCCTTTCCTGAAAAGTTCTAGTCTGAATACTATATCTAAATCACTATATTCCCATAACACTTGAAAGGACTTAAAAATTAGATTACGTTATATAATTATTCTTCTTCTTTCCAGAGAAAGACAGAGACCATATTAAGCTTTCCTATAAGATTCTGACTAGTTTTATTGTTTGCGTACTAATAGTTTTAACTCAGAATGGTGGCACATAAATTATGGAGTAAGTAAAACTTGCAAGGGCATACAAGCAAACATTTAGGAACATTACAAATATCTGCATTGAAATGATCACTTTTCTATAAGATGTCTTTATTTATGTTGAGAAAGATTATTGTATATGTTTGTTTGGGGTGAGGCTGCTGGAAAAGCCACCTAGCAGAGTACATCACATAGTCAATGTTCCTAATACATGTGAGTTTATGGATGGAAGCATGGAAAAAGGCCTTTAAAGAAAATTTCAAACCTACCTATTTTAGGACTGGAAGCATGATTCTGAGCATAAATGACTTGACAATCTATGCTACCAAACCTCAGGAATGAGATACTTGTTTGAGTGTAAAAACTGATGACATTGAGCTAGAAAAATAACTATTTAACACAAAAAAAGAGCTAAACAAGATTTCTGAGGTTCTGGGAAGTGATTTGAAGACAAGAAACAGACTGGTTTGGGAAAAGAGGGTAAAACAAACTCTGTGTTTAGTAGTCTGTAATGACTGTACCAAATCATCACTTCATGTCTGTTGCTCTTTCACCACATGAGTGTGAAGTTGATTCACATCAGATTCTGCACCTAAATCTAAGTAATTAGAGAGCAATGTTTTTATCATTTTAGAAATTGACATCACAACAGGAAATAACCTAATTTCTCAAAAAGAGTAAGAGGCCGGCAAGACCCAAGCAACTTATTTCCCAATAACATGATCTGGAAATAAGGATGAGATGTACAAAATGACCATTTGGAATGATTCAGATGAAACATAGCTATAGACTGGATGAAAGTTTTATTTTATTAGATGGTAGAATTTTAATTATTTTTATTACCACAGCTGAGAGTTAGAACAAACACCTTGCTAGTGTTTGAGACCATGATTTATGGTCAAGTAGATGCATCTAAAAAGTCTAGCTTAAATCCGTCAGAATAAGATTCATGAGAAAAAACTAAGAATTTTGGGAGATGGTGTACTACTTTAGTTGAATTATGGTGTAGAATGAGATCTGTTCGGTGACAATCAACATACTATTAAGAGTGGACTAACATGATGGCCCACAACACGCAAATGATGTTTACATTCAAGAATTCCAATGGGAATGTCACCAGAAAATCACAGGTTCATTGAATTCACTACTTTATCCATTTCTTTATGGAAAGTTCATAGTTGTTTATGTCACTTCACCCCCATGGGAGATGTGGGGATAGAAATTGCATGAAGTTTCACATCCACAGAAAGGCCTTTCATTAATGAATAGGGCTTTAAAATTCATTGAATTTCCTCATTGGTTTAATGTTTACTAGAATATACTTTTGGTCGTCACCTTTCATAAATTATACTTATTTTTCTTTTCTTAGAAATTACCGTGATTGAGAATATTCTTGATGCCAGCCATTATTCTGGAGATAAACCTTTATTGTGCCCTATAGTAGATACAAATATAAAATTGGACCGAATTTCCCCTAGAGGTTTACCATCAATAAATCCATAACATTGCATTTGTTTTGTTTTAATTTCTTACTTTTTCTTAGACCATGAGTATGCCTTAAAATTCTGTTTCATGGAGGGCTGTGCTTGGTTGAATTTTGATTGATTACTCAATTAACTGATTTATCAGTGGAGTGGTAAAGAAACAAGGCTTTGGAATCAGACCCACTTGGTTTTGAATTCAAGCTCGGAAACTTACTGAGTAGCCTTTAAACCCTCATTAAGCCTCAGTTTTTTAAATCCTTAAACTGAAGATACTAATAGTAGCTATCTTGTTTGGCTGTGGTGATGATCAAATCAGAAAATGTGAATAAAATATTTTGAACTATGCCTAATGTATACTACACTTACTGTCAAATATTATAGTTTTTATGTGCCTACATAAGTAGATTTATGAATTACATTACCCATTTAAATTAAACAAACTCTGTAAAAGGAATACGTGACAAAGAGATTTTTGCAAACAAAACAGAAATCAAATATAATATTAATAAAGCAGGAATACTTTGCAAAAAAAAGATGTAGGCAGAGTGGATCGTTTTATTTTTTGTCACTCATGATACAATGTAAAAACGATGATGGTCTAGGTCTCGCAAGAAGTTTGCCAAATAAATTAGACATTATTAATTAAGCACTCTATTTGATGTATGATTTACATCTACTCTCGTTAAGATTGAACTTCACATTAAGTTTATTTTGGGCCTTGAGTTCTCAGCTAATGATAGTACATTGCCATCACAACTAACACATTTGTAAAGTAACCGTCCAGATTATGAAGGCAAAACTCCACAACTTGCTCAGCTATTTTAGAATACTGTCATAATCAAGATGGTAATTTATTATTTTCTGAACTTAATGACTAGTATTTAGAAGCCTCTTCTGAGGTGTTCTAATAACTGTGGCAGAGCCTATTTTGTTTTGTTTTGTTTTTGGTAATCTACCAGCCATGTAGAAGTACCCTTTCTCTTGCCACCGCTCCTCTAAGTTCCTGAAAGCCCAGTACTCTGTTTCTCAGCTTCCCTTGCAGCAAGAGGGGGCCATGCATTCTCATTATATCCAATGAGGCATGAGGAAAAGGCTGCTAGGCGGTATCTAGTTATACTTTCTTCCTGAGACAGGTGTGGCTGGTGCTGTTCCTTCCCTCTGCCTGTTATCTTTGAATTCGGTTTTATAATTTGGAATAGTGGCAGCATTCTTACAGCCAAAGGTCAACAAGCACAGGGACGAAAAATAACAGTCTGAGGAAAGCAGTGTGGAAAAATGGAATAAGTTTGGTCCTTGCTGCCATTGCTGAGCAGCCGCACCCGCCATGGACCACCTCCCTCCAGACTTCTTATGACTTATGTGACTGCCACTCAAGCTGGCGTGAGTCAGGTGCTCCGTTTAGTTAGTCTGCAGGGTTGTTGTAATGTGAGTTCAATCGTTTTAACTATTCCTTTTATTATTTGTGCCATACCCTGTTTCCCAAAATAGTTGAAATGTCTTATATTACAGGAAAAACGAGAATAAGATAGATAAAGTCAGTTATATAAAACTTAGTATTAACAAAGACAGGCTCTAATAGTTTCTCAGGGTAAGCATAGATTTTTTTTTGAGTGCTGATTTCTAAACAACATTTCCTATGTGGATCTTGCTATAAGGAATACCAAGTGACACACAGGGTAACCTCTTGCTATATGAACTACAATTTTATTTATAGGAATTTTACAGAGTTGCTTGTTGTACGCATCCTTCTGTAGAGTGAGTCAGAGGCATCAATGCACAATTCAATGACATCAATTATGTGTGAGGCCAATAAATGCCATATATGATACTCTCTTGTGGGACATTCTGATTCAAAGCAGAACTTACAATTTGTAGGAGACAGAATGGCCTTCAGTTTCTTCCCCAAGCATCAGAGTTCCCACAGTTTGGATTTTGATGGATATACAAAATCTGAAAGATCAACATTCTACTCTCTTCTAGGGAAGAAGTGGTCTATATTTCTAATTGAGAGCAGATCCATATATCTAGGAAGCAATGAAACTGGTCATGTGTTTGGTACCCTATAAGCAATACTTGAGGTATAAAATGAATACTCAAAGCTGGGATAGAAAACCATCACATTTTGCCTGAAGGTGGCCTCATGGGCACGTGTTTTCTTAAGAGTCAGTATTGGGTCCCTTGTAACACATGAACTACTGATAAATTAACCTTCAAAATTCTGGCCCACAGAAAATAGTCAAGACGATTTCAGCCTAGAAATGTTCAAAGTGAGTGTTACCACTTACCTGTCACAGCTATAGGATAAAAATGAAAACAAAATCTCTCTCTCTCACACACACAAATCCTATAGGTTACAGTCTCAGATTTTACCTGGTTTTGAGAAATCTGACCTCCATCTGAATCCACATATTGCTTGTAATTTATAATAATTTTAGCATATAAAATATTTAACATGAAGCCATTAGGTAATCAATATGTTTCATTAGGTAACCTCTGGTTTGCAACCATTGAATTTTACAATCGTCATCATATAGAAATCGTATTTTCATATTTTCTTGAGGTAAGAGAGCAAAAGTATGTTCTTTATGTTGTACAGCATAAAGAATACCTTCAGATGCTTTTCAGAATATGTACCTGGACTGAGAGGAAGACATTTATATTTGTAGATATTACCTTAGGCCAAGAGCAGGCAGATAAGGAAAGCCAGACTTTTTATAGATTATGCCAGAGTATTTATTCTCATCTGGGGGTATCTCTCTTTATATCAGAATTTAAATTTAATACAAATCTAAATAATAGGATATGCATTTATAGGACAAACTGAGAAAAGAGATTTTAAAAATTAAGCTTACTGAATTAAAGTATTCTCCCCAACTTCTTACCATTTCTCTTTTTCAAAGATGTTAGTAATGATGCCCTCGCACTTTAACCGGTGGACAAACTAGTTTATGTTTTCGTGTAACCATGCCTCCAAATTATTTAATTTCTCCTACTAAATTCTACTGAAAGAATAAAGTTAAAATATGAGAAGTATTTTTTATTCTCCACTTATTGCAGGTGTCTCCGAATAGCAAAATCATCTTTTCCTTTCATGGTTCTAGTTTATTTCCCAGGGCATCACCATTACTGTCTGTGTTTATCTTCTTTGTCAAAAGTTAGTCTATGAAGTCATTTCTGATAATTTTCCTTTTAGCATAGCCTCACAAAATCTATTATTCTGAAGCTGGGATGGCATGCCACATTCCACCTCTGCCTGTGCTGCATAAGCACTTTGAATGATGACAGATCAGAGGAGATGGGCCTGAATGCATAATTATTGTGACGTGTAGTTAACGTTGGTTGATAAAAGTAGGCACACACAATTAAGAAAACATGCTTGATAAAGCCAGGCAGTTTATTAAGGACTTGGGTAAAACAACTGTGAGGAGTCACAGGATCCATAAACTTCCTTTTGCCTCCTGGAATGCCACCATCTCCCATTGTCTCCCTAGTCCCTGTATAAGGTTGGTCTCATGCATAATAATAGCTTTCTTACTCCCGCCCCATTCTTGAAGAGTTTTGCCTTTTCAACTGGTTACTGTTACCACCATTTAATAAGAAGGTTTTGCTGGGCTTTCTAATCGAAAACTTGCTTTTATCTTTCTTCATGAAAGAATTGAAATGGCTTCTTTCAGGTTGCTGTAGCCTCTGGGGAGATAAGGACCCTGCGGTTAACAGGATGAGAGATTTTTGTTTAGAAATTTTTATTTAGACAATGAAAAATGACCTCTGTAAACTCAAAGCTATCTTATTTTGGGGCTTTAGGCTTCTGGCAGATAAATCAATTGGGCCCTTGGGACAGCAAAGGAAAATCCTTTGCAGTAACTATGTCAGGGCAACGCGATAGATTTGTTGTGAGTATGCAGTTGTGTTGAATGTGGAATGCATTTAAAAATAAATATCATTTTATTTTCTATTAAATATTCAGGATCTGAATTCTACTCTTTTCAGCTGTTGCAAAGATATATTTTTTTGTGACGCAAACTGAAGAAAGCAGATCTTTTTTTTTTGTACAAAATATGTGGTTATGGTTGGTATTTTGATTTTGACTTTTTAATTATTTACCTGTGCATTCTCTAATGGGGACTTGCTGTAGATTTAAATTCTCAAAGTTATATCCTTATATTAAAAATATCAGTATTATAAACTGCTCTTTTGTGGGCAAACAATTTCATTGTTACCTAAATAATACAATAGTAGTTGTAGTCTAAAATATGCTTTTCCAGATTGCTGCAGCATTTTTCACACCTGTTCATAGTCTCCAAGAGCTTTGTAGATCCTCACAGCATGAATTTGCACTGCATGTTCACTCTCTCAAGAAAGAATGTTGCACTTGGCGTGTGCTTTTTTACCTATGTCATATAGAGTGGAGGAGATTCAGGGTGAAAAGTTATGCAGAATAATCTGTAAATTTGACAAGAAACAAACCAGGAGACAGATGCTCAACCAACATACATTGATGTGTAGTTTGTGATGCTCTTATTGATCAACATAGTGAAGAGGCAGTTTTGAAGGGGTTAATTTTTTTTCCTATTGTACAGGAAACTTTTATACACATTTTGCAATGTCATTAAGGTTATCATGTAAACCAATAAATTGCATTAGACCAGAAATGATAGTATACTGAAAAATAGAGGTGCAAAGTGCTTAAGAAATAGCCATGAAGAGTCACAATAAAAACAGTGGGAAAGACTGAAATGAGATTAAGGAAGATGAACAAGGAATATAAGTAAAAACTATGCACCCTCTTTTTGCTTTACCTTTCGTTCTGACTGAACACTTTGGAGTGGGAGCAAGCCTATTTAGTCAACCTCTTCTATATTCTTAAAAATCTCCATTTCATCTTTTTCCTTCCGTTCTCACAGTTGATTAGTGTTAGGCTATGGTCAGAATTAATGGATAAACCATATTTGATTTATTTTGACAGGCCCCTCAATTTAGAACCTCGAATAATATAAAAATATAAAAAAGTGATATTGCTTAGATATCCATAATTTGGCCACAGTGTCTCTTCACAATGATCAAATGTAGGTTGCGATTTTAGAAATACTGGGACAGATACATGGTATATATTTGTATATGAGTTTCCTTTTCCAAAAGAAAAAATGGGTATGACACCAATCTCAAAGTATTTTTATAAAGAATAAATGAGATAACAGATATAACAACAGTTGCTAATGGCTTTTGAGCACTTGCCTCTGCAGGCACTGTTTACATATACTCATTTATTCCTCACAAAAATTTAGGGGATATACATTACTCTAATATTCCCAATTATTGGTGAAACAGAGACTCAGAGAGGTTAGATAATTTATCTCCTTGTATGTGGTAGAGCTGGTAACCAAGCCAAGAAGCCTGCAGCTTCTTCACTCCTGAAGCAAGGTCCTCTGTGCCAGTTGCACATTATGCATTCAGTAAATTCAGGGAGTCCATTGCTTCCCTTCACTGAAGTCTAATTATTGACTAAGATATTTGTGATCACCTCTTGTGACTTGGATATTAAAGTGTTCATATTATTAAATAAACTCTATATTTATAAACAACATATTTGATATATATTTCTAAAGAAAACTATATATTTAAATGTGAAGGTCTAATTCAGTTATTAGACCAAAGTATCATCAGCATTTACCATGTCCTTATTACACTACCTAGTGTTGATTATGCAGAGTAAGTTTCTATATCTCAGGGTCTTTACCAATAAGCACCTTTAGAAAGCAGGGAAAGAATAAATTTACCTGAAACTAATAAAAAATAATTTAAGATATTACTTTCAATTGTTACTTTAACTCAAATCACTGTTAGGCAATATAATAACAGATATTAATAACAAAGCTTGTGAGTTATCAGACTAAAATATATTATATTTGGTTACAAATAGTAATGAATGTTTCATGGAAAAATTTTTGAACTTAGGTTTACTAGAAACTTTCTGAAAATTTAGCTTTCCATACACACTAAAAATGATATAAATGATCAATTATATTTATAAACTATTCAAGAGATCCATGGTTTTGAAGTTTCACTCATCTCAATATCTGAATTTTTGTTTTTCAATTTTCTGAAAAGTAGTAAATCCAGAGATCGGCTGCCCAAAGCAGCAGTTACAATAGTCACAGAGCCCATCTACTGAAAGTCCATGCATGCTGCTCTAAGGTGGTCCTCAGAATCCCACTCAGGACTTGCTAGTATGCTTCTCTGTTTTTCAAGCTGATCACAGATTCGAAATATCAAGTGATTAAAAAAAAAAAAAAGAGGGCCCTTCTGGACCCATATATGAAGCTACAAAATCCTGTGTATCACTAGTAATGCTTAGCTTAGTGTCCCCTACAATAGTTAAAGATCTGTAAATATGCCTTGAGTAAAATGGCAGTAGGAAAAGAGAAATCCAATTGCAAAAGGGAGTAGAGAAATAGGACAGCAAAAGCGTCTATGATTGTTTAGTGTAGGAGCCAGTGCAACATTTTAAAAGTTCTTTAAGACATTACTTTAAAATATTTCATGCTTATAATACTGAGATTTCTTTATGGATAAGGTCAACTCATGTTAAAAATGCTAAGTTTAAGGCATTCAAGCAGTGTATGAAATTATTTGAGAATATTTTCATCAAAGATCTTAATATTTAAAAAAATTGCACACGAATTGAAAAATCTAAAGAAAGGAGATAGAAAATAATTCAAGAGGTCAAAGTGAATAGCAGAAGGCTAGAGGCTATTGATTTGGAAACAAAATTCATTTTAAAGTTTAAGTTCTTTGAAAGCAGACACCCCGTTGTATTCTATTTTGCAATCCTTGTCTGAATCCAAAGCCTGGATTTGGGGGAAGCCAATGAAATGCAAAATTTAAGGGAGCACCAAAATACTCAAAAATCAAAGTAAATAATATTTGAATATAATATTTTTAAAATAAAAATTATTGAAAAAATTTAACTGAAATATCAAAATTTTAAGTGAAGACAGGTTTCTATTTGTTTTACGACCTTGCATTATTGTACAATAGGAACATTCATCTCTAACAAGTCCACAGTCTTTCAGTCCTGTGAGTACTTCAACCCGTACCAGTTAGGCTTATGAGAGTTGAATGTAGCATTCAAACAGATCGGGCAACGTGGAGTTTTATATATAATCATGGTTATGACTACAGAGCCTTCATTAACTTTTCCCACTGTGTTCAAAATATGGGAAGAAATTTTGATAAATGTTTACAGAAGCACATATTTTTCCTTTTGCCTCAAGCTCCAATATGTCTCAGCTCTGGAATACTGAACACTATTTCTAATACATAGTTGATAGCTGATGTTTATTGAATGAAAAAAATGGTTCAATGAATTATTGTGGTCATCTCCTTCTCTAAATATGCATTACTAAGGTTTGGTGTCCCGTCCAGCTCATATTTTTTTCCTTCTTGCTGCTTTTTTACATCTGACATTCTTCCTCAAAGTTGCAAGAGCAGTTTTAGGGGCATGATTAGAGATACCTGGATGCTCAATGAAGGCTTATTGTGAAATCTCATGAATAACACATTATGTAAGAAATTTTATAATAATAGTTGACCAAAACCACAAGTTTTCGCCTCACTTACCTTACTACCTCTATACCAAGAATCTTCCTCAATTTCTTCTCAATGCTATTTAAAGCAATGTTTTCACACAAATGTTTAACCAATCTTTTTGGTTAAACATTTATAAATAATCAGATTTAAGTATTGCAGAAAACTTAAATTTTGCAACACTCTAAATTGCCACCTATTGTTTTATTAATTGTTCTCTTCTAGTATTCTCAAGTTCATTTTTAAATTATTTTGTATTCTCTCCTGTTTGGAACTATGTCTATAGACTATGTCCATCTTGAAACTCTTTGCAATACCTAGCAGATCAGAGCAAAATAAATATTAATTAATGATAATCATAATAATCATGATATGGCAATTTAACTTTCTTATAGCTTGGATCACATTACCCTTAAGACCCCACTGGAATAATATTGATTTTTACAACAAACATTATTTCTTTCCCTTGAAAGCCTTTTCTTCTGTCTCCATTTTAATGTCTCCCATTATTGTTTTGTTAGACATAGACAATGTGGAGAGAGACTCTGTTGTATTATTTATTTTTTCCATAACTAATATCTGAATAAAACGAAGGTGAAATTTGACATAGGAAACTTCTATCTAAAAACCAGATCATATAAATGAATATAGTCAAGCTGCATTTTTAAGAGATTTTGGAAATACTATGTAGGATATTGATTTTTTAAGTAACTAAGTAACAGCATCCTTCATAAGTCTTATATATTATTTATGATTCATTTAAAAAATATTTTCTCATAAGAATATTTTATTTGGACCTCCAAATCATGCGTTTGTTGGGACCAGTTCACCTACTGGTCCATATCCACATAACTCATGCTTTACAGTCATAGACTGGTGTGACACAGTGTAATAGAAAATGATGCATTGCCTGAATTTAAAGGAACATGGACTATTTCTGGATCTGCCGTGCAGCATGAGATCTGTATCATATTTGAAACAAAGCTAACCAAGCAGACAGAGCAGAAAGATATCTATAGCATCCATTAATCAGGGTAGAGTATATATTTTTTTCAGCAGCTTATTCTATTTGCTTGGTATATTTTAAGCCTGAAACAGAACAAAAATAGCCTTAGTGACCATTCACATTGATTCTTACATGATTGTCCTTAGGGAATCATCCTCTGAAAAAGCCAAAGCAAATTCAGTTTGGATGAAAATTGTTAAATAGTTAGTATTATATATATATCCCTTTATTCCTTCTTTTCACACTGGGGTGCCATTAAATATTCCACAGTGTATGTGTTTTGGTCTATATATAAATATATGACTAAATCTGCCATTTAAAACCAATTAAATTCGAAATAATTTAAAGCATGTTGTTTATAAGAAATGCAAGTATCAAATTACTTCATATTTGAACTAGGGAGAATAAACAAGATAATAGAATCAAGTAAAAGATGCATATTCATTCTTAAAAAAAGACTTTCAGTTTGGGTTAGACTTTAGAAACTCTTTGAGGCAGAATTGCCACACATGCTTTAAAGAAGGCAAGTTACATCTCTCTCCTCTCTCTGAGGTATATTAAGCATTCTCAGGTTCTTTTCACACAAGTTTATTGTGTTTTTCCCATGGGATTTCCACATTTAAAATCCTTGAAGTTGAGCCACTGTTTTTTCCCTATTCAAATTACTTATTCCTCCAAGGGCAGTGAGGTAAGAACTACTGGAGATCAGCCTGACACATATATTCACCCTACCCAGCCTCCTCATAATGGAGATTAAAAGTAAAATACCTCTAACCTTGCTGGAATTAGGTATCTGTGACATAAACCCCACCCTTATGTAGATTTCCCTAATGCTTTTCTCTGTTGACTTCTCCTCTTTCTTTTGTATTATCTATACGTACTCTCATCTTCCCTCACAGCCACACCTCCTGTCCTCTTAGATAATTATTTCTAGTACTTCTAGTTATTGAAAATTACTTATCAGGGGTCTTTAGGTGATCTCAGTTACTAAGCATGTAGAGCTAACTCCCAAATCCTTATTCCCATCCTGGTCTAGTCAAATTTTCACAGCTGCATTGAGGTCACCTGTCCTTAGAAATCAACTAAATGTGTCATGTCATATGTATACACCTTGCACCCTGACACAATCCTTCGTTTGTCATTAAGTTCCTGTTACCTTCATCACTACTTTCTCAGGTGTCTAGGCTTTGCAGCATGAAGACAAGCATAGAGATGGGAAAAAGCAAAATATGCTTGGGGAATGATATTCTTCAGTTATTCGATCTGTTCACTCAATGTTATGCTTCACAGTCAGCCTTGAAATAACATTTATCCATTTTCTCTATAATGTTTCTACATTTACCTCCCCATTTTTGGTTTCCAACTACACTGAGCCCAGTTATAGTTGTATTACTTAATATCCAGTCTCTTTCCTCCTCCTTTTCATGCTATAATCCATTTTAAGTACAAAGATGAAAATACCCTCTCAACATCTACCATCTTTCCTTTTTCCTTACCATATTAGCGTGACACTCATCCATCCTTTTCCATCTTGTCCTATTAATCTCATTAACTATATTTTTCTTAATTTTCTTCGTGAACATTTCATTCAAGTCAAAGTAATCTGTCATATGTAGAGAATACGAAAATTGGAAAGAAGAAATTCTCTTTTCTTCCCATTCCTTCTGCCATTTCCTTCCTTCCATTCCTTCTCTTCCCTTTCCCTCTCACTCTCCTCTTTCTATGTCTTTACTTTTATTCATTAAACACTTATTGAAAACCTACTATGTTTAAGTACCTTGGAACTGGATGATTGATATATCAAACACAATTCTACTTCAAGGCTGGGAGTTAAGTCATGCGGCATGATATTAATCTTCACAACACATTTGTAAGGGAAATATTATTATCTGTATTTCATAGAGGTGGAAACTAAGACTGAGAAAGGTTATATAATACACAGAGGTCAGAGGTCACAGAGCAGAAAACAAATAGATCTGGGATTCAAATCTAGACCTTTCCTATTCCAGAAACTGTATGTTTCACCATGAAACTACTTGAAATCCAAATCCAGGAAGTCTGGGGCACCAAAGGAAAGAGATGAACACAAATGAATCTGAGGTACTAAAAAAAAGCCAGCTTGGAAGGGCAATGAGGGGACAGTGGGCTTTTGTGAGATAAGGCTGGAGGGGTAGGGAAAAATTTGAGCATGTCCAGCATTATAGGTCATATTAATCAGGTTAGTTTTTGGTTCTATGAGCATTGGGTGCTTTAACTAAAGGGATGACAGAATATTTATACACCAGAAAGATAGCTCTGAAACTAGGGTGAATGTGGAGTGGGTGGACTACTTAGTAGTGCAGCTAAGCTGGTGGACTAAGGTGCTGTGATTCTAAATTTGTTTAGGATATACAATGGTGGGATTATCTGTACATTAAAGGACAGGTGGTTTCTACGGTTGTAGAGGACATTTGGGGTCATATGTAGCCCGGAGCTGGGAACGTTTCCTTGTTGTTTTGTCTCAAGAACATGCCTGGGGGTTTGCACGCAAGCCAGGGCACCCTGACCCTGCAAACAGGAGGGGCTAGAGAGCTTCGGATGCAAACATCGGCTCTCTGGAGACAAAACAACAAGGAATAGGGTGTGCTGAGTCGGGACAGTGTGGGAACAAAGAAATTGCGGTGGGACAGTTGCCGAACAGGCTGTGTTAAAAATAAAGACGCTGCAGCAAGAAGGCACTGCAGTCTTGTACCGTCTTTGTGTGTATGTCTCTTTGTCTCCGTGTTCATTCCTCGTCCCTAGGCGGGCCACGAAAAGTGGTGCAGCGAGCAGGGTCTCTGTCATTCGGGACCGAGGAACCGGAGTGGGACCTCTTTGGTAAGTAAGTAGCAACCAACAGTAGGACCTCCGGCATTATGGGAAATTCCCCTTCAGCTGCTGAACGAAAATATTGAAAGTTAGTCCAGGGACTGTTACATTCGGTGGGAGTGGAAGTTAAAGGTACTACTTTGAAGCAATTGTTTAGCTTGGTGCAGCATCATTGCTATTGGTTTCAGTTTCAGTCCCAAGTTCAGTTAAATTTGCGCAGCTGGCAACAGGTTGTTGAGGCTTTTTGTGTAGCCCACCAACAAGGTGACACAATTAATTTAAAAATTTGGACTGTTTGTAGTACTATAACCCAAGCACTACAGTCATTGGAAACAGACTCTGAGAAAGCTGAGTCGCAGAATGGGGAGGAACTAAATGATCATGATCCCTCTCCACCAGAGGAGATCCCAGAAGTGACTCCTCTGATAGATAGTCAGGAAAAGGCTAACTCTCCATCCCCTAACACTGAAATAGCAGAACTTATTGCCTTATTGAAAAAGTGTTTACCCTCTATTATTACTAGCCCCACAGCCCCGACAGCGCCCGTGGCTTATCCTGTCTCTTTGCCTCCGTGACCGCCAGTCCCATTAACAGGGGCTTCTTTTCAGATTCCTAATGGCCCTAATGGCCCAGATAACGATTCTCTTTTACACCTGATTTTGATAATCCCCCTTTGGCTGGTCCCCGCTTTGATCTGTCTGTCTTTCCTATTACGCAGCAGCTAGCTTGGCCTTGCATGAAAGTATTCAAACGGCCGACTTTGTTCGTCGGTGGCATGAAGATTCCCACTGACTACGGCAGCATCAACATGAAATTGATACAAGATTAGAAGGAGAAATTATGAATTTGCAACATATGGTACAATGGCTAGGTGACCAAATTCAAGTACTGACAATGCAGTCATTTCTTCGCTGAGATTGGAATTCCTCCCGATTTTGTGTTACCCCTATTCCTTTAAATGCGAGCAAGCATTGGAACTCACTCTGTAATCTCTTATCTGGCAGTGTCAATATGACCTCCGATCTCCAAAATTTGGAACGAGAAATAACTGATGCATTCCATAACAATCTCCCTGAAATGAATGAGGCAGAGATCTTTCAAGGCCTGGCTAATGGTCTTGCCCAATTAAATCCTTTTAAAAACCTTAAAACATGGCTTACATCAGTTACTGGCAATCTGTACGTTGTGTTATTGGTTGTTTGTTTTTTCATAGTCTACAGGCGATGGTCCCAAAGAAGAGTGAAGAAGGAGAAACAACATCATGATATAATGGCGGTGCTGCAACATGTCTGAACACAGCGTCCGCAGCCTTAAAACAAAAAAGGGGGAAGATGTAGAGGACATTTCGGGTCATATGTAGCCCAGAGCTGGGAACTTTTCCTTGTTGTTTTGTCTCGAGAACATGCCTGGGGGTTTGCACGCAAGCCAGGGCATCCTGACTCTGCAAACAGGAGGGGCTAGAGAGCTTCGGATGCAAACATCAGCTCTCCAGAGACAAAACAACAAGGAATAGGGCGCGCTGAGTTGGGACAGCGTGGGAACAAAGAAATTGCAGTGGGACAGTTGCCAAACAGGCTGTGTTAAAAATAAAGATGCTGCAGCAAGAAGGCACTGCAGTCTTGTACCGTCTTTGTGTGTATGTCTGTTTGTCTCTGTGTTCATTCCTCATCCCTAGGCGGGCCATGACAATGGTGACTCAGTGGCCTTCCATATTGGATAGAAACCATGTTTGATCTAGGATGGGATAAGGAGGTGGAATATTAATTTAATACATGTGCATGTGAGAGGCAAAAGGAAATATAAAATAAGAGGAGGCATAAGGACAAGCTGTGAGGAGCTATAACATTGATAGCTGGACAGAGGAGGGCGATCTTGGAAAAGGAGCAATGAAGGAAAAATAAAAGATAAGAAAACATGTCAAGGAAACTAAGGGAAGTAGAAGAAAGATTTTTATGGCAGGAATGGTCAATAGTGTCAAATGCTATTGAAAGTAACACTGAAAATGGCTGCCAGATTTAGTGACTGAAGATCATTGCTGACCTTAGCAAGAGTTATTCGGAGTCAGGTTTCCAGAAGTCAAATAAGAATGGATGAAGTTAGGAAATGGAGTCTGAAAGAGCAAGGAATACTTCTGTGGACAGGCAGTTGTGCTAATCAAGAAAGAAGTATTAGTTTGTTTTCCCTTTTTCTTAACATCTTGAAAAAGAATTCCATCCTTAAAATGATTTGAGAAAGTATAATAATACATAATAATAATAATTTTTACATATTTAACTACTCTCATTTTTTACTAGTATAATTCCATCTTTACCACTAAATTTTAAGGTCTTTGAAAGAAAAGAATTATGATCTATTTATTTTGTATCTATTTATAATCTTCTTCCAATGCAGTATACACATACATGTAATGATCAATGAGTCATCACCTATTTATTATGTATATACTGTTAATAAATAAAGTAGTTACTTTACTGGGGCCAGAGTTCTCTATGAAAATTGCATTTAATTTTATGTTTTCATTCAAATTATAACCTTAAAATAATAATTAATCATGTTTTAGATTATCTGATTGAGCACCAAGTTCTGCCATAAAATTTTAGGGCCACAATTTGTATTTGTTATTTGCATTTTACCTTTTTCATATGAAATCATGGTTTGTTATAAGAAAAAAATTCTATATTGAAGCAAATAGAGAAAACTTGGGAAAAATTAAATTCATATATACTACAGAATGCAAACCTCTGACAGAGAAAATAAGAGACAACAATAAGTGGAGTCATCTGTATATGGAACAAGTTTTAAAAATAGCAAGTAAAGTAATGAATATACAATGAAAAAGTTACTTTTTATTCTTACTTTTTAAAAATTTTAGAGTATTATGGGGGTACAAACATTTTGGTTACATAAATTGGCCTCGTACCATTAAAAACCACCAGTATGGCCATCCCCTATATAGTGTGCATTGTACCCATTAGGTGTGAATTTGCTCATTCGCTCTTCCCCCTCCCACCTGCTTGATTTCTGATGAATGTTATTTCCATATGTGTACATGTGTTTATCGATTAGTTCCAATTTAATGGTAAGTATCTGTGGTGTTTGTTTTTCCATTCTTGTAATACTTCACTTAGAAGAATGGTCTCTGAAGTTCTACCCAGGTTAATACAAGAGGTATTAGTTCACCATTTCTTTATGGCTGAGTAGTACTCCATGAATAACCAGATTGGATACTCATTTCATGCAGACTTTAAAAACAGCAATGTGAACATTTTATTCAATGAAAAATATAGTTTTAAAGAGTCATCAATCAATATCTTATTAAAATTGACAAGATAATGTTTAAGTATGATACTTGGTTTTCTTGTACTACTAGAAGCCACTAATTCCACTTTATACAATGTATTATATGAGCAGAGATTCTCTGCATTAAATAGTAGGCTCAAAATACAAAATCATACATATATAGAATGAGGCCTGTGCATACTTCTTTCTACAATTAAGTAAACATCAGTTTTTGGTTTTATGTCAAAAATTTTTTTTAAATAATATAAATTTGAATTTAAAAAATTTATTATTTTTTGTTGTTTTGGGTTTGTATTATCACAAATATATTTAAAAGGCATTATAATTAAATAACGTAAGAAAATCCTAGAGATACAATATTATTCTCTAAAAGTGGTCCAAATATCTTTCTCAAATTCAAAAATACTAAGTTAAGACATTTTGACTAAGGCAAAGTTTTCTAAAACACTCCAATTCTTGCCCCCAAGACAACACCTTGACCAAAGGATACACAAGAAGATATACTGCTACAGTTCAGAGGTCCAGTGGGCTCTTACGTCATGAATGGCTTCAAGGAGGAAGTAGAATTTGGCTTGATCCTTGCTGCTAGGGTGGACTTTGGCTTTGTATTCTAGGAGAGGGAGGGAGACAAGGTGAGCACTGATATAATGGAGGTGTGTTCAGGATAGTGAGGGCTTCAGTTTAACTGGAGACTGTATAAAGTGATCAGAGAAGACACAATTACAAAATAGTCTGGGATCAGAATATATATTAAATACTTTTACTGTTGGTAAAACCATTGAATAATATCAAATTTTAATCCTGAGATTTATCGTAATTTCACACTGTTTCATGTAAGTACATCTAGAATACCTCTTCTAGAGATTTTCAGGTTTCATAAAAAGATTTTCAAGTTAGATAATTTTTCATAGAAAATGTGGGAAATAATGAAAATAAAGGAAAACTTGTAAATAACATTTCACTAAAATAGCTGTTTGGTTTTATTTGACTTTTTAGTAAAACTAAGATTCATCATTAAGTTCATTACTCTTCCCCACCCCCATTTTTGTGGCTCTTTCCTCTTTGTGTTTCATGTTCTAAAGGGAAGTGAGATATTATTTGTGTAATTACTTTATTTATTTCTTATCTTCTTTTTCTCCCTTTTCATTCTTCTTTCCTTTATGGAAAATATTAAAATTTTATAATTATAACTCTTCCGTTTATTTCACCTTCTTTCTCAAGAATTCTCCAAATGAGGGATATTTGTGTAAAGCTGTCCTTGAAAATGTTTGGAGTCTTAGAAGTGGAATAAGGACTGTTGATAAAGAACATTTTTTTCGTTCATTAGTAGACCAATACCAAATTAATGTTTATCATTTTTCATCTGGATGCTTTTAAAAACTGCCAATATATAAAAGTTGACTAATAAAAGCATACACATAATTCTAAGTCAAGTAGATTTTAACATTTTAACTTCATTTAATATAAATAAAAACATTTTTACATACTTCATGTCCTATATTTGACAAATACTTGTTCTATTCTTATTTTCATGGAATTCTTTAAGGAAATGCCAATAGAATGCATCATCTCTTACTTTAATGTTCTCCCAGTGAAGTTGTCCTATGCTACAGAACATCCTTGAAAACAACAACCTGCTAAAATTTTAAAGATAGCCTCCTTCCAGCAATAAGAATTTCTTCAGAAGTAGAACCTTTTCCAAACATATTAATATTTTCAAAAAGATGATAACCCTGTCAGGGATTAGACTGTCTCCAGGGTTAAAACCGTAATCTGGTAAATAACTTCAACAGAGTATCTCTTTCTCCCCGAATAGGAAACTTTCTCATCAGGGAATCCTACAGATACTCATTTCTTCAAAGACAGGACCATTAAAACGTGTCAGAATCTTCAAAGTGGGAAACATGCCACCCCTTAGCAAAATGAAGTCCTTTAAAGTAGAAGCCCAACAGCATTATGAAAGCTCTGAAGGAAAAGTCCCAAAGCTCTACAAAATGCCGCTTCCAGTACCCAATCCTCAGATTTTAATTTTAAAATGTTATGCAGATGGTGCGTAATCTACTTTTTTAAAATAGACTGTATTTTTAGAGCAGTTCTAGGTTCATAGCAAAATTGAACGGAAATAAAGAGATTTCTTTATATACCCCCCTGCCTCCACCCATGTATAGCTCCCCCATTATCAACATCCCCCTCAAGAGTGGTACATTTGTCACAACTGATGGTCCTACATTGACATATCATTTTTGTCCAAAGTCCATAGTTTACATTAGGGTTCACTTTTGGTGTTTTGCATTCTATAGATTTGGAAAAATATACAATGATTTGTATCCACTGTTAGTATCGCATACAGAGTAGTTTCACTGTTCTAAAAACGCTCTGGGATCTGCCTATTCATCCCTCCCTCCCCTCAAACCCTGGCAGCCACTAATCTTTTTACTATCTCCATAGTTTTGCTTTTTCTGGAATGTCATATAGTTGGAATCATACAATATGCACCCTTTTTCAGGTTGGCTATTTAAGTTTCCTCCATAATTCCCCATAGCTTAATAGCTTATTTCTTTTTAGTGGTAAATAATATCCCATTGCCTAGATTACTACAGCTTACTTATCCATTCACCTACAGAAGGACATCTTGGTTGCTTCCAAGTTTTGGCAATTATAAATAAAGCTGCTGTAAGCATAGCATGTGGGGTTTTGTGTCGATACAAGTTTCAACTTCCTTGGATAAATACCAAGGAGGGTGATTGGTGGATTGTATAGGAAGTTTCTTAATTTTTTTCAGAAACTACCAAACTGTATTCCAAACTGGCTGTACCATTTTGCATTCCCTCCAGCACTGAGTGAGAGTTCTACATTCTTGCAGCTTTGGTGTTGACAGTGTTCTGGATTTTGACTGTTGTAATAGGTGTGTTGTGGTATCCCATTGTTGTTTTAATCTGTGTTTCTCTGATGACATATGATGTAGAGCATCTTTTCATATACTTACTTATTTCCCATTTGTATGTCTTCTTTGGTAAAGTGTCTGTTAAGGTTTTTGGCCCTTTTAAAATTAGGTTGTTTGTTTTCTTTTCTTTTTTTTTGTTTGAGTTTTAAGACTGCTTTTTATATGTTAGATAACAGTTCTTTATCAGATATGTTTTTTGCAAATATTTTCCTTTGGTCTGTGGCTTATCTTTTCATCATCTTGACAGTGTCTTTTGCAGAGCAGATGTTTTCAATTTAAATGAAGTTCAACTTATTAATTATGTCTTTCATGGATCATGCCTTCATTGTATCCAAAAAGTCATCACCAATCCCAAGGTCATATAGATTTTATCCTATATTATCTTCTAGGGATTTTATAGTTTTATATTTTATACTTGGTGATATAATCCATTTTGAGTTAATTTTTGTTACTGATATAAGTTCTATGTCTAGATTTATATGTGTACAGGTGGATGTCCAGTTGTTAGAACACCATTTGTAGAAAAAACTATCTTTTCTCATAGTATCTCTTTTGCTCATTTCTCAAAATTAATTGATTGTGTGGTTCTACATTTAGGCTCTGTTCTGTTCCATTGATCTATTTGTTTATTCTTTTGCCAGTACTACATTCTTGATTACTATGGCTTTATAGAAAGTTCTAAAGTTGGGTAATATCCGTCCTCTACTTTTGTTCTCCTTCAGCGTTGTGTTGGCTATTCTTGGTCTTTTGCATTTCCATATGAACTTTAGAATCAGTTTGTTAATATCCACAAAATAACTAGATGGGATATTTTTATAGGGATTGCTCTTAATCCATAGATCAAGTTGGAAAGAACTGACATCTTGGCATATAATCTACTTTTAAAATGTTCCCATTTCCCTTACACCATTTTAACTGATAAGTAAAATGCTATACAATATACTTATCAATAACAAAAAGCTTGATATTGAAAGCTTCATACATATATTTCATTAACCTAAGGATTTGTGGGAAATAATGTATGAATATTGAAGAGAATCCTATGGAGTTGCATTGTCTAAAGGCAGTCTTTCCCTTAGTTCATGTTATTTGTGATCTAGAGGAGGGATCTAAAAGTAAGGAGAACAAGTTTTCTCAGGATAAGTAAATCATCTTGGTTTTTTGTGCTTTTCTCTTTAAGGAAAAAGGTTTATCTGCTTTATCCAGGTGATAGAGATATTGTGAAACTAAGTTAAAATCCAGGAAAGTTCTGTGAAAAGTGATGAGTGCTAAGCCATCATTACCATAGTCGTCATCATTATTAATTATGTGATTACCACTATTTTCCACTTCAGAAACTTGTATGTAATTAAATAATACATTTTTGTCTAAATTTGAAATTTGATTGTGTTGTGAGACCTTTGGATATAGACTAATATTAAGTTTGCAAATGAATTAAATATCTAAGAAAATCTACTGAAATGCATAGATATTAATGCAGAGATTAATTTCGAGATTGTGGGGATCAGAAGCAGGAAGTGGGTTAGGTTCATTCTCTTTGCTCTCCCTCGATCGTTTGTTTTCCCAAAGTGGTGATGCCATTCTACATTTGAAAGAAGACTAAAATCATGTTCTCTGTGTGTATGTGTGTGTGTGTAAGATTGAATGAAACTTAATATAATATATAATAAAAATATATATTACCAATTAAAATGTGGATATGGTTAGACAATACCATGCACAAAATATAATGGATTTAAATTTGGAATTGAAATTGTGGTTACAAAAGTTTTGGGTTAACTGACATTTTGTTTTGCTGCCTGTTACTCTATGTGTCCTCTTCATAATCAGCTAAACCCACAATACAAATGTCTGTAGTTCTACTTCCCAAGACAACCTTCTACCCACTATGAAACATACTTAAACATTATCAGCTTTTTAGCTCTATAACTTGGAACAACATGATTTTCTGAATTCTCAACACTTTTCTTACTAGGAAGTTGTCATTACTTACTTGACAATTGTCACTCCGCAGAAATGGGAGCAGCCTGTGGGAAGCACAGCCTCAGTGCAACAGCTTTGGCTGTGATGGAAGCCGAGGAAAAATGTCGATTATCTTTAGTCACAGTTATAAGAGATCTGAGAGGCATGTTTTCATGGACACCACAATGGATGAGAGCTATTTTATTATTAGAGAAACTACTGGGGTCAAGAAAACAAATGTATTAAAAGAAAATCAAAATAGGCATCTATTATGTTCCGGGTCTCTTGGGTATTTTCACATTTGTTTTCCCTTTTAAATATCACAGCAACCTTCAGAAGTAGATCTTTTTATCCTTATATTAAATACGTACATAAAAACTGAGGTTTACATGACTGACATTCTCTTAATTTTGAGGAGATACTTGAATAGTTAATGCTGCTATATTAAACTAAATTGTTAAATGGATATCTTGGTAGGGTTTTAGAGAATATAATTTGTCTTGAGAAAATGTTGTAAGAATCAGGAATCATAGGCAATTTCTCTTTATTCACTTTTCATTCCAAATAAGAGGAATCTGTTGTCCTTTTCTGGTGATAGGTCACAAAATTTACACTAACAAATTTCATCTGCTAATGAGTTTTTCTGGCTTAATGGAAGATTTAAGGCAAGCTCATAAGAGATGCTATCAACCCCATAGAGATAAAATAACCTAGTTTGAAGAATACTGGCTTCAGAGTAAACTTCCCACTATTAAAATGAGGTCTCTTCTAGTGTCAGGGACAATGCCATGCCCAGCTGATGAAGATGAAGGGCCGTGAGCTAGGCTTGTGGTTCTTAAGCTTTCTTGTCCCATGATTTTTGTTCTGTGGGTTATGTCTGTCACTATTTGCAGATTAGAAAATAAAACATAGAAAAAAGTAAATATTTTACAACAACTCATTTAAAAATAAAAGTACTAAACCCATTACATGCTAATTTAGATAACATTTTTATGAAAAATAACTATTTCCCAAACAAGAAAAAATGAGAATGACATTTTTTATACTTTTGCAAATCTGCTTAATCTTTAAATTAATAGACAATATTCGATTCTTATATCTTTGTCTTCATCTGCTGCCAGATATTATGATTGAAGTGCACGAAGAAAGTCCAGCCTTACATAGATATGTGGTTGTAATTACAGATAATTATAGATATTCTTCTTAGATACTGCATCAAAATTCAGCAAGTGGTTGTTTTTCAAAGGTTATAATGTAAAATCAAAAATCATATCAATACGTTTTTCATACTTTGTTAAAATCCATTGAGCTATTGTGCGCTTTGAATAGATATTTTACCCATGCATGATTTTAACAGCATACATTGGTCATTCAAAAAGTATTGGTTCTCATAGTCTTGAGATCTTCCAAATATCAGAACACCGTATTTTTTAATATCACCACCAATTTCACCAGAAAAATTTTAAGTATTATGAAGGTCACATTTTGTCATTGGCAGCAAATACTGTTGGTTTCTTTCTCTGACAGTTTACTTCAATTTTTTCAACAAAATGTCTGCCAAATACCAATGTCCAAATAGCCATCATTTGTCATTGTTTTAAGTAAAAGGATATTCCATAAAAGACTGGCTAATTCAGCATATGACTCAATTGCATAAGTGCTTTTCCTCCAAGTGCTTTTCCTCCATCATACTTCAATATATAACAAAACTGCTTTTTATATACTTCCTATTTCATCACATGGGATACTAAAAAGATGTGTGCTCAAGTTTCAAGATTTAATATTTAGTAAAATAATATTAATTAGTAAAATTACAAATTTTACTGCTTTGCTGAAAATATTCTCAAGGGAACTCCTTTAATTAATTAATTAATTAATTATTGAACTATTTATTTATTAATTGTGGTTCTGTGGGGTGAGAAGATTGTATAATGACTACTAGCACAGTTTGTTGCAAACTGCCAGGAGTTTTATCCACCATTGCTTTTTGTACAGTCAGTGCAATTGTGAACACTGTGCAAAAAGCAAGTAATGTCTTAGTATTATTATGACAAAAATTTTGACCTTACGTACCCCCAAAGGTATCTTGGGTGCCTAAGAGATCCACAGATCATATTTTATCAACCTCTGTTCAAGATTATAGTTAAAATTCATGAAACTGTCCTAGAATATATTTGCTCAATCTTTGTTTTGTTCATTTATGCATCCCGAGCACTTAGAACAGTCCCTAGCCTGTAATGTAAGTATGAAATATTATTCGTTGAATTTAAAAAGGAAGAACTGAATGCATGAATTCTGGTCCCTCTTCCCTCCTCTACCTCCCCAAACCAGGCTATGTGCTGAATGGCTCTGTGATTTAGTTTTCTCTTCTGTAAAATGGAGATAATAGCAGCACCTAACTTAATAGGTTTGTTTTAAAGATGAAATGTGACTATGCATTAAAATGTTTCACGAAATGACCAACACATAGTAGTGGTGTTCCATTATTTAAAAAATACATTAAGGATCCACAGTTGTGTCAGTTATAGTTAGATTTCTGTTGCCTGTTATAGTGTTTCGATCAAAAGAGCAGAGTATTACACATAAAGTAAGACTTAGCTAAGATAGCAGTTCGAGACTTGGATGGTAGCTACAGAATCTCAAACACTCATACTTCTATTAATAGTATTCTACAGTATTATCCTACGATAGATTTTCATCTTAAGGTGATATCCTGATCTAATATAGCTCCTGAAGCTGTAGTTATACACTGAAGGACAGAAGATGGAAGAAAGGGAGGAAGGTTTTTTAAAAAGGCTGCCCTGTGCTGAGTCAGTTACCTTTAATCAGCTTTCTCAGAAGTCCTATACCCCAATTCTACATTTCACTGGCTGCAGCATGCTCACATACAAGGAGGGCCAGGGAAGTTAGCCTTCTATGCATTAATATAACTAGCTAAAACTTGGGGTTTCTATACTAAGGAAAAATAAGAAAACTGATGGCCTCTGCTGCAACAGTAAAACAGGTGCTATGTAACATACAAAGTAGATATATTCTGTTGTATAGAAGTGTGATTGGTACAGATGCTTTTTGCCACTGCATGGAGATAACAACTATTTGACCTAGTACTGAACTTACCACCTTACCATTGGCCTTTATCCTCACTGAAGGGCAGAGATTGTGCATCAGACTGTATCTAGTGTCTCTAAGTTCTCTTCAGGATAAAGCAGTGTAAATTTATATGTACAATGTGTCGGATGTGATTCAGTCACACTGATGACTAACCATTTTAGGCTGAACTGAGAGCACTACAGCCTCTCTAAGTTTCCTGAATCTTATCCCAATTATATTTCATTTAATAACACTCAGTGAAATATCTGGTGGCAGGGGAAATGAAACTACATACTTTTATGGGATCATTCATCAAGAACTAATTGAAGCTTTCATACAGTTTAGTGCTGATAAAACAGAGTAACAATAAACAATAACAAAATTCACTGGAGAAGGATTTGTTTTGCTGTGAGGAAAATGGTTCTGTTTCATCCTGGGATTCCTGGTTAAAAGAGTCTCCAATTTACAAAGGGATAAGCACAGGCTCCTCTGCATAATGACGGGGTGGAAGCTGTGTCAAATGTATTAGTGTTGCTCCACTGGAGCCATTCTCATCCTAAGTATTTGCTATTGTGTGGGACTCTGGCAGGAGGCTGCAGGACCAATAGGATTTTAAAAAGTTTCTTTTTGCTATTTATTGATATTGTGCTTGAAGCAGCTCCTCCATATTTTTATTAGAAAATACAGAAAAATCTTAGTATACTTTCACAAAGTTCAGATTCTTACAGATTGCATGTTAAGAAGTTCCTTTTTGAACACTTTTGCTTAAGGAGTTGGCTGCCTCTTTATCATTAGAATCCTTGTTCTTCCTCATGTGGTGTTCAGACATCTAGCCAAATTGAAAAGGAAGAAACAGAGAATGTACTCTTTACTCATTTTCTTGGGAGTGCTTTAAAGGAAATAGTAGCAAAATGAAGTGCATGAGAAATGTGCTGCAAATCACTACAAATGTGAAAATCCTTTCGCGTAGACTTCTTAAAATGGGCCGCTATATTTGCAAGACTTAGATGGCAGTAAGCACCATACTATAGGTGCGGAATTTACTTGGGAACTGGTGTGTCTTACATGGGATGACCACAGATTTTATTGGTAAATCATATTGCCTAGATTCAACTTGACTCAAGGCAGTAAGACTGGCCTCTCTACTATCACCATGTTTAAAATGCTCAATAGATTTTAGATAAATGATGATCATATAATAAAACTTATAAGGTGATAAGGCATCCCTAATATTGACTAATGTGTTTTTAGAATACACCTGCAAAACAAAAAACTCTACTAGAGTATATATACATTACTAATGTATATATATTGTCAGATATAAATTTTTGTTCAAATTTACTTTCATTATAAAAAGTAATTTCTCTTAAAGGTCTTTTTAAGTAGTGGCTTTCTAAAAGTCTTAATACATCTTAAACAAATCACTGCCAAGCCTAAATTATTCCCTAGAATGAGAAGGATTTATAGAAACCACAATCACTCTTGGTTGGCTAAGAAGCCAAACTAATGCTTCATTCACTTAGTTGTTAGTCCCTTCACTTAATTTGTAGCATCATTAATGAGTGAAAGATACATTCATATCATGACACCTATGAAGTATCAATATAATAGGTATGTTTAGGGGTAAAGTAATGATTGTAGATTATACAGTAGACCACACGGTAGGCCATATTTGACTTTCCATATAGATTTTCCGAATACTAGAATTTTATAGCAAAGGTATCTGAAGACAGGACAACAACAAATTAGCCTAAATTAAATTAGCACTGTGTTGTAATGCTTCCACTGTGGTTCTCAAACACTCTAGGCAGTTTTCACCTCAGGGCCTTCCCTCTGCATGACACTCAATATTTCCACAAGGCTTGCTCATTCATCTCTTTCAAGCGTTGATCAAATGCCACTTTCTCACTGAGGATTTCCTGACTACCTTATTGCAACTCACACATACTAACTCATGCATCCTAATTACTAAATGCTTTGTTTTAATTTTATTTAATTTTATTTTTCTTTTGAGACAGGGTCTTGCTCTGATGCCCAGGCTGGAGTGCAGTGGCCTCATCAAAGCTCAGTGCAACCTTGAACTCCTGGGCTAAAGCTATCCTCCTGCCTCAGCCTCTTGAATAGCTGGGGCTACAGGCAGGTGCCACCACACAGAGCTAATTTTTCTACTTTTTCTGCAACAGGGTCTCCCTCTTGCTTAGTCTGGTCTCGAACTCCTGAGCTCAAGTGATACTCCTGCTTTGGCCTCCCAAAATGCTAGGATTACAGATGTGAGCCACCATGCCCAGCTAACTGCTCTATTTCTCTCTATAAACACATATTATCTGATATCCTGTGTATTTCTATTTATTTGTTTGCTGTTTGCTCTTTAAAATGTAGGTTCCATGAAGACAGGTATTCTGCCTGTTTTGTTCATTAGTGGATTGCAACACCTAACCCGGAGCCTGAAATAAAATAATAGGCATTCAGTGACATATGTTGAGTGAATGGGTTAGGGTTCTAGACCTCCTATGTCACACACACTAACTGAGTTTAGGAAAGTCACTTAGCCTACCTGTTTCTGTTTCTTTATCTATAATATATATAAAAATAATTATTCCTATTACACTCTGCTTATTAAATGCAACAATATGGATTGCCTCTTTATAAAGGCAAATGATTGCTATGATCATATCAAGTGGCTTTCAGAAAACCCTGAAGAGATAATAGATTTCACCTTGCTTGGATTATCAGATTAAAAGGAGACCTAGACCTGTGTTAAGGTGTTGGTGTTGGTATACAAGTTAAAGCTACATTCTACTTGTCAAAAGAATGCCTATCGTAAGTTCTTAGTAATGTAGCCATGAGTTTATCTTGTGACCAAAAGCAGACAGTGATTTATAGAAACAGATTTAGAGGTGACACTTAGATGTGAGAAAGAATTTGAGGGATGAAATTTTAGGTAGCATGAAGATGATAAGGTGCTCAAACTTACTGGTCTACACGTGAAATACACCAGTGAGTGTGATCTCATTTATAGTATGTTAATTTAAATAGTGGTGCATTATAGTAGAAAGGGTATTGTGATAGTTATTTATGTATGTTGATTTGGCTAGGCTAAATATACCCAGTTGTTTAGCCAACCACCAATCCATGTATTGCTATAAGGATATTTTGTAGATGTGATAAACATTTATAATCAGTTGACTTTAAGTAAAAGAAACCACCCTCGATAATGTGAGTGGTAGGCCTCATCAACCAGTTGAAGGGCTTAAAAGCAAAAAAAACGGAGGTCTCCCTGAAAACTAATTCTGCCTCAAGACTGTAACGTAGAAATTATGCCTGAGTTTCCAGTTTACCACCCAGCCCTGTGGATTTCAAACTTACTAGCTCCCACATTCACATGAGCGAATTCCTTAAAATAAATCTTTCTCCCTTGATATGTATGTGTGTGTGTGTGTGTGTCTGTGTGTGTGTGTGTCTGTGTGTGTGTGTCTGTGTGTCTGTGTGTGTCTGTGTGTGTGTGTGTCTGTGTGTCTGTGTATAAAATTGGTTTTGTTTCTGTAGAGAATGCTTATTGATACAGTGAGTCATCTGTGGTTTACTATTCCTGATTTGGAGATTATTCTGAAGGTTGAATAAAACAATGTGTTGTTTATTTCATAAGAGAATGCCAGCACACAGTAGGTGCTCAAAGAGTGGTCATATTCTCATGGGGGTGATGGCGGAGGTGATCTGTGATGTGTTTACCAATGGAGTCTGATCCTCAATTAGCCTATACTAGAGTCCAATGAGTACCTGCAGTTTGTTGACAAATCAAATAACTAAAAGGAGTTTAGTCAACAAGAAAATATGTAAGTGAATAAAGGAAAGGAAATAAATTCGTTTGTGTAACTACAAGGAACACAGTGTTTGGAAAGGGTGTAAATTCTTTACCAAGCAGGCTGAGATTCAAATTCCTTCTTTGTTTCTTACCTACTACATGATCTTATCTGTAAAATGGGTATAATAATACTTTCCCCAAAGGCTTATTTTAGGTCTCTAGTAATATAAATTATATAATTTGTGCAATTATGAAATTTAGACTTTAGACCTTATATGTCAAATAGGAGGTCATTTTCCAGTTCCATAATTGGAGACAGAAACATTTTTCATTTTCTCCTCTAGATACAGGAAACTTTACGGAGATAAAAGAATATATACATAATGCACAAGCCACTTTTAAAAGAGTCTCACATTGACTAATGTTTCCATGAGAAGAAAAGCAGATAGGGGAGTGCAGGGTTAAAGCCTCTCACCCTTTAGGTAGGTATATCAGAGAGGAGGGGGGTGAAGTGCACCCCAAAACCAAGGATCCTCAGAAAGTCCTTCTCTGAACAGCTTTTATTAATAGTTGTCTTATTTCAGTAGGTTCAAGAGTAATAGCAAGGACCAGAGTTGTGTTATGTCATTTCAAAGTCAACTATGGGCTGCTGATAACAAACTAAGTGCTTTATAAAGAGAAGCTACAGTCATGATCAGGGTTATAAAATACAGTATGTATTTTATTATATGTCCATATGATGTGCATTTTATTATTAGTAATACTTACAAATGAAGATTTATTCATTCTTGGGAGTATCATTTAATTTGAAGTAAATAAAGTAACAGCATGTGGTTCTAATGTCATCAATGTATCTTCTGCAAATATTACAAGGGTGACAGGGAGAAGAAAGGTGCTTCTTGTAGGAAAGAAGTAACAAAGTAATCTGATTACAATATTATTTCTTGAGAAATTAGCAAGGCATATTAAATGATGCTTCAAAAAGCAATTTGGTACCGTGGTTTGAAAGAGATGCATTTAAATCTAAATTGTTAAGAAGCTAAATCAGTTTGTTCCATGTCACTAAAAAATAATAATAATAATACATTTTTTAAAATAAGCATAATGCATGCTTCCAGATTGTTAAAAATGTGTGTTGGGGTGACAGCTCTAGCCAGCACTCCTCCAAAAGGATGTGCCCGTGGCTGGGTCAGAAACGCAGATAAGTCTGGGACACAGGTAGGTAGAAACACAAATTGAAGCAGGAAATGTTCTGGCAGAGCATCTGGGTTCAGACGCCCAGGGCTGAAGCAGTGTGGATTGTGGGTGAGTGAAGGGCGTGCTCATTAAGACAAGGTCAGGGCTGAAGAGAAAGGTGGAAAGTGAGGCAGCAAACAGACTCTGTTTGATGGTACCGAAAAGAAGGGCTCCTGGAGAATTAAGGTAGACGTGAGACCAGAGGTTAACAGTTTTCTTTAGTCCTTTCAGAACGTTAATAGCTTTTGATTTTAATTATAAATATTATAAACATATTTTGAAACACTTCAAAAATATAAAGACGAAAGCACCAAATAAAATCCCCTTACATATATTTGATAAACATGTTTCCAAATATTCTTTTTGCTTGCCTTCCCATATACAGCACGTCCTTTTTATTAATTGGGTCGTGGTGATATGCAATTTGTCTTTAAGAATTTAATCTTATTTCAATGAATGTAAGTCCACATTGCCATTTTCAATGTTTGTGTAGTAATCCATTTGGTAAATATGCCAAATGAATTTTATCCACCTTTTGTAGATGGGATTTTAGGCTTTTTGTTTTTTCTTATGGAAACACTTTAAAATTGCCGTTTCTTTCCTGATTATTTCAAAGGTAAACAATTTTTTTTTCCATTCTAAATGTAATGTAACCATATGGGAGAAAGTTTGAAAAACAGAAAAAGTAAATAAAGTGTTTAGGCTTCTACCACAATACCATATTGTGGCTTACCAACATTTTGGCTTATTTTCTTAAGGTCTTTTTTGTCCTAACTTTTATCACTTCAAATTATCAATGTATATGCTATTCAACCTAAAATTATAGTATTTTAACTCAAAGACATACCTCAATCTCCAACTGTGTTATTGCTTTTAGTTTTTGAGGTAACAACGTGCGTCAAGACAGAGTGTAGGGGGGCGTGAAGGGAGGTGGTGATAACCAGAGCTGCTTCAGGAGAGGAGAGATAGTAGATTATACAGAATATATAAACACACCAACCCGAAGCTAAAACTACACGTATTATATTTATTGGCTCACTGTTAGTAATTTGCTGTTGTTTCTTCTAGTATAGATTATAGTAAATGCATCATAAATGGAATGAAAGCAAATGACAAACTAGGAAAATATTTGCAGCGTGTGGAATAGACAAAAGGTTTCATATTCTTCGTAAAACATGACTACATGGCTTTAAATATCTGAAAAGAAATGTGTGTATATATAAAATACAAATACATAGAAATATCCATTATATATATATAATTTTATGTAACATGTTTAAGCAACTCCTTGTTGGTAGAATGTTAGCTTAAAGTTTTTGTTACTATTAACATTCTTATAAATAAATCCTGGAAAGTCACTGTAATTATTTCTTAAGAAAAATTCTTAGTAAAGAAATTACCACATCAAGAGAAATGGATATATTGAAGGCTCTTGATATGTCTTATCAGATGGGATTCAGAGATTTTTAAAAATAGGTTTTAACATATTTAATACATTGTCTTTGTACTAAGTATACACAAAACAATGCTCGTTAGTCCCTTGGCCATGGGATCTCTTCCAATTGTAACTGCCTGTCCTCAAAGTAAGCATTGTCACTAGGCTGCTGTGGCTTCCAGTTTACTCATGCAAGTGTATCCAGACATATACATAGAAAGTGTGAATCTTTATTTCTACCACTAAAATAGAACCATATTAATTACATTAACCTGCAAATTACTTTTACTTGAAAATATCATCACCATCCTATAAATAAGCAGATGATTTTTTGTAATTTTGAAATGCTTGTTATACTCATATGTATTTATAATTTTATATAAATATGATCATACCCTATGTGCTATTTCTTTTTTAGTGCAATTATTTTTAGGTTTTCTAGCCCTTCTCCTTCTCTCCTTCCAGTTTTCCTATCTTTTCGTACCTACCTCAGGAACAGATAACATAGTATAGAGCCAAATATATGCTATATATATATATGTGTGCGTGTGTGTGTGTGTATGTATATGTATATATGTATATATAAATGGATGCATAATACACATATTTATACATGTGTATACTCATATATAATATATATGCACATAGATGCACATAGATACACACTTATGCAAACAACCCCATACAAACTTATACCTATGTAGATTTAGGTGATTTGTCTTTTTTTTTTAATAAAATAATTAATATGCTATACCCTTGGCAGCATCTTGCTTTTCCCACTCAAATATACCTTGTTCAAATTTGAGATTACTCCAAGTAAAATGTTACAGTGAAAATTCATTCTATTATAATGGATATATAGCAGGTTATCTTGATATGTTATAATTTTTTCACATGTAACTATTGATATATCTTATACATTTCAATATTTGCCAGTTCAATAATAAAATTCCAAAATCTCATTTGTTTTGCATTTTTTGCTTGCTGTCTGATCATTTTTCATACATTTCGACCATTTCTATGACTCTCTTTGAGAATCCTTCTTGTCTGACATTTGTTTTACTATTGGAGCATTAATTTTTCTATTTATTACTAATGCTTTCTATATACCAAAATATTAACCCTTTGCTTGCTCTATGTGCAGCAAATATTTCCCCCAATTTTCTGTTTTTCTTCTTTCATTTTACATTTTGGAGATTGTGTTTCTGAAGGGGAAATTTTAATTATTATGTAGTTAAATTTATCAGAGTTTCCCTAAAGGTTTACGTTTATCTGGTATACACATATTATTTAGGTATGATCACCTTACAGAACTCTAATCACTTCAGGGTATTTTTCTTTAGTTTTTTTGAGGTATACAAGAATATTATTTACTAATCATGATAATTTTGCCTTCCTGTTTCCAATATTGATATTTATATTTCTTTTGTTATTGTTTTTATATTCATGTTGAGTTGCTTTGGATAGCTTTGTGTAAAATAATGTGAAAAAATAAATTTTTCTTATTCCGTGCCTTTGATGGATTCAGCATAGTGTTTATCATTACTGCTATTTAAAAATTTTAGCGTGGATCTTGAATTTCAGGCAAAATGTATTTTAGATCTCTTTTGATATAATCATATAGTTTTCAATGCTTCTGATAAGCAGACAATATTACGTTGATTTAACAACTGAGATTTTTAAATCTTTTTTACCCTCTAAGCTTCCAGTCAGATTTCTGACCCTTCTTTTCTTTACTTTTTTTAAAAAGTTCGGAATATTTATGGAGTACCGGTGTTTCTGATACATGGCTTGAGTCAGGGCTATAAATGTGCCCATCACCTGAATAGTGTTCAGTGTACCCATTAGGTGGGGTTTTGCTCCTCCCCTTCTCCCCTCTCCCCTCTGCTTGATTTCTAATGACTTTTACTTCCCTCTACTCACTTCTGTGCCCATCGATTAGTTCCAGTTTATTGGAGAGTACCTGCGGTGTTTGTTTTTCCATTCTTGAGATACTTTGCTTAGGAAGTGGTTTACAGTTCCTTCCAAATTGCTGCAAAAGGCATTAATTCATGATTTTTAATGGCTGGGTAGTACTCCCTGGTATATATATACCACATTTTGTTACTCATGAATTGATAGGCACTTGGGTTGATTCCAGATCTTTGCAATTGTGAATTGTGCTGTAATAAACATTCAAATGCAGGTGTATTTTTGCTAAAATGACTTTTTTTTCCTTTGGGTTGATACCCAGTAATGGGATCGCTGGATCAAATGGTAGGTCTTTTTTTAGTTCTTTGAGAAATCTCCAGACTTTTTTTCCAAGGGGGTTGTATTATTTTGCAGTCCCACCAACAGTGTGTAAGTGTTCCTTACTCTCTGCATCCGAGCCAGCATCTATTGTTTTTGAACTTTTTAATAAAAGTCAATAAAAGTCATTCTAACAGGAGTAAGGTGATACTTCATTGTGGTTTTAGTTTGATGACTTATTGCAGAATGAATGAACGGTTCTTGAATTATAGAATGAAATTTTTATTTATGTTGTATTACATTTTAATATGTATTAGATTTTATGTGTTCTTAGTTTATATAGGAACTTTGCAGCAATAATACAAAAATTCTCCATGCCATTTTAAAATTTTTTTGTCAGGCTTTTATATGATTGATATAAAAACTTTGTAAGTAATTAGGTTTCCTTCATAGATTTGAAAGAATTATAATATTTACCAAAATATTTCTGAGATATAATTGACTGTTTTCTTACTCTCTTCCATAGTTATTGGTTTATTTAGTTGTCCTTGAGTCAGTTTTGATGATTCATGCTTTCTAAGAAAATTACTCATTTCAAACAGATGTAGGAGTTTATTAGCATAGTTTGCCTGTCTAAATGGGAGTTATTTTTATATTTGTTTTATTTCATGTTTGTTTTCTTTTAGCCACCATTTCTGCTCAAAGACTTTTCTGTAAGTTTGGATGTGGTTGTCATCTTCAGATACTATGCAGCCAAATAAGTCTAATATTTACATCCTCCCTATTCAATAACTAAAGGCTACTAGCACTTCTGATTTTAGACCATATCATCTTAGATTTTGATATTAGTAACAGTAAATATTATTCCAGTATTAAAGAGGATAAGACAGGGTAGCTTCTGTCTCAATTTTGTTCCAATTTGGAGTTTTAAATTTTGATTAATCCTACTTTCCATTAAGAAAACTGAAAAAAAGCATAAAAAATTATCTGCTTTTCTAATACCTTTCTCCTGAACTATATAAAATTATAGCCAGCTTTTGTTATCTGGCAAAATTGAATATATCTAGCCACATTGGAATATTCTTTTCTTACTTGAAGCTGCAAATTTTTGCAAAGAATGTTAGGTAAAGCATTGTTGCAATTAGAAGACCCCATATTTATCAATAGCTTTACACTTGTTACGCGGTTTAAATATATTTTCTATTTCATTCTCTTTTTCAGAAACCAAATTCTGCATTTCTCAGATCCCTTCTTCTGATTGATAGTGACAATTTCTGTTTGCCTGTACTTATTCTCCATATCATAGATTAAGTTTTCAGCATTGTTGATCCTTCATTTGACTGTTTCTAATAATATTTAAAATTTTATCATAACATAACTTCTTAAAATATTTCCTTAGCTCTTCCAATGTGTTTTCCATTGTCCGTCTTGACTTCTTTTATCTTTTTAAAATATAGAGTCTATATTTTCTTTATTTTCCTGAGAGTACCCAGTGCTTACCATATAAAATTTTAGATTTAGATTCCTGGATAATAAATATATTGTTCATCTATATATGTCACACTATATTTATTTTTTTCTGTTGCAGATAGGTTTTTTTTTTTGCACAAATAGTTACTAGAATTTTGTTTTTTTGTTCTCTTATTCTTAAATGGGGCAGCAGAATGAAGAACTGCCATTATCTGAAAAATAGACCAATTAAATTATATTTCTCTCTGCAATCTTTTCATTGTATTTTTTAATCAATAAAAATTCACCTAGAGTACCGTACAGAGGTAGGTAGTGTAGGTGTGCATAATAGAATAGACACCCTCTACTTTATGCCATTATGTATTGCAATACAATGTATTTTACAATTAATGACCTTTTTATTTGGTTATTAGTTCCATTTACATGTATCCTCCTTTGAAATAACAGAGCACAGAAAGTAAACTAAACTTAACCTGCTGTCTCCACTTCACCATCTACAATTCATTATCTAATCACATCCCCCACTCCCATTTTGATTTCTATTTCCACAATGCATTGTAACCATTCTTATCTCTGATACCAATGACAGCCATGGTCCATTAGCCAAAAATAATGGACAATTCTTGCCTCTTATTTTCTTTAAGCATTCAGCAACATTTGACCACTACCTTCTTTTTGAAAATTTCCCCTCACTTAACTTCATATCTCCTGCCTCCTTTCCTATCTCAGGAATCTTTTCCTGGACCTCTACCTAATGAAGGACCTTTAGGATTGACCTGTATCCTTTTTCTCTTCCCCATCGCTACTAACTTCCTAGATGATCTTCCCCAAACCTTTAATTTTAAATACACTGAATATACTGTTGACTTCAAAATTTATAGTTCAAACTCTGATACCTCCTCTTTGTTCAAGAATTTTATATCCTACCTGCCCACTTGATCTCTCTTCTTGGATGTCTCATGAACATCTCAGTATATCCAAAAGAAAGTATTGTATTTTGTTAACCTATTTTATTTATCTTTCTCTCTCAGACTCCCAATCTTAGGAGCTTCATTGTTTCTCAGGAAACAACCACCCACCTAATTTTTCAAACTAGAAGCTGAGGAGCCTCATCCCTATTATTTCTCCAATCCACACCTAGCAGCTGGAATGATTCATTAAGAACAAAGATCGTAGCACTGTGACTTTCATAATAATTCTTTCCATTCTTCCAATTTTTTGTTATAATGATATTGGACGTGCTTATTGCACTACAATTAGTTTGTGGAATATTGTTTATTCTTCTGCCTCCATCTCCAAACTCATCTTGATTTTTTCTGTTTAGTCCATATACATTACACTGTTTTCTTTTTTCTTTCCTTTCTATTCTTTCTTTAAAATTTTTAAGTCATTTTAAGCCCCTTTCCTTCACCTGGCTTTTACTTTGGCTCCTGTGAATGCCTGAATGCATTTTCCCCATCTCTTTGAAAGACAAGTTTGTTATCATCCTTTAGTTATCAGCTTAAATGCCATGCACTCAGAGAGGCCGGCATGACCATTGCATCTAAGGCAGGTTTCCCATCTTATATTACTTTCTTGTGGAATTTATCACAAACTGTAACCACCTTTTTTTTTTCCAGTGTCCTTGAGGACAGGGACTGCATTTGTCTAATTTACAGTATTATACCCAGCTCCTTTCATGGCATCTGCTGGTCTAGATAACAACTGTAGACGCCCTAATCATTAGTAGAAGGGTAGAGTCCTTCTCCACAAAATATTAAGCTTAAAATATATGAAACTGCAAAATAGTTTAAGTATAACAAAAATATAATCTTTCTCATGGTAACTATTTTGAGTATATAATATGGTAAACATTAGAATTTTGCTCATATTTTTGGTGATTGTACTTTCATGGCATGTTGAAGTTGTATGTAGGTTGCCTTTTAGATTTTCCTGCATCAATTAATAAACAGAGCTTTATTAATAAATTAAGAAATGAATGAATGACAAATGTAAACTTGTTTGTAACATGAAAATTTCTAGTGTTTTCTGATAACTTGGGAAAAGAAAACTGCTTAATCCTTATATTTAGGGAATCTCTTTTCAGCGTGTGGAATTCTCAAAACATCGTACTAGATATTTTTGACTTATGTAGAAAAGGAAAAGCTTTTATGATCAACTGAAAATTGTAAACACCACAACTTTGCTTCCAATCAAGGATGGTATGAAAGAGAGGTGAACTCAGGGGTATAAAAGATCATGGTGAAAGAAGATGCTGCCTCTGCTTTGACTATTACAACTGTTACTTTTTTGGAGGTTCTAAGGAAGTAATTTCAGAAAGAGCCTATTCATAAGAGGAGAGGATGATCCTGAACTTAAGGTTGTGAAGAATAGGATTTTTATTATTTTAGGACAGTGTGGACACTTTGCTGATTATTACTCAAAAGAAGCCTTTTACTTTTACATTTGAATAAAATATTGTTAATTAAGTGGTCTTCCAAAATTTGCTACCTACCTGCTACTTCATCACATCCAAGAATTAGAGAACAGGCAGCATTTTTAGATGATATGTTTCCATGGATTTTCCAGAGGAGCCCAATGTCTTTTAACTCAAGGATAATTTTAATTTCAAGATTCCTCTTAACATTGTCCCTGGTCATTCACCTTCTGTCCTGAATATTAGTGAGGATATTAACTTTGCTTTTTCCCTCCCTTTAGTATTCCAGATCCTAAACCAACTACTGATTCGGGGAGATATTACCATTTTAATGTTTATTACTTGGTTTAGAATTTTTTTGACAAATTGATTGAGAAGTTGCATAACAACATGCTTATATGAAAATTACATTAGAACTCTATGATAGGAGGTGCCTTCCATAGGATTGATAAACATAGGAAAGAGGTAAAGGTATAGGCATGAAGAGAGTGTGGTAAGTATGTCTTTTGCCCTCTCATTGTTTTTACTTTTTTTGAATTTGATGCAGAGAAAAATTCATCTTGCCACATTCATCCACCTCACAAGTCAGCTTTGACATAGAAGACAAAGTCAGTAAAGTGCCTTGGTCTCATAAGATTTCTGATGATAGTCTTTTGACACTGGAACACGATTACAGGGAGGAAAGGAATTATTAGGGTGAAACAAGCCCGAGAATGAAGAAGCGCAAATGTATAAATTAATCACACATGAAAAAGAAGGTAGATATATTTTATTGTTTATTTTGAGCAATTTCTGTGAGTGCCTGGGTGAGGACAAATATTGTACATCTGTGCCTGCGTACCGAGCTTTTCTAGAGTACTTGTTCGGGCTTCAGAATCAAGGCTAAAATAGAGGCGGTTGTTTCTTTTTACAGCACCAATGCAGGTGTGCTTTGCCTTATTAAACCTCATATCGTACTGCTAACATTCACATGTATGGTACAAATAAACATAGGAATGGTTATTTGCATAACAAAATAATACGTGATTTTTAACAAGCTCCTTTTATATAATAAACCCTTCTACCAAGTTCACACCAAAAAAATGGGAATCAATTTATAAAATGTTAATTATTCAACCTTTCAGGATCATAACTATTATGTTTTCTATGAGTTAAACATGCCTTTGGAAATGAATATTTTCAATGCTTGGCACTTTTCCTGAAGAAAAATAGCAATTAGTGAGAACAGATCACTTGACTATAGTTCAGAAACCTGTCATGTTTGTAGGCTTAAACACAATTCACCACTTTCCTAGAGGCAAGCAGATTTTCCTCTTTGCTGTAGTGATGTGATCAGATATTCTGGTTTTTGTATGCCTTCTTACATTACCCTAGTTTGCACTAACTGTAAGCAGCTAAGAGTAAAGGTGACAGGTAGGCCCGAATATAATAAATTACGGTAATCCTAGCAAGAAATAATGGAAGTACATCTGAGGGTTTCTGTGTCCCTCGGAGACTCAGTGAGATATATCCTAGAAAGGCTCTTCAGATGATAATAAGATGACTTTGCAACCTGATTAATATGGGCATCAAAAACAAAGCTCAGAATCTAAAATCAGTTCAGTATTATGAGCCCTGAGACATTGAGAAGGATATACTAGATGTCAGAGGGAAGAACTAAAAAGAAATATAAAGATTGATGTTGAGGAGACCTTGTGTGTAATAATTTAGTCTTGTCTACATTTAGCTTTAAAAAGTTGGACGACATCCAAACCTGAATGTCACAGAGACTGTTATACGTTGTGCAGAAAGCAATCACAAGGCCCATGGGGACTTGAAACAGACCGAAGTGTCATCTGTGCTTATTTGACACAGAAATGTATTAGTTCTAAAGCCAACATTCATAATAAATAAGCAGATACAAACATAAAATTATATACTTACATTTCATACATAAATAAGCAAAAAGACATGTTAGAATTACTATTCTTTTTTGTAATTACTGCCACGTTCATGAGGATGTATTGTTTCATATAAATACCAATATATACTATTATTTAAAAGACACAGTCCTACCCTCAAAAAGCTTATTTTCTAAAACAGGTTGCAACATGAATGGTTTCCAATTACAGTTTGTTATTAATATTTAACTATCCATATTTTTGGCTCAATTTTGTTTTTCACAATATCCCATGAACTTTTAGCGATTAATATTTTCCCCTTCTAGGTACATTTTGAGGTTCATGGGTAGGGATTAAGAAAAATGATGTCTAGAGAATAATGGAAGCTGCAATATTGAGGATTATAGACCCCTATAATCTATGGACTACAACATTCTAACATTTAAAAGACCCATTTATTCCAACAGGAAAAACATTCCTATATAAAAACTACAGGGCATTAA
The DNA here is from genome assembly GCA_004363605.1 of Indri indri. NCBI lineage: Eukaryota > Metazoa > Chordata > Mammalia > Primates > Indriidae > Indri > Indri indri. The sequence continues at coordinate 75,108 of RJWJ010000694.1, read as the reverse complement.
AAATGTTCAATAATGCAGTTCTGTTTTCCATAACAGTAAAGAACTAAATCTAGAAATAATCTTGGGTTAGAATACTGAATTTATAGTGATTGGTTTGTTTTTGCCCAGGGAGTTCTGTGTTGGAGAAAAAGGGCTGCACCTACAGAACAGAAACATGCACAGGAATGCCAGATTTGATCACTCTTCCAGTTGTTGACTAGTAAAATTGGTTTGCATTGGATGGACTAGATTACAGTAAAGTGGCTTAAATCATGTATAGACAGCCAAACAATCCTCCCACCCTTTTTGTATTTTCCTGGAAGCTTTATTTCAACTACCAGATTTTATCCAGTCATTCTCTCATATCCTGACTAAAAGTATTCTCAGATAGCAGTGAATTTTCTTATCCTAAGTCTCAGCTATATTGAAAATAGAAGGGTATTTCCGAATCCATTCTTTGTAAATAATTAGGAGATTGCTTGTGAATCTCCTAATTCAAGGTTATCTTGAGTTCCACCAAATAGCAAAAATAATGCCATTTCTTTATTCTGACCTTGGTGGTATGAATTTTCATCAGCCAACACATTTAACTTTTGACAATGATGATGATTAGCTATGAAATTTCCCTCCTTTTTACAGTCCACATTTTATTGAAATTCTCAAAGAGACCTCTTAAGTAGCATAATGTGGTATATTATTTTAATACTTCTGTAAGAATCCTTGTGTAATTTTAGATACTTCCTGCAAGTTATACATTTATATTTGTAAGATCTTGTTCAACTTGATTCATGATCATGTGTTTCATACATATTAAAAAGCATAGAGTTCTACTGATTTCATTTATATTTTAAATTAGAGGTTTTATTCCATTTATGCATTTTATGAAAATGCTTACAGGGTACTAGTTTAACCTAAGTAAGTGGGTGATGAGTTGGCCAATATAGAAACTTATTTAGTAAAATGATAGTTCTTTATGATTTAGATATATTTATATGCAAGATGTAATTGTAGAAAGGGTCACCAAACCTGTTCCTTTCACTATAATCGAATTTTCAATTCATTGAGGAAATACTAATTTAGTGTCTAAATAAATACTCTAACTTTGGTTAGCAAACTACTCATTGTGACAGCAAGTAGTTTTTTGCTTTGTTCAGAATGTGTCAAAATTTATGTGCAATGGCATGCACTAAGAAGAAAAAAATATAGAAAGATATATCCAAGGGGAATGAAGGATACACTGTGTGATCTTAAAGTTTTCAAATCATGTTTTATGAGTCCAACATTTAAACAAAAATTCTAACCAGTGTTTCATGTTTTACCACACCTTAAGCTTCACAATTTCAACTGATATGAATACCCTGCCATTTTATAACAATCATGCCTATTTTTAAAGTCCATTGAAGAATATTGTGTACTTTCTATTTGGTCTAAGAAAGGTCCATGGTTTTTAATGCGGAAAATAAATTAATTCTTTTAAGAAAGCTGTGGATTATATTTAAATTAATTGTTACTCATATTAATAAGTTTAATCATGGCTCATATCATTTTATTCAAACATGAGTTTCTCAACACAATTATAGGAACATCATTACACATATTTTCCCAATTCTTTTTAAAGTCTTTCAAACCGAGACAGTTTAGCAATATGGTTATTTGAAATGATTGTGCCCATAATTTCCATGTAATAATCACAATAAGTTATTTGTACCTAATATTTGCAAAAGTTTTTTTCAAATTTTTAAAAACATACACAAACACTTTAATATTTTACTATTGCAATTAAGAAAATTTGGTTTCAGGCTAAAGTAAGGTATATTGAAATATCTAAAATAGAGGTGCATGTTGTAATTGGTTAATACCAAGTCCTTCTTTGTTTTCATTACCTTTATCTATTATTTATCCATTGTGAAGAATGTTTTATTTTGAATGCTCTGTGATTCCTTTTGCAAAAATGATGCTTTGGGGCTAAAAGTTTGAAATGTGAAGGGAATGACCTCATATAAATCATATCACACTGCCATATATTTTACCTGAAATGGTTACACCTCCCTCTCCACTAACACGGTTCTTTCTTTTGTTCTAAGAATTAGCATATGATCATATTTATGAGATTAAATTTATTTTCTTATGTATAAGATACAGTTATACCTATATTTTCAAATCACATTTCTCAAAGCTTAAGTTCCACTTAGTCCATTGTCCCTGGCTAGTTACAAAAAAATTTGGTCCCTCTTTTAAATGACTTTATTCTCAATGGATTTCTTCTGAACCAATTGTCCTTTGATAAAAAAAAGAGTTCTGGTATTTTTGCACTCTAGAATCATTTGCTTCGAAGGGGGAAAGAAGGAAAGGAAATTAACATGGATTGAACTCCAGTTGTAGAAGAGAATGTTTATTTTTTATTTTTAATTATTATGGGTACACAATAGTTGTATATATTTATAGGGTACACGTGATGCTTTAATACAGGCATACAATGTGAATTAATCAGGGATAATTGGGATATCTATCACCTCAGGCATTTATCATTTCTTTGTATTAGGAACAGTCTAATTCCACTTTTATTTATTTTAAACCATACCCTAACTTATTGTTGATTATAGTCACTGTTGTGCTATCAGATATTGTTAATTCTATATAACTATCTATGTTTTTGCATCTGTTAACTATCTCCACTTTATTCCACCCTCCCCCTTACCCTTCCCAGCCTCTGGTAACCGTCATTCTACTTTCACCATGAGATCAGTTGTTTTTAATATTTAGTTCCTGCATATGAGTTAGAATATGCAAGATTTGCATATGCAAGATATGCAAGCAAAAAGAAATCTAACAGCAATTCTACACTTTACCTCCATCCCCTTCCCGCTTTTTAACTTTTTGTTGTTTCCATCTATGTCTTTTCATACTATCTAGCTCTCAAAAAGTTGTTGTAGTTAATTTTGATAGGATTTCCTTTAGTCTTTCTACTCAAGATATAAGTTGTTTATACACCGCAGTTGCAGCAACATTCTATATATGTGTACTTACCGTCACCAGTGAGTTGTATACCTTCAAATGATTTCTTATTGTTCATTAACATCCTTTTCTTTCACATCGCAGACCTCTTTTTCACATTTCTTGTAGGACAGTTTTGGTGTTGATGAAATTCCCCATCTTTTGTGTGTATGTGAAAGTCTTTATTTCTCTTTCATGTTTGAAGGATGTTCTTGAAGGATATGCTATTCTAAGGGTAAGGATTTTTTCTTCAGCACTTTGAATATGTTATGCTACTTTCTCCTGGCCTGTAAGGTTTCCACTGAGATGTCTGCTGCTAGACTTACTGGAGCTCCTGTATATATTATTTTTTTCTTTTTTCTTGGGAGCTTGATTATTAAATACCTGGAGGAAGTCTTGTTTTGTTAAATCTGCTTGGTGTTCCTTGACCATCTTGTACCTGGATAGTGATATCTTTCTCTAGGTTTAGAAAGTTCTCTGTTATTGTTTCTTTGCATAAACTTTCTACCCCAATCTTTCTCTCCCTCCTCTTCAATGACAATAACTCTTAGATTTGCCCTTCTGAGGCTATATTCTAGATCATGTAGGTGTGCTTTTTTCTTTTTTGTCTTCTGACTGTATATTTTCAAATAACCTGCTTTTTAGCTAATTCTTTATCTACTTGATAAATTCTGCTATTGACAGATTCTGATGCATTTATAGTCTGTCAGTCGAATATTTCAGCTCCAGAATATTTTTGCTTGATTTTTAAAATTTTTTTGAGTCTCTTTGTTAATTTTCTCTGATGGGCTTCTGAATTCCTTCTCTGTTGTTGTGTGGGTCGTTGAGCTTCTTCAGGACAGCTATTTTGAATTCTCTGTCTGAAAGCTTACATATCTCCATCACTGTAGGATTGGTCACTGGTATCTCATTTAGTTCTTTGGTGAGGTCATGTTTTCCTGGATGTTCATGATGCTTGTGGATACTCATCAATGTCTGGGCATTGAAGAGTTAGTATTTATTTTAATCTTGGCAATCTGGGCTTATTTAAACTCATCCTTCTTGAGAAGGCTTTCCAGATATGTAAAGGGAATTGAGTATTGTGATCTTAGTCTTTGGTCACTATGGTCATATCAGCACTGAGGTGCCTCAAGCCCAGTAATGCTGTGACTCTTGTATACTCCTCGTGGTGCTGCCTTGATGGACTTGGGTAAGATATGGGAAAATTCTCTAGATTATGAGGCAAAGTGATCACTCTCAGCTGGGCTGCTGGAGTTGCAGGAGGAGTGATGTGGGCACTCTTTCATGTCCACCATAGCTGGGACTATGCCAATTCACACCTGAAGCCAGCCAAGTCTCACAGAAAGTCTGTGGTGATTGTTTCTTGCCTGTGTATGATATTTATTCAAATTCCATGGGCTCTTTAGTCAGCAGGTGGTGAATCTTTCTAGGACTGGGTTTTTCCTTTCAGGGAAGCATATTCCTTCTGGCCCAGAGTGGGTCTAGAAATGCATTCCAGGAACTAAGGCCTGGACTCAGGGGCTTCAGGAGACTGCTTGGTAGTTTATCATACTGTGTTTGAGTTGGTATCCAAGTCACAAAATAAAGTTCTCTGAGCTCTTTCCGTTTCTTTCCCCAAGTGGAAGAAGACTCTCCCTGATCCACAATGCCAATAGTTGGGGGAGGGGTGACACAAGTACTGGCTTGGCCGCTGCCAGCTTTTCACTGGGTCCCATGTGCCCAAAACCCCTGGCTCTGAGGCAGAACAGCCACAGGAATTGCCCAAGGACTGTAGCCCTTGTTGCCCAACTGCCTGACAAATTTAGTCCAGGCCCCGGGCTGCTTTTTGTCAACCAGTGGAAAGGCTAGCTGTAACTTGGGTTGTGGGGCACAGGATTTTCCTCTGGCCAGGCTGGTTTCTCTGTGTGGGTGCCAGCAGAATTCTGTCCTGTGCTGCGTTCCCCTGTGACAGGGTGGTCCTGAGTTCCAGTGCAAAGTCCCGCAATCACTTCATTCCTTTTCCCTTCAGCACACAGATTCTCTCACTACTTGCTGTGGTGGCAGGGCCCTGCCAGGAGTGAAGGAGGGGCGGCACGGGCATTGCAATACTGTCTTCTCTGCCCTCTTCAGTGTCTCACTTCTTCATATAATATTAAAACCAGGTACTGTGACTGCTCACTTGATCTTTGATTCTTCTGAAGGTGCTTCCTTGTGTGGATAGTCATTGAATTTGCTGTTCCTGTGGGAGAATGATTGTTGGAGAGTTCTATTTGGTCACCTCGCACTGCCCTTCCCCTGCTTTTCTTTAGTTACTTAATCCTCACAGCAGTCCTTTATGTTAGGCATTGTTATTATACTTTACATTTGTGGAAAATGAAATTCGGAGATATTAAATAATATATCTAAGGTCATATGTTTAGCCAGCAATAAAGCTGGAGTACAACCTTGGTCCATCAGATTCCTAAGCCTTTTACTACCTTCAGTAGCTTTGGAAAGAATCTGCAGGAGCACCTGTCTCACTCTCAGGATAAGAAACATAGAGATGCTATTATTATGATTTAGAGTCCAGTAAAAGTTAGGAAATTTGACAATATTAGAAATATTGTTCTTAATCACTATCCATAGAATGAATAAAGCAGAAAAAGCTAATGCTAATGTCATTCTATAATATATTTACCTTAGTAATTTTGATAATAGAATATGATTCATTTTCATAACGTAAATTGTAAAAAGTTTTCTAAAAGAAAAACCTGACACGTTATGTTGCTTTATTTTATTTGAAACTTGTATTTGAATCTGAACTTTCCTTTGTTTTACTTGGTAAGGAAGTATTCAGTGTTCTGAGAACAACTAAAATATGTGTTAGTGAGAGCAATACCTGAGTTATTCTGCTGAGCGTCATTTGAAAAAATGAGGTTTAAGAATTGCTGTAATCAGATTTAAGAAACCTCTTCCCATATATCCATCCACCTTTTCTTTCTCTATCAAATTCCCTCTTTTTTTGCTTGTCTCCCTTTCTTCTTTCCTTTGTGTGATTTCCTCTAAGCCCCCTGTATTGTGTTTAAGTGTGACTTTATTTATTGTGGGCCTAATGCACTGAATGATTTCACAGGATGATGTGTGCCCTGGCATATTATCTTGTTGAACTATTCAATTAAATATGATAATGTTGAGCACATTGACACTGTTAAACACTCAGGTGAATGAGCAATTCACTGTGAAGTACAGAAATATTTGAAGTCATCTGCACAACTGCAAGCAATATTTTTTTGTATAAGTGCTTCAGGCTTCAGTGAATGATATATACTAGAAAAATGCTAAGAAATTAGAATATATGCAAGACTAAAAATATATCAGAAAAATTATAATTTGTAATTATTCCTGGACTTGCACAAAAAGAAAAATGTAAGTTGAATATTAAAACCTTTTCTCCAACATTTACAAAATGGTTCAAGTTTAAACTGCGTTGTGCCTATTCGATTTCTATTATGTGAATCACCATATTAATAGTTTCCAGCCCTTCATAAAAAGGCATCGTTTGGAGGAATTTTCCTAAAGTACAGTATATAATTAGTATTGTTTCATTACATTTTGCAACATTTATATTAAAATCTCTTTCTGGAAGTTGGATAGTTAAATGTCCTTTGGGCTGCTTAGAAAATTTTTAGTTGTCAAAACAACACTTTACAACATCTAGGGGCACAAAAATAAAGGAGGCATGTGGACGGAAACTGAAGAAAAACAAGCACTTAATATTGTGGTGAAAATTCAAATTAAATGATAATAATTTGACCCAGAAGTCTTCATTTCTGAAAGTTACTTTTACTGAGATCTTTTTTGTGCTGGAAATGCCCTATTTCTGGCAGTAAAGTGTTAAATTCTTGGTTACTTTTTGCTAAGATTTAGACAGATACAAAATAAAGTGATATAGTTGTTTAGGAACTCTTCACAATGGTTTAAGATCCTAACTTAAAAATCTTTAAAGAAACTGATTGTAACTTATATAATGAAAATATATACTCTTCTTGAGTATGCAGATTTTTATATTTATGTACATGGTAGATATTTGTATGTATCTTAGAGTTCTAGCTAAACTTTTCCCTGACTGGGAATCAGACTAGATATCTAACTCAGAAAGATGGAAAATATTTATTAGACCTCCATGGGATAAAAATGTGGCCAGTATTTAAAGCATCCACAAAACAATAATAATCATAAAACTTTATACATTTATATTTTCAACTCTTCAGTTCTTAACCAAAAGTTAAAAAAAAAAAAAAAAAAAAGGAAAAGCACAATGCCTATCACAGGGCATTGAAAATAATAATAATAATAATAGTGTAACATTTTTGTTTCTTCTCCATTTATACATTGTTATTACTATCGTCACCAATATTTGGGTATAATTATCTAAAAATGGGCCTGATAGGTAAAATACAAAGTTTATTCGTTGATTCTATGACTCATAAAAACAGTCCACCTACTATTCCCACTATCACTCTGATTTTTTTTTTTTTTGGAGACAGAGTGTCACTCTGTTGTCCTGGCTAGAGTGAGTGCCATGGTGTCAGCCTAGCTCACAGCAAGCTCAAACTCCTGGGTTCAGGCGATCCTACTGTCTCAGCCTCCCAAGTAGCTGGGACTACAGTCATGTGCCACCATGCCCGGCTAATTTTTTCTATATAGTTTTAGTTGTCCGGATCATTTCTTTCTATTTTTTAGTAGAGATGGGGTCTCACTCTTGCTCAGGCTGGTCTCGAACTCCTGAGCTCAAACAATCCGCCCACCTCGGCCTCCCAGAGTGCTAGGATTACAGGCTTGAGCCACCGCGCCCGGACTATCACTCTGATTTTTAAAATACTGCTTTATGTATTAGTATGTAGTACTACTAATGATAAACCCACCTTATTAGTATGGAGTACTAATAATGTTAAACCCACATTATTAGTATGGAGTACTAATAATGTTAAACCCACATTATTACTTGCTCTTTTTTATAGCATCTTTGTGCCTATGGAGCCATATTGTCTTATTTGTTTTAATTTGCTTGCCTATTTTTAGGCCAGTATCCGCTTCCATCAAAATATCTATTTGCCCTTAATCCACAAAATAGGACCAAGAACGATCTTTGAAACCTAGGTGTGGATCAATCTTTATTCCAGAAATGATTAAGTGACATCACTGGCATATAAACAAAAATGCCAAGAAAATAAAACCTACCACATGTCCAACAGAAAAATAGCGTATCTACGGAATGTGAGATACATTTGAGAAACTCTCTGGTAGTCAATACAAAAATGGTCAAGAAATAAAAGATTGAAAGATATATTTGAATGAGTGGGAATCACAAGGTACAGTTATAGGGAACATTGCAAACAAATGAACAGAACTACTAATCAAAGACATACTTGAAGAAAACTTTTCACAGTTAAAAAAATTGATCACTTACAATAAAAGATTCTCTAATAACTACAAAATAGATGAAAAGAGACACATATCTAGTTACATCTTAAAATGTGTTATAATTGCTACATATTATTTCTTTAAGTGAGAAATTAGCATTTGGGCAGAAAAATAAAACAGGTAATACTGAAAAAATTAGGCTAGTAACATCTTTCTTGTCAGCAACATATATTGGAACAAAATCTGCTGAATTTGAAGGGCAAAAGATTATGACATGCAATTTTTATTTGCTATTGTGTTGTCACTAGATTGTGAAAGCAATAGAAATAAAGGCAACTAAATAAAGTCTTAGAAAATATTTTCCAATGTTTCCTCTTTAAGAAAAAAATCTTTTCAGTAAATTGTAGCTAACTAAAAGATGAAACAAATTTGAAATTTAAAATATGGGAATATGACAGAAAGTGTCTGATGAAGAGAATTCAAATTGCATAAACATAAAGTTAAATCTAAACAGAAAAACGGCATCACACAGTGGCTTGGAACACAGGTTCTAGGAAGGCAAAATTAGATTCAAATCCTGGGTGGACCATTTAGAAATATGTGATCTTGGGCATTTATTTCTTAAGCCTCAGATTGTGTTTTTTTAAATGGAGATAATTATGGAACCAATCTCAGAAGGTAATGTAGGGATCAAATAATATATTTTAAGTGTTCTACTTAGTTCCTAGGACATTATTACTAATTAACCCTGTTTTAATTTTGGTGATAAAATATAATGGAGATATTACTCTTGAATAAAACCATATATAACATGAAAATAATTATGTAATCTTAAACATCTGGGTTTGAAACCCAAGACTGCATTATAAGAAATCAACTAGGGATGGGGTGAGGGTTGAATGACTGGCAAGGAACAGGATTTTTAACCTATGATAAAGTACAAAGCTTATATTTCTCTTTTGATCTTTAAAATTAGATAGATTTAAGCTTGAAATATGTTGAAAAAAATGAAAGTAACTTATATTGAACCAAAATCAGATATGATCATTCAAATCACATGTGAAGATATAAATAAGAAAAATAAATAAATATAGAAAAGGAGAATTTAAAAAATAAGAGGAGCACAAACAAAATGGATCATAAACTAAATGTCACAAAAGGAATAAAGATGGAATTTAAAATTTAGGTTTAAAAATGTGTACATAGATACAAATGTGCAAAGTTAATTTTTAAAAACATTATAATGGTATGAAAAATGGCCGTACACGTCTAGAGGACTGTATGTCAAAGATGTATGAACCTATTTACATCATTAATTAAGGAACCAGTCAGATGATAAAGCCAGTTCAAAAAAATTTGCGGAACTGAATATTTATATTGTAGCCAAAGAAAAAACGTTGGAATAAAATTGCTAGATTATATACAAAATTGTTTAAAGACCTACAGGGTAATAGAATCATAACCTTTGGGATTACTTGTAGACAAAAATTAATTGGGTTTTTACCATAAAAAAAAAACATGTAATTTCAAAACCTGGACCCGATTAATAGTGAATATATATCAGAGGAGATTGTATTTCCCTTGTGAGTTAAATGTTCCATAGGTGGGACTGTTAGGTAATGCATTAGTATGCTACGGAAAGGATATATAGTCCTCCTTTTGCTTTATTCCTAAATTTTGGATAATTTTTCTAAACAGTGGATACTACTATTATTATTTATTATTTATATATACATTGTTCAGTGTGTGCTAACCACACATAGTTTATTTAATAAAAATATGTGAGAGAACTGGGCCCTATATTTCAAGAAGCTCAAATTATAACCTTAAATTCATGTCATTTATCAAAATAAGTTTCATGAATTAATCAGTTATAATTGAAACAAAAAGTTGGAAGATATTAATGACTAACAAATCTTGAAAAGAATATAGAAAGGAAGGAAATATTGATTTTTATATCCTAAAGATTTTAAAGTTTACTACTACATTAAAATTTCATAATTAAATTTAAAGAGCAAGAAAATACTATTAACAAATATGATAGTCTCCAAGTTGATTCTTTTATGTAAAGCATAAAGAAAATTATTTAATACTCCCATAAAATATTGTCAAAAATATGAACAAATAATCTTAAAGAAAACAAAATTATGAGTAGCCAATAAATGTATGAAAGGATATGTTCAAGATCATTTAAAATACACTACGAGTTTCTGCTTTGTTTTGTGGAAATATCAAAGTTTCAAAATTATACTCAAAGCTAGTTAGTATAGGGTGAGATGAGCAGTTTTGGTGAGGATATAAATTAGTGCAAAGTTACTGGAGAAGGATTTTGGCAAATAGATCAGTCTTTGAAAGTTCTCCTATCATTTAACCCGGTATACCTACTTTCCTAATACTATTTATAAAAGTAACCATATTTTTCACACTGGGAAGTATTTCAATACATTTTAGTATGTCAATTTGATAAAATATTTTGCAGCCAGAATAATTATGCTTTTGATAAATATTTCAAATTATAACATGTTTTTAAGTCTAAAAGCACCAAAAGATTTGTATAAAGTATTCCAAGTTTATAGAAATACAGAATTATGCATAAGACATCCTTAACTTGTTCATGATCTTAATGGGATGCACCAGTGTTCCACTGTTAAGGATGATGGTTAGCTATGGAGTTTTTGTAGATGCTGTTTATTAGGTTGAGAAAGTTTCTTTAGATTCCTAATGTTATTTATTTATTTATTTTTATCATGAAAGGGCTTTGAATTCTGTCAAATGCTTTTTTTGTGCATCTATCAAGATTATCATATCTTTTTCCTTTATTCCATTAATATGGTATGTTACATTGTTTTTGGATGTTCAACCAACCTGGCGTTCTTAGGGTAAGTATTTAGCTGAGTACTTGTGAGGGCAGGAGTACAAGACTAGGAATAGTGCCTGTATGCACCAGTCAGGATTAAAAACCCTCACAGTACATGGGGCATTGGGTATAATACATTTATTGTCCACAATAAAAATCTTTTTTTTTTACTTTATGTTGCTGGATTTGGTTGGCTAGGATTTCGATAAAGAATTTTTCATCTATGTTCAAAAGTAGTGTTGGTCTGTAATTTTATTTTCTTGTGAAACTTTTGGCTTGTTATGATTCCAAAGTGACCTCATAGAATGAGTTAGGAAGTATTCCTCCCTGTTTTATTTTTGGAAGAGTTTGCAAAGAATTATATTAATTCTTCAAATATTTGGTAGAATTCACCAGCAAAACCATCTCAGTTTTGATTTTCTCCGTGCGAAGTTTTTAAATTATTAATTTGGTCTCTTTGTTTCTTATAAGCCTCTTCAAATTTTCTATTTTTCTTGAGTCAGTTTCAGTAATTTGTATCTTTCTAGAAATTAGTCAATTTTATCTAAGTTTTTAATTCATTACCATACAGTTGTTCATAGTATTCCCTTATAATCCTTTATATTTCTTAAGTTTGGTAGTGATGTTGTCTCTTCAATTCATAATTTTAGTAATGTGAGGCCTTTTTTCCCCTTGGTTAGTCTAGCTAAAACTTTGCCAATTTGGTCCTTTCAAAGAAACAAATTTTGCTTTGGCTGATTTTTTTCTTTTGTTTTCTCTTCTCTATTTCATTTATTTCTGCCATAGTCTTTATTATTTCTCTTCTTCTATTTGCATTGAATTTAGTTTGCTCTTTTCTAGCTTCTTAATATTGAAACTTAGATTATTTATTTGAAATATTTTAAAAATCAATTAATATACTTTACATTTTAGAGAAGTTTTAGCTTCACAGCCAAATTAAGTGGGTAATACAGAATTTACCATATACCCCCTCCCATACACAACCTCTGCCACCACCCACATAGTGTGGTACCTAAGTTACAATTGATGAACCACTAACGCTCATTATCAACAATGTCCACAGGAGACCTAAGCAAGTAAAGGTATGTAATATTCATGGGTCAGGAGATTTAATGTTGTTAAGATGTCAATTTTTTCACTAATTTACCAAAAGATTCAATAGAATTCCAATCAATATCACAAATAGGCTTCTTTATAGAAATTAACAAGGTAATTCTAAAATTCATATGCAAAGTAACCAAAACATCTTGAAACAGAGGAATAAAGTTGAGGAACTACTAATAATTCTACCTGATTCTAAGGCAAATATTTACCTTCACTACTTTAAAAATGTTGCTCCATTTTCTTCTTTCTCACATTGTTTTTAATGAGAAAATTGCTGACATTCTTTACTCTGTGTCCCCAACATAACATGTCTTTTTAACTTTGGCTGCTCGTGAAATTTTCTCTCATCTCTCATTTTCAGCAATTTGATTATGTACCCCTTGATTTCACTTTCCTCTTGTACTCGCAATTTGTGGAACTTATTGGATATCTGGGTATATTGTTATCATAAAACTTAGAAAAACTTTGGCTACTATCTGTTTCTACAAATATACATTTTTTTTTCTCTCTCTCTTCCTCCCCATTCATTCCTTTAGGGACTTGATACACATACATTAGATCTCTGGAAGTTACCAACATCTTATGTATACATATATATTTTTTGTTTATTTTATCATTAATCTTATCCAGTGTATTTTTTGTCTCAGACATTATAGTTTTCATCTCTAGAAGTTCGACTTGGGTCTTCTATAATATCCTCTATTTCTCTGCTTAACTTTTCAAACTTGTGGAATAAAGTTATACTAATTATTTTAATGATTTTGTCTGCTAATTCTCATATCCGTTCTTCATTAGTTTCCTGAGCTGATTTTTTTCTCATCACTGTATGTCTTATTTTCATGATTCTTTGCATGCCTTATGATTTTTAATTGGATATCCAGGCATTATAAGATTTACTTCGTTGGATGCTGAACATTTTCGCTTTTCTATACATATTTTTGACCTTTGTTCTGCTGTTTAGTTATTAGAAACAGTTTGATCCTTTTGGGTCTTTTAAGTTTTGTTAGGTGGGACCGGAGGAGCTATTAATCTAGAGCTAGATTGATTTAGACAAAATCTTTGTATGTATTATACCCAATGCCCCATGTACTGTGAGGGTTTTTAATCCTGACTGGTGCATACAGGCACTATTCCTAGTCTTGTACTCCTGCCCTCACAAGTACTCAGCTAAATACTCTGGAAAGCCCCTCTCCAGATCTCTGATGTTCTCTCAATATGCATCTCTCTCCTCTCTGGTACTCTCTCCTGTTCTAGCTGTCTTGTTCTCTCCAGATTCCCAACTCTGGATCTCACATCAGGGATCTTGCCTGATTCCCTCTGGGTTCCTTCTTGGTGTACTGCCGTCCAGAAACCCTCTGAAGGATATAAAATGGGGTAATCATAGCACCCACCTCACTTGTTTTCTATACAACGGGGATAACTGAACTTCATTGCCCAATGTCCTGTGTCATCAAAACCTTTGTTTTATATATTTTGTCCAATTTTAAAGTTGTTTAAGTCAGGAGGAAAAACCCTGTCCCTTTTATTCCATTTTGACCAGAGAGACAAGTGTCCTGTTTGTTGATTTTTCTTGGGGCTTTTACTTAACTAACATGAAATTGGATCACCTGGTGAGAAGCACCTGCATAGAAGCAATTAATGTACCTATATTTTTCATGTTTTTTTAGCCACTTATCTACATTACTATAAAATTATGTTTAAAAACTTTAAAAATAAAATGTATTATTTTTGGTTTAAAACAGTTTGGCACTCTAAGTCAATTTGACTCAGCCAGTCATAGTCTGAAAAACTGTGCCTAAAATCAGATCTGTATTTCTTTAATTTTCATCAAACTCACAGCTCACCACCTTCGTTTTTCATGTCCCCAATACTAGCTCTATGACTCTATGACTACAAAAACAGATGATACCTATGCATGCTGAAGACCAAACCGTGTAAGTATTTTCTACTGTAATAGAATAAAAAAATGTATACTCTTCTCTGTGCTGTTTATTAGACTCAGCACCATTGGTCAGAACTAGGTCTATGTTTTCTGTAAGTTTGCTCTAATATAAAACATTTTGAGTAGAACCTTGGTATCATAGGCTTTTCAATACTTTTAAAGAAAAAAGGGAACATGAAGTTTAGGATTAGCTGGCCAAGATGCTAAAATGATGATACAATATTTGTACTGTATTGAGAAGTGCCCTCTATAATGCAATTCACCTTTTGACCATTTGTCTATACATTAACATTGCTGGGTGACACTGAAGCCCTTTTTAAACTACATATTCAGCAATTTAAGCTTTGGCTCAATCTTGCTAAGCAGTGACTTAGAGTTAGGTGCTGGTGGGTTGTTGAAGAAACGAGGACTTTAAAAGAAGTAAAAGGTGTAAGCTGGGCTGTTATTCATGCTGTGTGCTGAATATTTCGCTAAATCAAAAGAATTTGCTAGATTTCTGACCTCTATATCGAGACAGAGATAAACCTTAGAATTTTGTTTTATTAATGACACCTGAAAACTGAAATCTGGAAGGATAAAATCAGGCCTAGACTAATTTTTTTTTTAAATGGTGTTTCTTGATCAATCATCTTCGGTTGTCTATTGCATTGTTTTCGATGTCAGCAAATTTATTTAGAAGTGAGGCACACAAAGTTCATTTTTTTTTGTTTAGTTGGGGACTTATGAAATTATCTCTAAATTTTTTATAGTATTACATAAATGATGATTTTAAAACTGCTTAAATATGCTGTTTTTGTTAAGCTAAACTTAAATATATTTCATCTGTGATAGGAACCAGAATATAGAAAAAGTTTTACTTTAAATCATGATCAAAATACTAATGGATCAGTTCATATGTGACACAAAAGAATAAATTGCCTTTATCATAGAGATGTTTTATGCTGATCAAAGTTTTTATGGTTGAATTGACTTTGATATTTAGATATTTATGTTTGGGGTATTTAAAGTTAAAATAACCTTTTATAACAGTTCGTTGAATTTATTGAGCAGTTCACACACTGATTCAATATTGTTTTGCTTTTGGTTCATGTGTGAACATTATTCTATAGCTGATGACGTATAAACTTATTTTTTGTTATTTTCTGAGAGTGTTTAATAATCTTATCTATAGAAAACCCTGATGTACTAGTTCTTCATTTATCATTGAATTTCTTTATGACTTTAATTTAGGAATTTCAGGATTACCTTGAGAGAGTTTATTATTTAAAAAGTCTTTGGGAAGAAACAGTTCCCATAGTCTTTTGTCTTGTTTTTATTTCTTGTGTTTCTTTGATGCCATGCACCAGCGCTGGCTCTCTGAGGGCGAGACACAAAATGAGAGTGACATGTTGAACACACGGATATCAAGGATGTGGTTACCTTAGCAACAGGAAGCATATAAAAGCCCTCAGAACTCCCTTTGCTACTCCTGGGACATTTCAGAGTTTCAGATACTGTAAATACTTGTGAATATGATGTCTATAAGAGGCAGCACAAATATTAAAGTATTATAATGTAAAAGTGACCCAAGTTTTTCTCACAGGACTGAGTTAGTGATTCTTAATTCAATCCCTTCTTGAGAATGGGCTAGTGGTGGTGTAGGCCAAAGGCAGAAAGCACTTCTAGACCTTCTATTCTATAAAAATAGAAGTTATATTTTTTCATGAATTTATACACATCCCTATAATTTGAAGTCCTGTTTATAGGTTTTGAAAGTTTTGTTGGATTAATATTTAATTTTAATTTCTTTTGAGTGATAGAATATTATTAAGGTTCTAAATTATTATAGAAATGACATACTGAGGATTATCCACAGATTTATTAGAGACTTTTGGCAATATAGTGAAAGTAGATTTGCTCTCGTAAATAGTGGAACTATAGGAATTTGATCTGTTACTGAAGGGGAAGGTCTCTCTGAAGTTTGACAAAGTAAAAACCTTGTTCTTTAGTAAAAAAAGCTACTTTTATCAATACTGGCTCCCTCAGAAAGGAAACAAACAGAAAAGTCCTGTCCATGTTTTAACATTAACAAAGAAAACATATTCTAAATCTGTGTTTTTTATTAGATTAATTTGCTATTATTTTCTCTTGCTGACGCTTTTCCTTCATCATAACATCTGCACTTTCCTCTAAATTGAAAAATCCCATGGTAGTTTTCTATTGGGAAATCCTCCCCCTATACTTTCGTTCTCTTTGCCTCTTTCTATTTGTGTTTGTATATTGCATGGTCCATGCTATCCACATACATGATCACAGCTACCCTGTACTAAAGTGAATCAACCTTTTTTTTTTCCTTGAAAAGATGTCTCGCTCTAAAGTCTGCCAAACAGAGGAGAATATTTGAACAGCTGACTTCTCATACTACTTGCATTTTAGCTAACACCATCATTGTTGGAAGACTAGTGATGAATTGACTATGATCCTGCACTTTTCACCAACTCCATATGACAGACAACATCTAATACTTCAGACACAGTCTATTAAATATGGTCATTCTCTTTTCATCTAAACTTTTTGAGTTTGAACCTCATGGAAGCTAAATCATCTTAAAGCAAAGTGCCTAGGACCTATTATCCCAACGCTCTTCAGAAATCCCTTCACTGATGTATGATTTACTACTATGTTATGCTATCAGGATTTATGGAGGATCAATACAAAAATCACCTACTTGAAGTGTGCTCTGTCTCTGAAAAACAGCTTGAAAATTTTAGTCACTTTGATATAAGAAATCGTAAGATGGTTCTTAATTTAGTTTCGTATATTATCTCTGTGTGTTTCTTTTATCAGAAAACTACACTGTATATGTCAATACGGTTTATTTTATAATTTGAGCACTCAGGAATCTTAAACAAATTGCTCTGATAATAATAAATGCTTATTGAGTGTTTACTGTATGTCTGGCCCAGTTCAAAGAGTCTTATGCATATTGACCCTTGTAATCTTCACAATCACCATATGAGGTTGAAATTCTTATTATCTCTGTTTTATAGAGGAGGATACTGGGGCAAAAAGAGAGACATGCGTCTTATAAGCAGTGGAGCCAAATTCAAGTTAAGGCAATGCAGGTCTGGTAATTGTGCATTAATGTCCCAGCATCTGCCTCTGAGGTAGCTGATGAGGTGAGCCTGCTTCCTCTTTCCTCCGTTCATATATGTCTGAGATGCACCATAGTGTAGAACAGTAGCTCTCAAATCCCTGTTCCTGAAACAGTGTTTTTAGTATTACCTGGGAAATTGTTGGAAATGCAAATTCTTCAGCCCCAGCTAGTACCTCCTGAATTGGAGACTTAGGGGTGAGGCCAGGCAGCGTGT